>CM052552.1:50346909-50364675 GCA_028533065.1 Trachops cirrhosus
AATGAACCCAGGAGCTGGTTCTTTGAAAAGATAAACAAAATCGACAAGCGTTTAAGCAGACTCATCAAGAAAAAAAGACAGAAGACCCAAATAAACATAATAAAAATGTTTTCAATGTGATAGAATTTATTGTAGTATGGTTGAATAAAGCATATGTAGCTATCTTTGTTTCTTTATTCCTTTTCATTTTCATATGAAAAATGAGTTTTCCTTTGAACTCTTTTTATTCATGTGTACATTAAATCAAGAAACTACATGATACATACATTCTGGAACTGATGGAATGCTGTTATCAACTCAAAACAATGTCTATTTATTGTCATAACTATATATCAACAGAGTAATAAAGGTTATATATTATTCTTGAAGTAGTATCTCTAATGATGTTAGCTTTGTTTTACATGGAACATAATTTCATCTCTCCTTGTCATCCTTTAACTAAACTACGTTCCTTTGAATAGAAGATCTGAAAACATTATTTTGATCAGTCAGGACATTTTGTTCCAATGAGGAAACAAATTCTGTTCCCTCTCAGAGATTTTGGGGAGGCATATATTAAAAATAAAAACAAAGAAGTATGTCTGTGCTTTAAATTTCACTTTTTAATTTTATTTATATTCCTCAACTGAAATTCACATTTAAACTACATCTACACAGAATAAGGTTGGAAATTTAGTTGACAATTATCTAGTAGCTTTAGTTTAATTTTTTAAAAAAGATTGTATTTATTTATTTTTTTTAGAGAGAGGGGAGGGGAAGGAGAAAGAGAGGGAGAGAAAAATCAGTGTGTGGTTGCCTCTCGTGTGCCCCCTACTGGGGACTTGGCCTGCAACCCAGGCATGTGCCCTGACTGGGAATCAAACCAGTGACCCTTTGGTTCACAGGCCTACGCTCAATCCACTGAGCTATACCAGCCAGGGCTAGCGGATTTAGATAATACATGTAAAAATAAAATTGAGATCTCAATGATTATCTAAACTATTTTCAAAAAAGTTCTCCTAATTATTATTAAACTTATTTTTTATTTACATGCAACTGACAAACCAACACTATGAATGAATTCAACGTGCTTTCCTTTTTGTTCTTACATCAGATGTACTAAGCACAGTTGTAGTAAAGTAGCATAAATCTATGATTAGCTGTCAGTGTAAATTTATGTTCCACTGCTGAATTTTCTCTTTAGTTCTAATAGTGTCTCAGTTTATTACTTGAATTGCTTCATAAGTGATATTATCTGCAAATAATATTGTTTTCATCTTCTCTAACTTTCACCTCCATACTTCATATTTTTTCTCATTTTGCTGCAGTGGGTAGTACTTTTAGCTCAATGTAATTATAAGTTTTGACAATTTTATTCCTGCCTTTACTGTAAATTACTCTAAAACTTCACATCTTATATACTATACATATATTTGTTATAGGTTTCTGGTAGATACACTTATGGAAGTTAATTTCAGCAAAAATACTTATCATGAATGGTTTTTGCATTTTATTAAATGGTATATTGACATGTATTGTTAATGAAATGTTGTTCTCATTTAATTTGTGATTTTAGTGAATTTATTCCCTTAAAAATTTTTCTAATGTGGTGCTATTCCTGCAATCTTGAGATTAGGCCTTGGTTGTGATATAATTTTTATAATAAACTGTTGATTGTGGTTTGCTGATAATCAGTTTAGGATTTTGTAAGTATGATTAACCAAACATTTTATTTTCTTGTAATTTTCTGTCTTGAGTGTCACAGTCATCACTAACTTCAAAAATATTAAGTAGTTTCTCATCTTCTTTTCTATGTTCTGGAACAGTTTGTATATAATTGGTTTTAGCTGTTTTTGTTTGTCTGTGTTTTAAGATTTAGTAGAACCCATCTATAAGTCCATTTGGGTCTGATGTCTTTTTGTTGAAGAAATTTAACTACTCTCTCATTTATTATACAGTTTTGTTTTTTGTTGAGCATCTTGTTAATATATATTTTCCTAAGAACATTTTCCATATCACCTTGATTTGTATATTTATCCCTATAACTTGTTTATATATTATAAGAACATAGTATCTTGTTCTTAGATTTATTTTGAATGTATTCTTTACATTGTCACTACTGATGTTGTTTGTCCCCAACCCTTTCTTTGAGAAACAAAATATTTGACAGAATGTCCTGTGTTTCATTTTTCTTGCCAAAAAAGATAAATTTCTAATTTATTGATCAATTTTGTGTGTGTATTTTTTTAAAGATTTTATTTATTTACTTTTATAGAGAGGGTAAGGGAGTGAGAAAGAGAGGGAGAGAAACATCAATGTGTGGTTGCCTCTCACGTGCCCCCTTCTAGGGGGCCTACAATTCAGTCATGTGCCCTAACTGGGAATCGAACTGGCGACCCTTTGGCTCACAGGCAGGCATTCAATCCACTGAGCCACACCAGCCAGGACTGTGTTTTTTTAATTCTGTTAATTATCACTGTCATCCTTCTATTTTGTGTGCTTTATTTTTCTTGTTTCTTTTCCATCTTGAGTTGAAATATTTTTTTAGGCTTTTTAGTAAATGGAGTTACTATGTATCTCTCTTTCATTACTGCTTTAGATGCAAAACTCAGGTTTGAAATATGGTCATTTTATTTTTCCTTTACAAAAATTTTGTGGTTTCAACAAATTATTCAGAATGTATATCTAATTTTTTAGATATTTTGATTAGTGTTTTATGTATATTTTTTGTCATTGATTTTTCCAATTTTATTTTGCCATAAATTTTGTATTGTGACTTTTTGTATGGTATTTGTAAGAAATTTGAAATTTTATTTGTACTTTTATTTATAGTTTTGTAATATTTTATGAGTGCTTGAAAATAAACTTTATTCCCCTTGCTTTGGGTTCATACATAATAGATGTATTAACGTAAGGGTGGTGTTGGATTATTTGCATCCTTAATTCAGTTAGTTCTTTGAACTTCTGGTTTCTGTGAGACATGTTTTACCTTTTCCAGATTTCAGTTTCTTCCTCTTAGTTCTATTAAACTTAATCCAATTAAACTTCAAATGAAAGGTTTCACTTAGTGCTGCTTCAGCCAACATGTAGTGCACCAAATCCTATACAACTTTAGCAGAAATCTAGTTACTATATTTTTCTAGCCTTTTAGAAAGCATTAAAAGAAATTAATTGTTACTCTTTCCATCTCTCTACTCGCCCACAAGCTTGCTTAACTTAATTTAGATAGTCTGCCACTGTTATCAATGTTTGTTTTGCCCTGAGAGTGCCACGAACATCAACTGCTTAGCCTCTCAGAGGGTCCCATCAATGTAAGGCATTTCTCAGACTCAGACTGTGACGACCTATCTCTATTTTACTACTCTGCCTTATGCCTCCTATATGTTTTGGTAGTTGTATTTTCATTTTCTTTTTGATTTCTTTGTTTGACTCATTCATTGTTCAGGAGTAAGTTGTTAATTTCTACATACATGTGAAATGTCCAACATTTCTCCTATTCTCTGGATCTGTTCCCAGGTCTACAGCTGGGATCATGGTCAGTGAGTAAGCTGCCTGGGTGCAGGCCTGTTGTCCTAAAATTGCTCTCCCCATTCTAGGACTGCAGTCAGGTTTCACAGCCTTCTATCTGGATCCCACAGCCACCACAAAGGCACTTTTGTCCAAGGATGCATGCCAAATTATTGTCGTTGAGGGAGGGATATGAAAGAGGAATATCTTATTTCGCCATCTTGGAAATCAATCCCTTTCATCTTACATTCTAAGCCCTCACGGACTTCCCTTACTTTTCCCATTTCCATTATCACTCATCTCCCCAAATCAAGGAATCTTTTTTGACTACTTATGATAACATCTCATAAATATATTACCTATGAATGCAATTATTCTTATTCCTCTGATCCCAGATGTTTGAAATTCAAAAATCAAAATTTGACTATTTTTATGCCCCTTTTTTCCATCTCTGCTGAGTCATGTTCAATGGCTATTTGACTGAATACATGATATGATAAGTGCAGAAAAAATATTTAGAAGAGAGTAGATTTGTTTAGTTCTTCCTAGATATCATCCTTCCACATTCCTGGTGCTGACTGCACTGCCATTTCTTTTCACAGCCTGCTCTTCCCTTCACTCTTTCCCTCTGCAAAATCAGGCACTTTCAAGAATGAAACACTTTTTGGTTGTTAGCAAGATAAAGAAATGCACCACTTAATTACTGAGCAGAAGCAATTATAAAATGGAATTTTTAATTTTAGAGCTATTTAGAATAGAGGTTGCATAAATCATTTTGTAGAGATCCATGGAGTAATGAGACCCCAGAAAATTTGAACTGACAGCCATGGAAGGGAGACATATAGGAGTAACTTTTAATTGTATGTTTAATTAACCTTGAAGGAAAAGGAGTCCCATATTTGGTACTGAGTACAATTACATAAAGATTCAAATATATTATTATCCAAAAAAGTAACCTAGGCTATTTTATATATTATTATAATCACATAATATCTACACTCTTAATTCTTTTGGCTGTGCTCAGACAACCACCATCCTGCTTTAGAGCAAAAAAGATGGAAAGTAGTGGGAGATAAAATAAAGCATATCCTCCATTAGTATTTTTAATAATTTATTTTCACATCAGTATGAGTGGTCATATTTGTAGTTAAGAGAGATAGAATGTATAATTTAAGTTGGATTGTTGAAAGTACATACTTTAGAAGTCTGGTCAAGATGGAGGCATAGATAGAGACCCTTCACTTTCTTGCACAACCAAAAGGAGGATAACAACCAATCTGAAATAAATAAACAAACAAAAGCACCAGAAAATCAAACTGCATGGAACTCCAACAACAAAGGAATTAAAGAAAAAATCAACCAGAACAACCAGACCGGTGAGGCAGTGGACTTTGAGGGCAGACTCAAAAATACCACAGCTATGTGGTGGACTTTAAGGGTGGGGCTGGCTGCCGAGCTCACCGGGATGCTGGAGGAGCTGATTTAAGGGGACTCAGGGGTGGCTGTGGGCTACAGGGGTTGCAGCAATAGAAGAAGCTCCCAGTCTCACAGGAGAGGAGAGAGCCCATTGAAAAGTGCACTAGAGACAAGCAGGTGAGCAGCACTGTGCCTCTCTGGCCCCTCCCCAACAGGCAGTGCCCTGCCCAGCTGTATACCTAAGGCCCCGCCCCCTTACAACCTATCAGCTGCACCAAGATGAAGAAATATGGCCCAAATGAAAGAATAGAGTAAAGCCTCAGAAAGAGAGCTAAGTGAGGAGGAGATCGCCAACCTATGTCCTGGAGATGGAGAATTTAAAGCCCTGGTCATCAAAATGCTCACAGATCTGATTGAGCTTGGTCGAAAAATGAAAAAAACAAATGAAGGATACCCAAAGTGAAATAAAGCAAAATATTCAGGGAACCAACAGTGACAAGAAGGAAACCAGGACTCAAAGCAATGATTTGGAACAAAAGGAAAAAATAAACATCCATCCAGAACAAAATGAAGAAACAAGAATTTGAAAAAGTGAAGATACTCTTACAAACCTCTAGGACAACCTGAAACAATCCAATATCTGAATTATAGGGGTGCCAGAAGGAGAAGAACAACAGCAAGAAATTGAAAACTTATTTGAACAAATAATGAAGGAAAACTTCGCCAGTTTGATGAAGGAAACAGACTTCCAGGAAGCCCAGAGAGTCCCAAAGAAGTTGGACCCAAGGAGGAACACACCAAGGCACATACATCATCGTTAAGTTACCCAAGATTAAACATAAAGAGAGAATCCTAAAAGAAGCAAGAGGAAAGGAAACAGTTACCTACAAAGGAGTGCCCACAAGACTATCAGCTGATTTCTCAAAAGAAACCGCGCAGGCAAGAAGAGGCTGGAAAGAAGTATTCCAAGTCATGAAGGGCAAGGACCTACATCCAAGATTGCTCTATCCAGCAAAGCTATCATTTAGAATGGAAGGGCAGATAAAGTGCTTCCCAGATAAAGTCAAGTTAAAGGCATTCATCATCACCAAGCCATTATTATAAGAAATGTTAAAGGAACTTATCTAAGAAAAAGAAGATCAAAAATATGAACAATAAAATGACAGCAAACTCACAACTATCAACAAATGAACCTAAAAGAAAAGAAAAACAATGAAAACAAAAACTAAGCAAACAACCAAATCAGGAACAGAATCAGAGAAATCAGGAGGGATTTCAGTGGGAAGGGGGAAGGGAGGAGCGGGGGAGAAAGGTAAAGGGAAGAAGAAACATAATTGGTAGGCATAAGGTAGACGGGGAGAGAAAAAATGGTATGGGAAACAGAGGACTGAAAGAACTTATATGTACAACCCATGGAGGTGAACTAAGCGTGGGGGGTGGGGCCGGGGATGCTGTAGGGTTGGGTGGGGCAAGGCAGAGCAGGATAGAGAGGGAAAAGTTGGGAAAACTGTAATAGCATAATCAATAAAAATATTTAAAAAATAATCTAAAAAATGTACATGCTTTATTGTAGTCTTTTGTTGGAAAAGATTATACTTAGGTCAATAAAAATATTGGTATTATACAAGGTGTTATATCTTAAAATATTTATTAAGTTTCAAATAATCCAAGACTGAACCAATTCCAAAATATACTATTATTTGTGAAGAATAAAACAGTTATTTAGTTACATATACACACAGAGAATATCAATGTTATGATTATTTTGACAAAAATAAATTTTGAATTCTTATATATTAATGGAGTATTGAATTTTATATGTGGGGAGTCATTTGAAACAAATATTTTAAAAACACTTTTAATTATTTATATATTTGTTATATTTATATGATATATATGTCTTTAATAACAATGCAGTTGTAGATTATACAAAATAAAATTGCTTAAATAACAGTGTTTGTAGATGATACAAATTGGAGATGGTAACATATACAAGCTCATTTTGTTAATAGTAAAAAGTGCCGTTTAATCTACTATTTAGTTTAAATAAAAATATGGCATTTCTATTTGTTTTATTCTTCTTGTAAACAGTTTTTTATTTTTAACTTCTTGCATTGTATTATTCACTCTCATGAAGTATTATAATATTTAAACATTCATAAATTCACATTTAGTTCCCATTTGATTTGTAATCATAAAACTCGGGAATCAGAAAAAAACAGACTTTGATGTTTCCATACTGTATTTGAAGGCACTGAGGTATTCAGACATTTGAACTCTTCCACAGTCTGTTGGTAGCAGTCCAGAATTAAAATCATGTCTCCCGAATCCTTTTCATATGCTTAATGATTTATTAATCCTGTTGTTCATATAAATAGTTATTTCTGTTCCAGGCATGAAATAATAAAGGCCATACGCACTTCTGAAAAAAGAAATACTATGACCACATAAACAGCTGTTCTAGTTCACATTGCTCTTTGACATTGGTATCAAAAATAGTATTTTCCAGATCAACAAAGTGAAAAATAACTAAATGATGGAGTTATGTATCCTCTGAGGGACAAATAAACACTGTGGGAAATAGTTTACTGCTGCCATTCTGCTCCTGCCCTGCTCCCATCATTTACTCTAGTGAGTTTCAATGTAGGCTCCCTGGCAACAATATTGCAAGGCCCATGAGACTACTAGTTAACCGCAGATCCAGTACATTTCCAGGAAAAAATGCCCCCCTCCCTGACTCAGTTTCCTAGTATCTACATTTATATTATTTACAGCCTTGTTAAATCAGTAATTTTCCTACATGTGATTTCACTTTGGATAGAGCTAAGGGAATTATTGTTTTCAAGAATGAAGTTCATTTTTTCTAAGGGCACATGTCCTAAGGGCTCCCTTCAGATATCCTTTAGAGGACTAAAAGGATAACAGATATAAATAGAAACATGTGGGCTCATATAAAAATAGAATCCAGCTGAGGTCTTATGTATAAGGGGAAATAGAAGATTTAAAAAGCTTTAAGGTAAGAAATAGTCACTGTTTAATATAATAGAAAGCAAAGGTATTTTCTCAGACCCAGAAAATAGACCAGGCTGACAGACACTTGTCATGATTAGCAGTGATTTGGGATGAAAATAGGGAGTTCTCTGGGCCTGTGAGAACTGTGAATTATGAAGACTGCATTCAGATCGGCTATTTATAAATACATTTCCATTTACAAATGTGCTTGCTGCAGTGATGATTCTCAGCATATGAGCCACGAAACATCTGGCAGTGCTCGATGCCACAGACTATCTGCCTACATTCTAGGCTGCACTGCAGGAAATAGTGTCTGGTTCACAGGAGGAAAGAGCCCCAATGCACTGTTCAGAAACCACCTCTCTGAATGCATGATAGGTGTAGCCCAAGGGAAGTAACTCAGAGTAATGACGTAAGGAATGGTAACAGCATTCTTCAAATTTTTTACTTAAGTGTATGAACATTCCAGGGAACACCAATAGCATCCTTCTAAAAAAATCTTAGAGTTCTTATGAAGAAAATAATTTGATTTAGATGGTTTTGATTTAACAGGAACTAATAAAGATTTTAACTTACTAGGTGTATGGTCTAATGTCACCACAGACTCCATACCTACATTACAAACTGTGGGCTGGCATGGTAGATAATAATGTCCCCATTTGTCCATAGATTTTTGAATAAAATTTGTGGACAATTTTTGAAGTCCACAAGCACCAGAAATACAATGTTGCATAAAAGAGGGTGAAGGCATAAAGCCTGTCTTCTTTACACTGGGAAGAACAGTGCTCCCACTGATGTAGGGAAGAGTAAAGGCATAAGTCCCTCTTCCCAACACGGAGTCAGAGCAGGGAGAGGACAGAGAGCTCTGCAGTCCCCCGGAGCACCATACTCAAGAGCTTGCCAGCTAGTCTCCTAAGATTTCATTCATTCATTCATTCATTCATTCATTCATTGTTTTAGCATCCACAAGGAGGAAGACACTGAACATGAAACAGGAAGGTGGTGCACTAGAAACGTTGAATACAAAGAATATGAAATAGTTACTGGAGGTGGAACTGGAACTTCTGAGAGGATGGAGTAAAGAGCATGGTGGACCCTGTGCCTAGCAAAACAATTTAACCAGTAAAAATTACAAAACAAAAAAACACATTTTAAAGTCTTTTTACATTTTCCTAAGACCAGTGGGAGTCTGTGGCATCTGAGCTGCAACCTGGCCCATTTGGCACAAATTTCCAGATCTACCCCCAGGCAAGTGCTGCAAAGAATACAGTGGATCCCTCTCACCCTGGCTTCCAGTCTGGAGCTATATTTTTTATTACAGGAGAAGTAGGCTGCAGGTTTTCCACACTCTTCCCATTTCCAAAGTGCAGAACCTCTCTTCTGAGTGAGTGGAAAAGAGGACTGGTCTCCCTTCTCATGCCCAGTCTCACCCATACTGTGAAAGCTCTACCTCAGGTACTAGAGGCCAAGAATGCTACCCCAATTATCTGACCCCCAGCTCACTAGTAGGATGGAAGTTTCACACCTGGAGGACAAGCTGAGAAGATAGCACAGGCGTTCTTCCCAGGAGTGAAGGCAAGCTGGATGGGCCCAGAACTCCTCAGTTCTACCCAAGGGAATGGATGTATATGATTTGGAATAGTGAGTGGAGAACTCATGTCCCAAGGTGTTGTTGGAAACAACAGAGAGCTTGGTGGACTGGAGATGGTGGTTCTGATGTAAGCAAATTGGCAGAACAGCCAGAAGTTTAATAGCGAAGACCAGAGAATGAGCCATGAAGAGCCCTCCTAAGGGTCACGGTCAGCCTTAAAGTTTGTGAAGGTTGTGCATATAGATTGTGCTGTACCCATTCAGAAGCAATCAGAGCAAGACATGAGGCAGAGCTACACACAGATCTACTAATACAGCACAGAAGTGTTACTAGCATATGGGATTTAAAGAAAACTTCTGACAAAACACTGATTTTTCAATGAGCTACTCTAACTCAGGCATGACTTCTAAGAAGAACTGCTTATAAATAATACCACAGCCATCCTTGGCAGTCTGGAAGACTGTATATATGCTGAGGGCTGAACTCTACCTAGAGTTAGCAAAGAGGGACGATTCAAGCAACTAGTGCCTGGCTGAAAGTAGGACAAAAAATGTTAATTTCTTGAACTCAGATAGCAGCCTCTAAGCCATGTAAACATCCCATGGTAAAGAGTAAAAATTCTAATTGACTAAGAGGGCTTAAGCATACCTTTGACCAATGAGTGCCTTATAACAACACAAGGGAACTCTAGGTAGCCACACTGAGAGATAAAAACAAAGAGAAAAATAACTCAGAGCTTACACACTGAGGGGAAATGGGTGAGCCAAGTTATTAAACAAACAAATAAGCAAAAAACAGCGACTGTAATCACCCCCAGAGAGAAATCAGTATCGAGAGCTGCTACAATAAATTATCTAAAATTTCCAGTTTTCAATAAAAAATTATGAGACATACAAAGAAACAGGAGAGTGTGACCCATATATAGAGGGAAATGCTGGCAATAGAAACTGCCTATAAAAGCTCCATGATGGTGGATTAATTAGATAAAAACTTTAAAGCATCTGTGGAAGTATGTTTAAAAACTAAAGAAACCTATATTTAAAGAATTAAAAGAAGGCATGATGATAGTGTTTCATTCAATAAAGAATATAACTAAAGCTATAGAAGTTATTAGAAAGAACAAGTGGAAAACCTGAAGTTGAAAAGCTTAATAATTGACCTTAAAAATTCAATAGGGGTGACTATCAGTAGCATGGGGTGGCAAAGAAAGAATCAGTGAACTAAGGTATAGATTGATGGAGACTATACAATCTGAGGAACATAAAAAAAGGTTGAAAAAATTAAAAAGGAAAGGAGAGAAAGTGACAGAAAAATATTTGAAAAATAAGAACTTGGGTATAAACTTCAGTCTACAAATCCAAGAAGCACAACAAACTCCAAGTACTATAATGCTAACAGGTGCATCATAGTTAAAATGTTAAAAGTCAAAGAGAGACTTTGGAATGTAGCCAGAGGAAAATAAATGAGTCATCACATTTAAGGAAACCCCCGAAAGATTAACAAATGGCATTTTATCAGCAGGAAGGCAAACTAGGAGGGCCTGACTCTCATCTCTGCCACCAAAACAAAAAACAAACAAAAAAATCAATAAATAACAACATACTAATGAAATTAGCCCTGACAGAGTTCCAGAGTGAAAGAAGGAGGCTGCAGGAAACTTGTACAACACCAAAAAACTCAGGATCACCTCATAGAAAAGTGTAGGAAGCCTTTTCCATGCATTAACTTATCCTCCATTCCAGCAGAATTCAGCATCAAGAGAAATATCTCAGCTGCAACCATATGCTATGTGGGATAAAGAAAGTGAGAGGACTCTAGTGACGCTTGTCAACACTGCAGACACCTGCAGTTTTGACATTAAGAACCCCTGTAGTCTTCACTGATGCTGAGACCAGAAGACAGAAGAGGTTGGAGTCCATATTGCTATGATCCTTCATCCCCAAAAGGTCACCACTGTGCTCCACTGAGAGAGGAACCACCACCACTATGTCCCCTGAAGAAGGAACTACTGCTGCAAGTGTCCCCATCAGAGAAGAAGCTAGTGCTGTGTGCTACCACCTACCAGGGGTCAGGGATGCCACTGTACTCCTTGCCCTGGAGTTGGAGCCAGAGCTGTGCAATGATGACACCCCCATTCCTACTCTACTTCAGAGCCAGAGCCCCTGCTAAATGCCACACCCCCTAAGAATGAGCCACTGCTTCACCCTTACCAGAGAAATAGCTTCTGCCACACATTGCAGAAGGAAGGAAATAATAAAGGCTAGAGCAGCAAGTCAAATAGAGAATACAAGAATAATACAAAAATCAACAAAATTAAGAGTTTTAAAATACACGTAGACTTGACAAACCTTAGCTAGACTAAGAAAAAAGAGAGAAAACTCAAATTAATAAAATTAGAAATGATAAATCATTACAACATACTTCAGTAATAGAAACAATCATGTGAGACTATTGTAAATAATTAAATGCCAACAAATGGTGAAATATAGAAGACATAGATAACTTCCTGGAAAAATACAACCTACCAAATCTAAAGCAAGCACAAATAGAAAGCCTTAAAAAACCAACAACAAATAAGAAAGCTAAATCAGTAATCAAAACCCACTGAAAATATAAAAGCCTGTACCAGATGGCTTCACAGGGGAATTCTACCAAACTTTTAAAGTAGAATTAATAACAATCCTTCTTAAACCTTTCAAAAAAATGGAACAATAAGGAACACTTCCAAACTAATTTTATGAGTCCATCATTATGCTGATACCAAAGCCAGACAGACAAAGATGCCTCAAATAAAAAAGTACAGGCCAATATTCTTGATGACATAGATGCAAAATTTTTCAATAAAATACTAGCAACTCAATAACCCATTACAAGGGATAATACACCATGATCAAGTGGGATTTATTCCTGGGATAAAAGGATGGTTCAGCATATGCAAATTAATCAATGTAATATACCACATTAAAATGAAAGAAAAAAACCCACATTATCATCACAATAGATGCAGAAATAGCAGTTGACACAGTTCAATATCCATTCATGATTAAAACTCTCAACAAAATAGGTATAGAAGGGACTTACCTCAATATAATAAAGGCCCTATATGAAAAGCACACAGCTAATATAATAATCAATGGAGGAAAACTGAAAGCTTTCCCTCCAAGGTCTGGTACAAGACAAGGATGCCCACTATTACCAGTTCTATTCAATATAGTAATAGTGGAAGTCCTAGCCAGAGTAATTAGGTAAAAAGAAGAAATAAAAGGCATCTAAATTGCAAAGGAAGAAGTGAAATGATCTCTGTTTGCTGACAACATGAGTATATACATAGAAAACCCTAAGGAATCAACACAAGAATGTTAGAATGAATAAATAAATTCAATAAAGTTGCAGAAAATAAAATTCAATCATGTTTCTATAAACTAATAATGAACTATCTAAAAAGGAAATTAAGGAAACAACTCCATTCACAAAACCAATGAAATAATAAAATACATAAGAATAAACTTAATTTAAAATGTAAAGGCTTTTACACTGAAAATTATAAAACTTTGATGAAGGAAATTTAAGAAGACACAGATAAATAAAAAGTCATCCTGTGTTCATGGATTGGAACACTTAATATTGTTAAAGTGTCCACATTACCCAAAGTATTATGCAATGCTATTTTCATCATAATCCTAATGACACTTTTACACAAAAATAGAGAAACAATCCTAATATTCATATGAAACCACAAAATACCCCAAGTAGCCAAATCAATCTTGAGCAAGAAAAACAAAGCTAGAGGTATCACACTTCCTGATTTAAAAATATGTTACAAAGCTAAAACATGATACTAGCATAAAGACACACATATAGTGATGGGCAAAAGTAGGTTGATGATGATAGTAATAATACAATAATTAATAGTGCAATTAATAGAAAAGAGTATGGAGTGTCTTCAAAAATTATAAATAGAACTACTATATGATCTAGCAATTCTACTTCTGGGTATATATGCAAAGGAAATCAGTACCTTGAAGAGATATGTGCACTCCCATGTTCACTACAGTGTTGTTCATAATAACCAAGATACCAACCTGAGTGTACTTTGACAGATTAATGGATAAAAAATGTGATATAGGGATATAGATACATAAAATGTGCCATTTATGTGTGATATTTTAAACTGTTCCTTAATTCCTATACCTTCTACATAAGATTGGAAGGCTAGAGGAGGCTAAAGTCAGAGGAGGAAAAATGCCCTTCCCCAAAGTGGGATAAGGCTCTGGTCAAACCTTTTTCCTTGAGGAGTAGTCCTTTCTCATGAGGAATGCTCTGGGAATATTTTACAATGGTTACTTTTCTGCACACCTCCCAGATTCATGAAAAGATCTTTCTTTAGTCTTCACTATGAGAACTTGGTGGGATTCCTATAGGTGAGACCCAGGAAAGTGGGTAGGGAGGTAGTGGTTAAAACCATGATTCCCAGGTGAGTGTGGACTGTCATACAGACTTCAACAATTTTTCAATACTACAATTTAAGTTTTTCTACAAGTCTGTGGCCTTAGTGTCTTCCACTCCAGGAAAGCAAATCTCAGTTGTTACTCTCCAGATATCAGTGTGGCAGCAGTTTGCATGCTGACCTTAATTCTCTGATGAGTTCAAGAAAAGTCATTAATTTTCATCTGATTTAGCTGTTTTGTAGATTTAAGGGCAGGAATGATGAAGTCAAGTTCTTTACATGTTAGAGCTGAAAGTGGAAGTCCCCCTCAAAGTATGAATTTGTATTTGGAGTACCTACCTAGTCATCTCTTCGCTTCCGCAGATTCACTGAATTCAAAAATTTGTGGAACTTTAGATCATTTTTTTCTAGCAGATGTCATTTAAATGACATGCATTGCCTCACCTTTAAAAAAGTAATGTATATTCTGAATTACTGTGTAGTCAAAGTCAGTAAGGCTGCTGAGTGTCATACATGTCTAAATAAAATTTCAACTCTCCTGATCTGTCTAGAGAAAAAACTAAGATGGAGATGGGTGAAGAAGGTGAAGGGATTAAGAAGTACAAATAGGTAGTTACAGAAGAGTAGCGGGAATGTAAAGTACAGCATAGGGAATAGAGTAGCCTAAGAATTTATATGCATGACCCGTGGACATGGACAATGGTGTGGGAACTTCCTGAGCAAGTGGGGGAGTCTGGGTAGAAGGGGGCAAAGGGGGGAAATTGGGACAACTGTAATGGAATAAACAATAAAATATAATGTAAATTTAAAAAGATAAAACTAGAAAAACATGTTCAACTCTCCCAATTGATAAGAATTAGATGTGAATATTCACCAACTAATGGAGTAAAGAAAAATGGTTCTTGCTTCTGTAGAGTACTTACACCTCCACAAGCCTGTAATAGTGTGCCTGAAAGAAGAATAAACTGGTGACCCTTAAGTCACTTGCACTCATTCTGCTGGTACACTTTGAATATAAAGGATACATGGACAAAATCAAAGGGGATGTGGAATCAAGGGTCGGAAGTGGGGATGGCTGGGGTGGGCGGAGGGGGAGGAAAAATGGAGACAACTGTACTTGAACAATAATAAAAGTAAGTTTAGGGGATTATGGCGGCGTGGTAGGAGGGAGCAGATTCCACTTCCCTTACACATGGGAGAAAAACCTAGCCGATCTATGGAGGAACAGAGCAAACAGCCAACATTATCACAACATATATGAAAAGAAGAAATCAAAAATTGTAGCACACATTGAAAAACCAGATGGTAAGGAGACTACTTCAGGATAATAAGGGCCCAGGGATCAGCTCCAGGTCCAGGGAGGTTGCAGCCCCAGGCCCAGCACTCCGGGGTCTGCCTCAGGGCTCTGGGGAGAGAGCTGGGTGAGCCACTCCCTCCCCGACCAAACAGGGACTGAGCAGCACCAGGGGAGGCCTGTTTACTTGAAGGCACAGAGAGGGGAGTGAGGACTGAGAGGCACTCACACATGGGCTGTGAGCACCCACGCATAGCCCTGGGAAGAGTGTGTGCCCCAGCCTGTGTGACCAAGGGCGGCCTGGCCGGATGGCCAGGCCGTGTACCCGCCCCCCAAC
This sequence comes from Trachops cirrhosus, assembly GCA_028533065.1. Classification (NCBI taxonomy): domain Eukaryota; kingdom Metazoa; phylum Chordata; class Mammalia; order Chiroptera; family Phyllostomidae; genus Trachops; species Trachops cirrhosus. The sequence goes on from CM052552.1 coordinate 50,362,493, forward strand.
CCGGAGAGAGTGTGGTTTTGTGGAAGACCCGGAGCCTACAGCTGTGAACAAGTAAAAGACACGGGCACTCTGTGGGATCTCTGATGCCCAGGCCGTGAATTCGGGGGAAGTGTGCACCCCTCAGGTTCTTCAGAGTTCACACCTGTGAACCCGGAAAAGGCGCGGGCTCTCTGCAGGAAACTAGAGCCCACAGTGGTGAGCACCAGAGAGTGTGCTTAGGAGCACCCAGATCCCACAGCCAGGGCCCTTCGGAGAGGCACCAGACCGGCTCTGGGGAGAACGCAGCTAGCCCTGGGGACAGTATGCAAGAGGCTGACTTCTGAACAGGAAGGGAGAAAAGTGTTCCAGTTGCTCTTCAGCCTGCTGAATCCAGCAAGACCAGAAAAACCGGTTTGGCCAATTTGAAACCAACCAGAGGGGTTTTTTTGTTTGACTTTTTCTTTCTTTTTTTTTAAAGTAACTTTTTATTTTTTAATTCTTATTATTTTTATATCTATCAATTCCTTATGCTTCTCTTTCTTTCATTCTAGTGTTGTTCTTTTTCCTTCCTTTCCAAATTTATCTCTTCTTCCATCTTCTGCTCTGTTCCTTCTTTTTTTTGAACCTGCAAGTAATTGCATATTTGTATTATCATTACTTCATTATTCTTACATTTTTTATTTTAATAGTATTTTGGTATTCCTCTTCTTTCTGTATAGTCTTCTTGGCTTGGCTAGTTATATCATATCATTTGATAGGTTTCCCCTGTTATCTCATTCATAGTGTATTGCTAATTTACTATCCTACATTTGTGTTCCATTAGTACACTACTCAAGGTTCTATACTCCCTGTTCTTGTTATCTAGATCTCATAGATTCTGTCATATGATTGTTGCTCTAATATTACTGTAAATAATACCTATTCCATACAATTGCAAATACTATTCAACACCCCTGACAGATCTTAGCCCACTACACAGTTTCCTGAACTCTATTACTGCAGTGGTTAACACTATTCTCTCACACACTAACCTATTTACTACTCTTTATTCTCACCCTACCTCAGAATCTGAATTTCCACAACCTCACTGCTTTCTAGATCCCACTCACGATCATGTCCTTCCCAACAAGAGTCTTATCTTCTTTCCATCCTTTCTAAAAAGTGGCTAGTGGGGTGGAAGATCACGGTTAACACTATACATAGCCAAAGAATCTACTATCTCTCCTCTACTGGCTGCTACTGTAAATATCAGAGAATACTCTCTTGCTCTCTTAATCCATTTTGTCTTACCTCCCCAACTAATCACAAAAAAGAGTAGGTGGAAGCCCTGAACACCAGGATACCTGAAGGAGATTGCACCACTGAATCTCACAGGTATTCTAGCACAGAAGTTCACACCATAAACCCAGGGAGCCAAAACAGGTCAATTTAAGAAGCAGAGGCTAACAAGAAGAGTCTCAGGAACAATGAGAAGACAAAGAAACAATCCCCAAATGAAGGGAAAGGAGGAAGCCTCAGAAAGAATGCTAAATGAAATAGAGGCAAGTCAACTATCAGATACTGAGTTGAATGCAATGATTATGAGGAAGCTCAATGAGCTCACAACGAGCTACCATAAACTATATGGAAGCCACAATGAACTCACTGCAAACTATATCAGCATGAAAAAGGAAATAGAAACTGTCAACAAGGGCCAAGAGGAAATGAAGAATACAATTGCTGAAATGAAGAACACAGTAGAAAGAATCAAAAGCAGGATGAATGAAGCAGAAGATCAGATCAGCGAGCTGGAGGACAAAGTAGAAAAAAGCACCCAGAAACAGAAAGAGCAGGAAAAGAGGCTCAGAAAGAATGAAGAGGGATTAAGAGAAATGCAAGACAATATGAAACGTAATAATATCCCTATAATAGGGATACCAGAAGGAGAAGAAGAAGACCAAGGGATACAAAACCTATTTGAAAAAGTAATGATGGAAAGTTTCCTAATGTGATGAGAGAAACAGTCACACAAATCCAGGAAACACAGAGAGTTCCAGTCAAGAGGAACAGAAAGAGGCCCACCTCAAGACACATCATAATTAAAATGGCAAATTTTCAAGACAAAGAGAGAATCTTAAAGGGAGCAAGGGAGAAACAGGAAGTAACATACAAGGAGCCCCAATTAGGCTAGCAGCTGACTTCTCAACAGAAACGCTCCAAGCCAG
>CM052552.1:50365175-50381514 GCA_028533065.1 Trachops cirrhosus
TTTTCTTAATACAGATCTTATGTATACTGTTATATTTCTACCAAAGTATTTTAATTTAGGGGGCACTAATATAGTGTCTTAATTTCAAATTCTGCTTCATCACTGGTATATAGGATCATAGTTGACTTTGTATATGAGTTATTCACAACATAACAATGTTTTGGTCAATGATACACTACCTATACGCTGGTGGTGCCATAAGATTATAATGGAGCTGAAATGTCACTAGAGACACTATAGACATCCTGATGTCATAGTACAATACATTACTCATGTGTTCGTGGTGATGCTGGTATAAACAAACCTTCTGAGTTGCCTGTCATGTAAAAGTGTAACACATAGAATTATGTGTAGCACATAGTGCTTGATAATAATAATAAATGACTACTCATTTATCTATTGACTATACTATAATTTTTAATGCTATTTTGGAATGTACTATTTCTACTTATTTAAAAAATCTTTGCTGTAAAACAGTGTGGTATATTTATTATGCAGACAACAGCCTCATACACTCATTTACCAGGTCTCTTGATCACATCATTTTCCCTTGTACTTGGTTTAATCTCTTATTGTCTTATGCAGTAGAGTGCTGTGCATCCTTGTAGCCTAGGAGTGATTTTCAACCTTTTTCACCTCATGGCACACATAAACTAGTTACTAAAATCCTGGAGCACACCAAAAATATAGTGTATTTTTGGCTGAACTGACAAAAAATTGGTATAATTTTGATTCATTCACACACGATGGCTATTGTTATATTGGCTGTTGTCATTTTTTAAATTTGACAGTCTAAAGGAAAAGAGGCCAATGCCCCTGACTAAATAGTCAGGTATTGCATGCTTTAAAAATTCTTGTGGCACATCAGTTGAAAATCACTCTTATGTCATGTAGCCTAGGTGTGTAATAGACTATACCATCTAGTTTTGTATAATTACCCTCTATGATTTTGGCACAATGAAATGGCTTAACAACACATTTAGCAGACTGTATCTTCATTGTTAAGTGAGGGTAATGATAATACATTATTAACCTTGTATCCTGCAATCTTTATATGATTGTTTATTGGTTCCAGGATGTTTTGGTTGACTTTTTTTTTGTATTTTCTACATAGACAATCATGCCACCTGCAAACAAATATTATTTCTTCTTTCCCAATCTCCATCCAATTTGTTTCCATTCCTTGTCTTAATGCAGTAGGTAGGACTTCCAATACAATATTGAAAAGCAGTGAGGAGAGGACAGACGACCTTTTGCCTTGTTCCTGATCTGTGTGGGAAAGTTTTAAGTTTCTCACCATAAGTGTGATGTTAGCTGTAGGTGTTTTATGCATATTCTTTATCAACTTGAGGAAGTTCCCTTCTATTCCTAGTTTATTGAGAGTTTTATCACAAATGGGAGTTGGATTTTATCACATGCTTTTTCTCCATCTGTTGGGCATGGGCATGTGATTTTTCTTCTTTAACCTGTTGATGTGATAGATTACATTAATTGGTTTTTTAATGGTGAAGCAGCCTTGCTTTTCTGTGATAAATTCCACTTGGTTGTGATATATAATTCTATTTGTACCTTGTTGAATTCAGTTTGCTAATATTATGTTGAGGACTTTTTGCATCGACATTCATTAGAGATATTGGTCTATAGTTGTTTTTTTTTTCTTGTGATGTCTTGGTCTGGTTTTGGTATTGGTATTAGGCTAATGCTTCCATATGGAATAATTCAGGAATTATTCATTCTGCATCTATCCTCTGAAAGAGATTATAGAGAATTGGTGTAATTTCATCCTTAAGTGTTTGGTAGAATTCACCAATGAATTCATGCGGGTCTAGCAATTCCTGTTTTAAAAGGATATTAAATATTGATTCAATTTCTTTAATTGATAAAGGCCCATTCAGATTGCCTACTTCTTTTTGTGTGAGTTTTTGTAGATTGTACCTTTCAAGAAACAGGCCTCTTTCACCTAGGTTATCAAATTTTGGGGCACAGAGTTGCTTACAATATTCCTTATTTATCCTTTTAATGTGCGTGAGATCAACAGTGATGAATCCTCTTTTATTTCTGACATTAGTAATTTGGGCCTCCTATTTTTTAAATATATTTTATTGATTATGCTGTTACAGTTGTCTCATTTTTTCTCCCCCTTATTCCCCTCCACCCTGCATTACCCTCCCACCAATATTCCCCCCCTTAGTTCATGTCCATGAGCCATACGTATAACTTCTTGGGTTTCTCTATTTTCCATACTATTCCTAATCTCCCCTTGTCTATTTTGTACCTTCCATCTATGCTTTTTATTCCCTGTACCTTTTTCCCCATTCTCCCCCTTACAGCTCTGCACTGATAACCCTCCATGTGATCTCTATTTCTGTGAATCTGTTCCTGTTTTAGTTGTTTGCTTAGTTTGTTTTTGTATTGTTTTGGTCTTTAAGGTTCTGTTGTTGATAGTTGTGAGTTTGTTGTCATTTTACTATTCATATTTTTGATCTTCTTCTTTTTCTTAGATAAGTCCCTTTAACATTTCATATAAGGGTTTGGTGAAGATGAACTCTAACTTCACCTTATCTAGGGATCAATTTATCTGCCCTTCCATTTTAAATGATAGTGTTGCTGGGTAGAGTAATCTTGGATGTAGGTCCTTGCCTTTCATGACTTGGAATACTTCTTTCCAGCCTCTTCTTGTCTGCAAGGTTTCTTTGGAGAAATCAGCTGATAATCTTTTGGGAACTCCTTTGTTAGTAACTGTCTGCTTTTCTCTTGCTGCTTTTAAGATTTTCTCCTTATCTTTAATCTTGGGTAATATAGTTATGATGTGCCTTGGTGTGTGCTTCCTTGGGTCCAACTTTTTTGGGACTCTCTGAGCTTCCTGGACTTCCTGAAAGTACATTTCCTTTGCCATATTAGGGAAGGTCTTTTTCATTATTTTTTCAAGTAAGTTTTCAATTTCTTGCTCTTCCTCTTCTCCTTCTGGCACCCCTATGATTCAGATGTTGGAATGTTTAAAGTTGTCCCAGAGGTTCCTCAGCCTGTCCTCATTTTTTTGAATTCTTGTTTCTTCATTCTGTTCTGCTTTAATGTTTATTTCTTCCTTCTTCTCCAAACCATTAATTTGAGTCCCAGTTCCCTTCCTTTCACTGTTGGTTCCCTGTACATTTGCTTTCATTTCACTTTTCATAGCCTTCACTTTTTCCTCTATTTTGCAACCATACACAACCATTTCTGTAAGCATCCTGATTACCAGTGTTCTGAACTCTGCATCTGATAGGTTGGCTATCTCTTCATTGCTTAGTTGTATTTTTTTCTGCAGCTTTGATCTGTTCTTTCATTTGGGCCATAGTTTTTTGTCTTGGTGTACCTGTTATGTAGTAAGGGGTGGAGCTTTAGGTATTTGCCAGGGCGGGGCAACTCACTTGGGTGGGTTGTGGTGCTGTATGTGGGGGAGGGGTGGAAGAGAGAACTGCTCCTTGCTGGGCTCTCAGCTGGCTTTCAGTCACTTCCTCCACTACCCACAAGCAACTTGCCTTTCTGGTGCTGATTCCTTGGTGGGTGGGTTTGTGTACATTCTAGGACCCTGTGGGTCTCTCCACCAAACCCACCTGTGAGGCTGGGAGTTTGTCCTGCTGCCTCAAGCCCCACAGATTTTTTCAACTAGAGGTTTTGAGGCTTTATCTCCCCATGGTGAAACCCTGAGTTACACGGTGTGTCTCACTCCCCAGTTATTCCTCCTGGTCTATCTGCACACAAATGTGGGACTTCCCAGTCCTCCAGCAGCCAGCTTGCCATGAGTCCTCTCCACCCAGCTGCCCTTCTCCGCCCCTCCTACTGGTCTGGATAAATGTTTCTTCTTTAACTCCTTGGCTGTCGGACTTCCATATAGTTCGATTTTCTAGCAGTTCTGCTTATTTTTTGTTTTTAAATTTGCTGTTGTCCTTCTTTTGGTTGTGCGAGGAGGCAAAGTTTATCTACCTATACCTCCATCTTGATCAGAAATCCTCTATTTTTTTTTAAGTTAGCCTAGCTACCAGGTTATCAATTTTACTGATCATTTCAAGGAACTAGCTTTTGATTTCATTGATTATCTCTTGATTTCATGTTTTCAGTTTCATTAATTTCTGCTCTTGATTTTTTTAATTTTTATTCTTTCTTTCCTTTTGCCTAATGTAGATATAATTTTCTGTTCTTTTTCTAGTTTCCTAAGGTGGAAACTTAGATTACTGGTTTTTCATTTCTTCTTTTCCAATATCTGCATTCAATGCTTCATTTCCCCCTAAGTACTATTATTGCTGAACCCCACACATTTGAAAAAGTTGTTCTTTCATTTTCATTGTCTAAAATATTTTCTCATTTCTCTTGCAATTTCTTCTTTGTCCCGTGTTTATTTAGACGTGTGTTGTTTATGTCCATATATTTGGGATTTTTAGCTATCTTTCTCCTGTTGATTCTAGTTTAATTTCATTGTGGAATGAAAGCAGATATGGTATAATTTCTATTCCTTTAATATTGGTAAGGTGAGTTTTATGGCCAAGAATGTAGTCTGTCTTAGTGTATATTCCCTACGAGCTTGGGGAAAATGTTAGATAAACTAGCCTATAGATGTTAATCTCATTCAGTTGATTTTATAGTGTTGTTGAGTTTAACTATGTCCTTCCTTTTTTTCTGTCTGCTGAGTCTGTGTGGTTTTGATGGAGAGGTGTTGAAGTTTCTAATTATAATCATAGATTTATGTATTTCTTCTTGCAGTTCTATCATTTTTTTGGCTTCAACTATTTTGATGCTTTGTTGTTAGGACTTACACATTAAAGATTGTTCTGTCTTCTTGGAGAAAAGACCCCTTTATCATTATCAATGCCCCTCTGTATTTGTGATAACAGACCGTGGTCTGCCCTTTCTAAAATTAATATAGCAGTTCCCACTTTGTTCTGATTAGTGTTTTCACAGTATATCTTTCTCCATCCATTTCCTTTTGCTCTGCCTTTATTAAGATAAAGTCAACAAATAAAAATGTAAAAATTGTATATATTTAAGGTATATAGAATGATGTCAGTAAGATATTAGAATAAATAGAAGGTACTCTGCTCATACTCTCATACAACAATAATAATTTGGCAGCTGTCCATGGACCAAGGTGCTTTTTGGAGAGTTTTGGAATCCTAGGTAGCAATTTGTGGAACCTAAAACCAAGGAGGGTCATTTGGAGAAGGTGGGCCCATGTGCAGATGGCAGGCTTGCTGACTATGGTCCTAGTTACAGACCCGGAAGTAGCCCTGTCCCCATGTGGACTTTGTTATAGCCCTTTTGGCCTTTGTCCTGCCTCTAGCACAATCTGCCAAGGGAGCCTGGAGGAGTCATTCCTCAAGTAACAGGCCCACAGACCTTGGAATTGGCTGTGGGCCTTGAGGCAGCCTATGACCCAGCACTATGCCTCATCAACTATAATATGGGAACAGTCCTACTCCCACAGGGATACAGTGGGAGACATGTCCTTCTGACCTACTAGAGGCAGGCCCACACTTCTTGGTCTGATAGCAGAGTCAGAAGGAACCTTGTGCCTTGGCTGCAGTCCCTTCCAATCATGGTCCGAGAGGACTCCTGCTCACCTAGGGACCTGGTAGGAGACATGCCAGTCAGTACCCCTTGAGGCAAGCTCACTGACCTCAGTCCAATTGTGGGGCCTCAGGTGGCCTTGTAACTCAGCTTCAGCACTATTCAGCAATGCAATGTAGTAGCTTTTCTACTAATTAACATATTGAAGAAAAATAAAATGGTAGTAGAGAATTTTTGTGTGTACTCAAGAAGTGAATTAATATTCTTAAAATATAATCAGGCCCTTTGGAAAGATAAAGCCACAATAAACTATATGTTAAACAATCCACTTCCAAGACAGTATTACAATAAAGACAGCTGTGATACATTTACACAGTGGAATGCTACTTGGCTGTGAAAAAGAAGGAAATCTTACCCTTTGCAACAGCATGGATGAACCTGGAGAACATTATGCTAAGTGAAATAAGCCAGTCAGAGAAAGACAAATACCATATGATTGCTGTCATATGTGGAATTTAACAAACAAACTGAAGTAATAAGGGAAAGTGGTGACAGACTGATAGATCGAGAGGAGACTGACAGCTGTCAGGAATGGTGCCTGGTTGAGACAGGGTGGAAGGATTGAGCAAAAAAGAAAAAAGGAAAAAAAAACCTGATGGACATGGACAACAGTGTAGTAATTGCTTGGGAGAGGGGGGTGAAGGGGAGTGGAGGAGTGTATTGTGCTGAACACACAATGCAGTGTACAGATGATGTGTGGTAGAATTGTGCACCTGAAACCTGTATAATTTTGTTAACCAGTGTCACCCCAACAAATTCAATACAAAGGAAAACTAAAAAGATACAGTTACATCTCTTGGGGAAAATGTGCAATCTTTAAGTAATAAGTTACATTTTAAAAAGTGTGTTAAAGGGAATTGATGTAAAGTATATCAAAACTGAGTTTGTTAAAAAAAAAAAAGATGTGTAGGTCAAACTGCTGTTCAAACTACCCAATGTCTAAGAGCTCACATCTTGGACCTCCTGCTCACCTGTGATTTATGTGTCTTTCCTTAAATTAAACACCTCCAAACAAAAACTACAAATAAAAAGCTGTCAAGAAAGCTATTCCAGTAACATGACATGGGATTTGACCTTCTCTATTTGAAGTGTGTGCACTTTTAGCTATGTGAGCTATTTGAGGAAAGGCATTTTAAACTAGAGCAGTTTAAAACACCCTTGCCTCATAGAATCCATTAGAGCTGAATTACACAGGCCTTCAATCATTTGACAACTGGGTTCTGTGTGAGGAAATGGCCCATGTCAAAGAAGAGTGACAGGGACAGGCTTTATAATGTAATGTTGGAGAAGAAATGTGGTTAACGTGAATCTGCAGAATACATCCTCTGACAAAGTGCAAATTGCATCAAATTGTGGTAAATAAACTACATATACAATGGCAAAGGAAAGTAAATGGAAAATTATAGCTTTGGTTCTTAACTGTATCCAATAGAAAGCACCATTCTTTTTAGAAGGACCTATTTAATCAAGCAGTTTCTAAGGCTATAATTTTCTTCTTGTTTTCTTTGGTACCTTAACATAAGATCCTCTGGAAAATAAACTAAAGGGAATTTTAGAGAGAAAGTACATAACTTTTCCAGTGAGAAAAACTTCCCTAAGTTCTCTGTAAACCTAGTAGAATAAAGCACATGTCTCTATCCTCTCTAAAAGATGTTTGATTTGAACCTTTTCTACTTCTATTTAAACCCTATATGATATTTGACATCTCTTTGTAGGTCTGATTATATGAGGTTCACAGTTCAGAATGATTTCTTTATTTCCAGATGCATTATCCATAGTTCAAGGAGCTGAGTAGAATTAGTACCCCAGTAAACTAAGATTTCCCTGATGAGTGTAACAAAAAGCATAGACTTAAGTATAATTTAACCAATTATGTTTTATCTAAAATTCAACTGTTTATAAAAATATTGGATGCATATTGTTAATCTTTCCTGGGTTACCTTTGTGCCTTTCATCAGTTGTGCCCCCTCCTCCCATGGATATACCACATGTACACATGGAGTAATTGCCTCTGAAAGAGATATAGAAATTGTCTGAGTAACTCCTATTCATTGGGTAAATCAGAAAATACCCATATTGGATAGAGTAGGAAAGGCTGACACAAATGCTCATCATAAACCCCACCACAATCAGGATTGCCATATAATTGGGAGGGAACCCCAACTCCCAGGTTCTCCCTCAGGAGCAAAGGATTTGGACCCGACATCTAGCACTCCAACTTGTAAGACTCCTACCCAAGGGATTGGCTCTCAAAACACATAGTTCTGAAAGCTGATGGGGTTTGTGTCCATGAGACCCACAAGAATATGGCTGATGAAGAAGCAATTCTTAATAGTAATGAGAGCACTCACCATGGTTATCTATCCATGGAACAGTGATACAGAGGAAACAGGCAAAAATGCCCATTTTGCAGTCTTTCCCCAAAGGGGTTTATCTGTGTACTTTAAGACTACTGCCTGAGGATCAAGTGTCTAATTTAGCATGCAGCTATGGTACAGTTATAATCTTCCTCAGGGACCACTGAAGCTAATAGTCACCTCCTCTGCCTTCTCCCTTCAGCCCACCCTAAGTCAGCAATAACTCCTTGGAAAGCACTTAAACACATGTCTGAACCCCAGCTTTTGTGTCTGCTGCCCAAGAGATGAGTCCCTGGATCTCCTGGCTCTGATAGTCAACATGGCTTGCATTTAAGAGTCTCATAGAATTGTAACCAATAAAGACACAGCTCTTAATGGATGCTGGAACATCCCTGCATGGCTGTAAACCCAGGTAAAGCACAGAAGGAAAAGGCAAAAATGCTTATCTTCCAGTTTCTCCCTGGAAGGGGCTTAACTACATACCTTACAGCTGCTGCCTGAAGGTCCAGTTTCTTTTTTTTTAATAATTATTTTATTATTGTTCAATTACAGTTGTCTGCATTTTCCCCCAACCACTCCCCCCACCCCACCCCAGCCAAGTCCACCTCCCTCCCTTGCTTTCATCCTCCCCCTTGGTTTTGTCCAAAGTTTCTAATCATCCTGCATTGGTCTCAAACAGTTTTGGTTTAATCAGCCTTCATTATTTGAACATAGATAATTTTATTAATATATGACCCCTGTTTCTCCATCTCTTCTATAAGAATATCATGGTGAATTTTATAAAATCTCTTAAAGAGGTTAATATACCTTTTTTGTGTGATTTTCACTTCATTCACAGGTCTAGTAAAGAATGAGCCCTGTCAAAAGAAAGAATAGGTGATTTTGACTTGACTTATTATTAGTTAATCCACAATGGTTCTTGGTAAGTAGCATTCTATATTTAAATTCTTACTAAAGCCTATAACCAGGATTCCTTTGCCTTAAGAAAGCATTAATTTCTTTCCTTTGTTGGGAGAAAAGCATAACAGTGAGAGAAAATTGTATGGCAAGTGTATGAAGCAGTAGAGATTGGAGTGGTGATACAGTTGGTGCCTTTAAAGTGAAATTTGAAGGAGCGTGGTATAAAGGAAAGAATGCCAACTTTTAGTCAGATGCTCCTACGTTTAAAACTTGGTGCTAAGCAAGAGAGAATGAGGAAATTGACATCCAACTTGCAGTGCCTTTGTAAGAATTGGAAGCCATGCCTGTACAGTTTTTCACAGGACTAGGAACTTAGCAAGTACTCAACTATATTATTATTAAATGGTAGGGGAAATGGGAAAAAGTGAAGTAGAAACACATAGATTAAAAGATCATGAAAGGCATACCAATCATTACATACAGGTATTATTTAGATCTTTATCAAACAAAATGTAAAAACAATAATATCTGACGCATTTGTAATTTTGAACACCAGCTGGATATTTGGTGACAGAAATAAACTTTTTGTTTTAGGTATGAGAATAGTATTGTGATTATTTTAATTAAAAATTTTTCTTTTAGATGTGCAAACTGAAGATTACACAGATTGTAAAAGGATGTTGATGGGGTGTAAATGGAGCAGGATTTTTCCATGAAGTAGTGGTTTTTAGGGCTATATGATAGGCATCTGAGTTAGTCTGCCTATATTTCTGTATGTTAAGATTGGTTTTAAAAATATTTTATTTATTTATTTTTAGGGAGAGGGGAAGGGAGGGAGAAAGAGAGAGAGAAACAGACAGATACATCAATCAGTTGCCTCAGGCATGCCCCTAACTGGGGACCTGACCCGTATCCCAGGCATGTGCCCTGACCAGGAATTGAACTGGCAATCTTTCAGTTCACAGGACAGCACTCAGTTCATTGAGCCACAGCAGCCATGCATGGTTATGTTCTTAACCATATGTTCTTAACATGGTTAAGGCTGTATGTTAATATTCTTAATAAAAAATTAAAATAAATAGTTCTCAAAAAAGAAGAAAGACAGGGTTATAGGTCATAGCCTATATGACCTAGCTTAACACATTAAGCTACCCTGAAAAGCCAGGCCCTCCCAGAAGGGCACAGGGGATTTGAAAAGTGGCACGAACACATATAGAGTTTGTGAAGGAGAAGCAGTGGAGGACAAAGAAGGCCTTTATTTGTGCCACAGATCTCCCTGGATCCAGGCTCTTCCACACATAGTAATTGCCATGAATGTCACACAACATAAAAGTCAAGTTGTATTTAATGTTAGCTTCACAGATCTCATTTGGAATTCTGGCTCTTCATTAGCCCCTTCAAAACCTTGTCCTGGAGCATCTCCATAATCGACTCATAGGTTCGCTTGTGGCTTTGCTGCAGCTTCATTGCTGACTGTTCAACAGTGTATTTCCCCTGCCTTTGAATGACCTCTACTTCATTTCATGATTTATTTATGCTTCTAGAACATGCTTGACAATATAAAATCTTTCCCTTTTTTCCTATCAGGACATACACATTGAAGACTATAATACAAACTGTTTGCGTACCTCTTGTTATTTTATCTTAGTCATGTACTCTTTAATTCTCTTAGCAATAAAAATTCATTAAAATGATGAGGTTTATACAGTATGACAAAATTGACCAAAAACACTGCTGAGATCATTATTTCTAGTTACAGAAAGTCTCAGTTGTCAAATAATCAAATAGATGACTACATAATTGATTCTAATTGCTTGTTAAAATGAAAGCATCAACTAGAAAGATAACATCTTGATTCAGATCAGTCATTGTAATGACTGAATCAGACCTCTGCAAGTCTAAGATTTGAAGAATTAAATGCTACTGAGCTAAACAAAAAGTGCATCCACTATTGAAGGATATGCCCTTTTTACATGACATATGTCAGGAATCATAGTGGATCCTAGCTGGTGAGGCTGTGTTGGTTGGAGCATTGTCAGGTAACAAAAGCATTACAGGGTTAATTCCCAGTCAGGGCACATACTTAGCTTGCGGGTTTGGTCCTCAGTCAAGGCACATACGAGAAGCAACTGATAGATGTCCCTCTGTCCCACTGATGTTTGCCTCCCTCTCTTTCTTTATCCCTTCCTCTCTATCTAAAAGCAATGAATAAATAAAGGTCCTCTGGTAAGGATTACAAAAAGTCACAGTGGGAGGGAGTTAAAACAAATAACATTAATATTGCTATGGTAGAGTTCTACCACAAAGATGTTTACAAAACACTTCCACATGTGGTCCAATTCTCCACAAAATATTAAATATTATTAGCCTTATTTTATGCTATAATATTATTTCTCAAATAATTCAGTTTAAATGACTTATCCAAAGTCATATATCTGATGACTGCTGGAATTCCAACTCAAGCTTAGATCTGAATCCAGTGGTGTTTTTTATTGTCTCTCACTTAGCATTTACAGATGTCAAGTTTTGTCTTTTCCAAAGTTATATTATTCATAAAAATGAACTCATTAAATTCACTTGTGTTTTGAAACCTAAATCACATTTTCATAGTATCTATGGGAAAGATGACCAATTTTCTGACATCATAAATGACTAGAGGTTTATAGGAAACTCATAGCTCTGTTGGCAATTTCAGTAGAAAGTCCCCCAGATTATATTTTATGACTATTTTGAACCAAAATGTAAAGAAGTTTAAGCAAGCCTTTCTGTCAAAGGATGTTAACTTATCAAGAGGATACCTCATTGCTCTCTAATGTATTATGAAACTATGGATTTCTTCACAGACTGATTCAAATTATCAGTTATCCTGGTGATGAGTTTTCTGCAGCTCAATTTTTTTGTTTCAGTTTTTCATACAGGGTGTCCTTGTTTCTTAACAATGTTTCTTAACAATGAAACAAAGATCTTTGTTTCATTATTTCCTAGTTGATTCATTGAAATAAAATTAGTTTTACACATGATTATAGTCACTATAGTGATTCTTTAATCACAATCACAAAATATTACAGCCACTCACAAAATATTCTGCTACATATTTTTATTTTAAGTATTCCAGATCATTTACATATGTTTGTTATATGGACTTCATCAACTATAGCTTCCTCAGGGGAGGAAACATTAATTTCCCTAGAAATGTATATGAAGCTACTATGTCTTCATGGGTGTGAGAGCATATGTTGAGGGAGGATGCTTAAAGAAGCAGAAATAGTGCCCAAGGTCCAGGCAATAAAAACCCCTTCCTAGCATCTCTGATGGGGCTCCCTGTTGTACAACTATCAATCCACTTCTCATCCATTCTCTGGGTCCTCTTGTCCCTCTCAGTGCAGGAGGATATAACACAGGGAGAAGAGAAGGGGTGAGTGTCACTAGAGGCCAGTGGTGTACTTTTTCTATGCTGCTACCTTCTAACCTATAATTTCACAGAGTCTGATCATCCATAATTTGAACCTGCCCTTCCAGATGATTAGGAAGGTACCTTGTCAAGGTAGGAGCATAGAACACATTTTTAAAATTTTATTTTTATTGTATTTTTTCATTACTGTTTATCCTCCTCCTCACCACAATCACCACACTGTTGTCCATGTCCGTGAGTCCTTTATCTTTTTGCTCTAGCCTCCTCCCCCAACCTCCCCACCCACTGTCATTTGTTCTCCATCTATCAGTCTGTGTCTATTTTGCTTGTTAGTTCAGTTAGTTGATTAGATTTCACATATGACTGAAATCATATGGTATTTGTCTTTCTCTGACTGGCTTGTTTCACTTAGCATAATGTTCTCCAGGTCCATCCATACTGTTGCAAAGGGTAAAATTTTCTTCTTTTTCATGGCCAAGTAGAATTCCATTGTGTAAATGTCCCATGGTTGTTTTACCCACTCATCTACTGATGGGCACTTGGACTGCTACCATATTTTTGTGATTGTAAATAACACTGCAGTGAACATAGTGGTGCTTATGTCTTTTTGAACTAGGGTTTTGTATTTCTTTGGCTATATTCACAGAACTGGTGTGACTGGGTCAAAAGGCAGTTCCATTTTTAATTTTTTTGAGGTATCTTCATACAGCTTTCCACAGTGGCTGCACCAATCTGCATTCCCACCAACAGTGCAGAAGGGTTCTCCTTTCTTCACATCCTCTCCAGTACTTGTTGTTTGTTGATTTGTTTATGATGGCCATTCTCACCAGTGTGAAGTGTTATATCATTGTGGTTTTAATTTTTATTTCTCTGATGATTACTGACATTGAGCATCTTTTCATATGTATATTGGCCATCTGTGTGTCCTCTTTGGAGAAATGTCTATTCAGGTTCTTTGCCTATTTTTTAAATTAGATTGTTGGGGGTTGGTATTGAGTTTTATACATTGTTTATAAATTTTGGATATTAATCCTTTATCAGATGCATCAACGATTATGTTCTCCCATTTTGTGGATTGTCTTTTTATTTTGTCGATGCTCTCCTTTGCTGTGCAAAAACTTTTTACTTTGATGTAGACCCATTTGTTTCTTTTTTTCTTTTGTTTCCCTCACCTGAGGAGATACATCAGATAAAGTATTGCTAGGAACATTGTCTGAGATTTTACTGCCTACGTTTTCTTCTAGGATTTGTATGATCTCAGGTCTAACATTTAAGTCTTTAATCCATTTCATTTTTAATTTATTCTTGCATGTGGTGTAAAAAGGTGGTCTACTTTTATTTTTTACCTGTATCTGTCAAAACTTCCCAATGCCATTTATTGAATAAACTATCTAGCCCATTGTATGTGCTTGCTTCCTCTGTTGAATATTAATCGACTATAAAGTTGTGGGTTTTTTTCTGGGCTCTCTCTTCTGTTCCATTGATCTATGTGCCTGTTTTTATGCAGTACCAGGTTGTTTTGATTACTATGGACTTGCACTATATATATATAGTTCGATATTAGGTAGCATGATTCCTCCAACTTTGTTCATTCTCAGGATCATCGTTGCTATAGGGGCTTTGTATGGTTACATATAAATATTTGAAATATTTGTTTTAGTTCTATGAAATACACCATTGGAATCTTGATAGGAATTGTGTTGGATCCACATTGTGCTTAAGAGGTTTTAGCATCATTGATAACTTTTGAATATATAGGTTTCTGTTATGTGGGCCTTTACTGGTTCTAGTTACAAGCCCTACAAATGTTACAGGTATTAGCAAGGCTGCCATAGGGAATTTGACTTGCTTTGCTAGCATATGCTATCATTTATCATGTTAAATATGATTTGATAACACCAGAAAACATGTCATGATGATTATCAGAGCCTTATTTCTCTTACATTTAAGTAGCTTCCCTGCTTTCCTGTTGTACATACCCTAAAAGTAAGAGACCACTTTGGGAAGCCTCTATTAAGAGTTGTGAGCCAAATATAAAGAATTCAAACTCTCCTGAGAATTCAGGGAAATTCAATCAAAATTATTCATCCATTCAACACATATTACACATACAATCATGTACTGTGTAGATGGAAGACATTCTGAAAGGCTCTTAAGGGATAAAAAAAATGGATCAGGCTTAGTTATTATTTTCTTGTCTAATGATGAAGATTGGATTAGCAGGTTAATGACTCTAATATAGGGCAACAAGCAGTATGTCCATAAGAGTCCTGATTCTGTGGGAGTTCCTAGGCGGGCAAATTGGTGTGGGAATTATGTGCAGAGATACAGTTGTGCCGCCCAAGCTAGAATCCCCAAAGCTAACGGCTGCCTGCTCTGTCTCCTTACAGCTTTCTTATTTCATTTTTTTTCTAGCTAACTCCCAGCTAATTTTGGAAACTCAACCCATATATCACAGCCTCCACAAGGTGCATTTCCTCACAGTTTCCCTCCGTGGGCTAGGTGTGTATCCCCTGAGAACCTAGAGTACCACATGCACACTTTTCACTGTGGTCTAGAGCTTGCACATCTGTTTATCCACTAGAATTAGGTTCCTCTAGGGCACAATGCTATCTTTTATTATGTATGACCTCTGCTACCCACAATGCCTGGGTCATGTTAGGAATGACCTGAAGGCCTGTTGAAAGATTGCAGATTGCAGGAGGACAATAACTATATTGTAGAAGACATCAAGATGGGACTTGGAGAAAAAGAAAAGGGGAAACTGAGGTGACGGAAATTTCATGAGTAACACACAAGAGAGACCCTGATATAGGAGAAAAGCAAGTAGTGAAGGGGAGGTTTGTTGTGGGTTTTATGGAGCAGTGATTTGGGAAAAATTGAAGAAGTCATGCAGACTAAGGTGGTTTTCAACAATAGGCTAAGGAGTCCACACCTAATTTTTTTTAAGCAACAGAATAATGTCAAGAATGCTTTTAACCAGTAGAGTTTTATGATTTGAGCTCTGCTTAAAGAATTTTAGTGTAATGGTATGAACGAAGATGCATCAGAGGAGAGACTAGCAGCAGCAGATGAACTAGGATGCTCTTCATTCAATAAGCCAATTATTGAGAATATATTAGTTCACAGGCATTGGTCTAGGATCTGGAGACACTGAAGCACATAAGTAACAGTCTGTCTTTGAAATCCCACAGTCCAGCAGGGGAAACTTACCTTTAAATAGGGAGGAATAATTCTAGAAGTTATCATCGAGGTTTTATGACAGGAACGTTGTAAGCAAGGAAGCAGAAAAATCAAGGCTGGTGGTGGTTAGAAACTGACATTTACCTGGAGGGAAGAAACTTCCACTAACCAAGTGAGACAATACAAAAGAGGGGTTGTTTCAGAGAAAGTACAATTATTTAATCTTACTGGGCAGAAATAAGAGCACAGGTTGGTTGAGCACATTATGCCTCTTGAATCTTGTGTGTTTTTTTAATTTTTTAAAATATATATTATTGATTATGCTATTACAGTTGTCCCATTATGTCCCCTTCATTCCCCTCCACCCTGCACACTCTCTCCCGCCCACATTTCCCCTCTTTAGTTCATGTCCATGTGTTATAAATTCTTTAGCTTCTACATTTTCCATACTATTCTTGCCCTCCCCCTGTCTATTTTCTATCTACCATCTATGCTACCTATTCTCTGTGCCTTTTCCCCTTCTCTCCACCTCCCACTCCCCTGTTGCTAACCCTGCATGTGATCTCCATTTCTGTGGTTCTGCTCCTGTTCTAGTTGTTTGCTTAGTTTGTTTTTGTTTTTGTTTTAGGTGTGGTTGTTAGTAATTGTGAGTTTGCTGTCATTTTACGGTACATGTTTTTTTGTCTTCTTTTTCTTAGATAAGTCCCTTTAAAACTTCATATAATAAGGACTTGGTGATGATGAACTCCTTGAACTTGACCTTATCTGAGAAGCACTTTATCTGCCCTTCCATTCTAAATGAAAGCTTTGCTGGATAGAGCAATCTTGGGTGTAGGTCCTTGTCTTTTATGACTTGGAATACTTCTTTCCAGCCCCTTCTTGCCTG
>CM052552.1:50382014-50406169 GCA_028533065.1 Trachops cirrhosus
CCGTTACTACTGTTGTCATAAAGTTCCCAGGTCATCTCTGTATCAAAAAGCAAACTGGAGGCACTTACAGAACTTTCAAGATACATCTTTCTTGCCACATACCATGTGGAGCAGAAACAGGCCTTTTTGTGAGGGGAAAGCCTGCTGCTGTATATATGAATGAGCAAGGTATTGTCAACACATGTCTTTGGAAGGGAGGAAGCCTAAACATAACAACCAATTTGTCACTTGGAAGGTTTCCCAAGATATTAAAAGCATAATCCTCGGTTTAAAGAATGCCACCTCTTCCAAATCCCCTTCAACATCTGCCAGGTCAAGGAGCGCTAGGGCCCAGAGGAGCTGATCAGAGAGCAGGTCCCTGTGCTGAGAGTCAGGAAATGGCAATGGGACTCAAAGCATCCTGACTAAAGGGCTGGGCCGTGCCTTCAGATCCGAATGGCTCTTTCTTGCTTGGTCTTGAATTATCTATTCTGTTTATTTCCATTGATCAAATAAAGGCGTCCTCACAAAAATTCACTTCACCTTTTATGCTCTGTGATCATAGAAGAGCAGATGCATTGTAAAACGGGCCTTCATTCACCTTTGAGGTGGAGCACACCAATATTTTCACAGAGTAAATGAAGAGTATATACTGAAAGCAGAGATTTATAAATGAGTACACCATCTTCTGGAGTGTTGCCTAAGAGTAAATTGAGTATAAATGGCCTTGGGCAAAGTATGTAAATAATTCATTAGGCAGGAAATGAGAATCGGCCGTTTTACTATTAGAAATATACTAAGATTCTTTTTTTTTTCTTTATAAGAAAGCTTTTCATGACAGATGAGCATCAGTCTTCTGATCAAATGTGTTTTCTGCCTTCTAAAACAGCACAGTGCTAATGCATTTTCCCTTCTTCTTTATAAATGTGAATTCTCATTATACACATTTTATTGCTGTTAGGCAGAAGCTATGACTCTGGCTTCTGAGTATACTGGACACTTTCCAGTTTCAAGAAGCAGAGCAGTGTCCTGTTCCTTTTCTGACCTGATCTGCAGCAGTTAATCCCCTCGTCCAATATTTCAGAGTTCTGTAGTATAACACTTCCAGGGTAGAATTTTATTTCACTATAATAGAGGATGGACTTTTCAAAGGATGTTAACTGTGAAATCTCTACTAGAGCAGCGTCAGTCTCAATTCTGCCCACAGTTTTTGCAACCAATAAACAGTTGTTTCCCTAAAGTTCTCTGAAATGAATTCTCTCTCCCCCCCCCTCTCTCATATGCACACATACACACACATGCACACACCCCCGTAGATACTGTGTTGTATTAACATTTTTCAAATTTAATTTAAATAATGTCTGGAAGACAAGCTTTACTTACTTAATAATGGGTTCTTATTCCTTTAGCTCGAAGGGAGATAAAGGAAAGAAATTACGAAGAAGAGAGAGAAGAAATGTAGAGATCAAGGTAGAGGACAGAGAGAGGTAGGGAGAAAAGGAAAATGGAACGAGGGAAAATTGATTTTAAAAAGTCTTTACCACCCTGGCTGCTGTGGCTCAGTGGATTGAGCACCAGCCTGTGAACCAAGGGGTCACTGGTTTGATTCCCAGTCAGGGCACATGCCTGGGTTGCAGGCCAGGTCCCCAGTAGAGGGTGCATGAGAGGCAACCACACATTGATGTTTCTCTCCCTGTCTTTCTCCCTCCATTCCCTTCTCTCTAAAAATAAATAAAATTAAATAAAAAAAATAAAAAGTCTTTACCTTTTCACCCATTCCCCCAGCCCCCCTCCCACCTGGCAACCATAAAAATGGTACTTACAGAATAGTCACTGGTATGTAAAGTACAGTATAGGCAATATAATGAATGATATTGTAATAAGTATGTATGATGACAGGTGGGTACTAGATTTATTGGGGTGATCACTTAGTGAGTTACATAAATGTCTAATCACTGGGTTGTACACCTAAAACTAATATAATATTGTTTATCAGCTGTAATTAAAAAATTAAAAAAATATTTAAAGTAAAAAAAGAAGTCTGAGAAACGGGCAGCATGAAAGAATTTCCCTCCTTGGCCTGAAGACTCTATTCCAGTGTGCTGCTGGTAAAGTCCTGCAGGAGAGAATTCTGGGAAATGGGGCTGGAAAGTTCTGAGGGGGTGGCACCCCCTCCATCAAGTCAACACCACAGGAAACCTCAGTGTGGACAGTGCACAGGAATACCTGGAATTATGTTACATCAAAAATAGAATTGTGTCTGTCTTTGGATTTTGTGATTTTTCCCATTTTCTGTGCCTTTTTGCAGATTCCACAGTGTGGAAATTATTGAAATATTACTTCTAAAATGACCACTCAGACTCTTTTATGTATTATCACAGATCCAACTAACTCTGTTGGAGTCCAAGGGCTGCTCACCATTTAATGAGTTGTTTCTCAGAATTAAAAAAATAACACATTGATTTTTCATGATTATATAGATAATTTTATTAGGGAAGTTATCTAACCTACAAACAGAAAAACAAAATTAAAAGATGTACCTATAACCTCATAACTTCATTACTAAATTAACCAATATTAACATTTTGTGCACGTAATTACACAAATACCTCTAGTACTAATACCAATAATAATGGTTATGTGGTTTTTTGTGGCAGATCAGTTTTAGATATTAAATACATTAACTAATTTATCCTTCATACAACCCCATGTGTAGATACAGCATTATCTCCATTTTGTTAAGTGGGGAAATAGAGGCCTTGAATGATTAGATAACATGGATAAGGTCCTACAGTTAGAGATACAGCCAGAGTTTAACCACTTTAAGTTGCCTTAAATGTGTGTGCATGTACATGTTTGTGTATATGTGTGTGTTGGACAAATGACTTGTGCAGGTGATCAGTAAGCAACTTAAGGTTTGTAGCTCAAGAGTGTAAGTGGCAGTAATCTTTCCTTGTCACTGGATGAACATTTTATTTATTCATGCATCCATGATGGGCATTTTGGGTGCTCTACCTCTTGGCTACTGCAAATAGTGCTGCTATGAATGCGGATGTGCAAATATCGTTTCAAAATCCTGCATTCAATTTTTAAAATGTATTTCCAGAAATGGAACTGCTGGATCATATGGTAACTTACTTTTAATTCTTTAAGGAACTGCCATACTGTTTTCCATAGCTGCTATACTACCATTATGCTCCCACCAACAGTACACAAGGTTTCCTATGTATCCACATTCTCACCAACACTTAAATTTGTTATGTATTTATTTATTTATTGACAGTAGCCATACTAAGGAGTGTGAGGTTATATCTCACTGTAGTTTAACCTTTTGAGAGAGGCTTTCTCTTCTGGGAGTCTATCTGATATTCTCATTAATGCAAAGGTATTTATAAGCAAATGAATAATATAATCTATGTAAATTGAGCTGTCATTATTTAGTAGAATATAGATATTAAGATATTCATTAATAAGTGCCACACAGAGAGAACACATTAAATGTAGAGGGAAATTTTTTGAACGAAAAGGGCATCTTTAGAATCTGCTATTATATGCCCCACTCTCTATGTTCAAGGGACCACCTACAAACAGATATCTTAAATTCTAAAGCCCTGAGATCATCTTTACATTAATTTCTTTCCAATCACACGAACAGCCAATTGCCATATCTGGTCATCTTACTTTGTAGAAATGCTAGATTTTACACCACATTCCTTGACTAAGTCTTGTCTCTGACTTTCTCTAAACCAAAGCATAGGGAGCCACAAATTTAAGTCATTTTCCACTTTCCATTTCAGATAAGTTCTGCTGCTGCTCACAGCAATTCAGGAGCAACCCAGGGTTGGATGCAAGTTTGTGACTAACCTTCAACATTGCCACCTAAAATTCGGTGTTAATAACACATTTGTCCTCAACTCTGAATAAATAAGCATCACAAATTTATAGGCATAATTCCCAATTTATTCCCGGAAAACATCCTCATCCAACTTTTTTTAAAATTTTTTTATTTTAGTTTATTCAGTACAGTTTCTATCCTTTATTCCCATTCCAGCCCACCCACCCATTCCTCCCCTCCTCCCTCCCCTTTCCAACCCCCCTAGTTTTGTCCATGTGTCCTCTATATTTGTTCCTGTAAACCCTTCCCTTCTCCCCTGAAATTCCCTCCCCTCTCCCCTCTGGTCTACATGTCCTCTATTTCAGTGTCTTTTGTTATATTTTACTTGTTTCTTTGTTAGAGGTGAGATCATATGGTATTTGTCTTTCACTGCCTGGCTTATTTCACTTAGCATAATGTTTTCCAGATCCATCCATGCTGTCTCATCCAACTTTTTTAATTGATTCTAGAGAGAGGGAAAGGGAGGGAGAGGAAGAGAAACATCAATCTGTTGCCTCTCGCATGGCCCCACTGGGGACCAAACCCACAACCCAGGCATGTAGCCTGACTGGGAATCAAAGCCGCAACCTTTTGGTTTGCAGGACAATGCCCAGCTAACTGAGCCACACCGGCCAGGACCATCCATTTATTTTAAGAATACAATTCTGTACTTAGAGTTACAGAATCTAGAATCCATTGAACAACTTAGTAGTAGTTTAGTCCAACCATTAACTGTATCTAATTTTTCCATGGACCTTTCCCCAATTCAAGCTTCAAGTTTTCCAACCACAGTTTCTAAACCAGAGTTTCCTGTGATGGAAACTGCCTCCGACAGTAGGAATAAAAGGAGGAAGTAGGGTTTGCTGCCTGCATGTTGCTACAAGTAGTTTCAATTCCTGAAGTGCTGTACCAGAAAAAAAAAAGAGTCAAAGTTGAGGAATCAGGACAACAGAATAGAAGTTTGGAGGTACAAAAGAAATCTAGAAAATACCTTGGAGGAGTTATGTAGAGTAAGGGCAAAGGAGAAGGGAAAGACCCAGCAGTGAGGAAATGAAGCAAATTATGTACAGTATAGAAAATCTTCAATCTTGGATACTGCCCCCATGTGTTTTATAGACTGATGATAGGGTTATAAAGGTGTTGTCCTTTTGTCTGACTCTTTCATGAGGTGTTTTTGCCTCAGTGTTTTTTTTTCAGATATGCCCATCAAAAGACTGTTGGAGGGGGTTGGTCTATAGGCAGTCACTTCATGGAACACTGCAGAAGACCTCAGAGTCCAGGATTGCTTGAGCATCCCTTCCTGTGCCTCGGCATCTCTTCTCTAAGGACTGAGGCAGGCAGAATGTGAAGAGGAGTGGGACTGTGGAGGACTAGAATGAAGGTCCATTAGAGCTTAACAGAAAAAAGGCAAACTAGCCTTATTAAAAAAAAACATGCAAAATAAGAAACCAGTGAAGTCAATTCTTACCTATAAAACTACAAAGTAGGGATTTCACCCTGACCAGTGTGGGTTAGTTGGTTGGGCATCATCTCACAAAGCAAAAGGTCACTGTTCAATTCCTAGTCAGGGCACAGACCTGGGTTGTAGGTTCAGTCCCCAGGTAGGCTGCATACGAGGAAAGCAATCAATGTTTCTTTCACACATCGATGTTTCTCTACCTCTCTTTCTCTTCCCCTTTCCCTCTCTCTAAAAACAAGTAAATAAAATATTTTTTAAAGTAGGAATCTCAAAGCTTGGCAAATCTTTGGCACACCAGATATAAGAATTAAAGAGGTAATATATTTGACAGACCTGAGTATGAGGCTAATATGTCACCAGCCTTGATCCAGATCTTAATCAAGACCAGAAGTTAGATGTGACTGAGGCTACAATTTGAGCAATCTCAGTGTGTGAGGTTGAGTGGAGCTCTGGTGTGGTAGGGAAGGACACTTACTATTCAACCGAAGAGGACGCAGCAAATAGAATGATGATTGGTCCATATTTACTCATCAGTAACCCAAATGGATACTAGCAATTTACTCACAATGCAAACCTCATTAAGTTTTGGTGACTTAAGAAATACACCCTTAAGAAGGGAACTTTTTATTTTTTTTCCACTCTCATCTCACATTTTGTGTTTTGGCATGTCAATCTTGAGGATACTAAGTACCTGTCTTTGGGAAAAATTTGGATGGCTTTAGCCATATGGGAAATTGGACCATCTGGCATTATCTCTGCATGCAGTGTAAGTCTAACTTTCATGAGAGTGACTGACCAACTACCCAGATAACACCACCAATTATCTAGATTTACTGAATTTTCCTAAAGGTTGTGTACTTCATTATGGGAATTTATTTTCAAGCAAAGCATTGTTCTGATTTTCTTGGAAGAAGAAAAATGTAAATAAATGGATGAAAGAATAAAACAAAACCATTTTATTTTATTCTTACTATATTCCTTGTACTAGCTTCCTAAAATTATTAAAATTAACAATAATGGGACCTCTTGAGCATATAAACTTCAGGAAGAATGTGAACACTGTAACCTTGAAGGTATGTAGTACCTCTTTTTACTTATTCAATATAATATTTTTTTTTCCAATGGAAGAGATTCTTTTTGCAAGACCATCTCAGGATTGTATCATGGGAATTCTCCTTGGATGCTGTAGGGTAGTAAAGAAAAATTGTTTCCTCTACTCTCTCACCTGGTGAGTTCTCTAGGGGTATGTAAAAATCAACAGCAACACCACAGCAAATAAGTCTAATGACTCTAGAAGGGATGTCACCAATGGGACTGCTGTTGCCAAGTCACCTTTAGAGAAATTCTTGCGTGGTGACCCATATGCACTTTGTCTCTTGAAAGAAACAGGTCTTGTAAGTAATGCTTTGTTCACATTGGATTTTAAGAGATGCTCTAAGCAGGAGTCCAAATAACAGACTTACTCAAGGATTTGTGGACAGAGACTGTAATTTTCTTGGTTTTCAGCTTTGCTAAATACCTGATGCGGAGCTTGACACAGAGCAGCAGTTCAAAGAGTAAATGAACAATTTTCTTATCTGTTTCTACCTTACTTCTAACTCTATGTTTTTTTACTTCTTTTGCCTAAACAATTCATTTTTTTCCATTGTGTCATCATTTCTTTTCATTACTCTTTCTCCTGCTATACGTGCTCCCAAATTTCCTGAGTGTAACCTCAACTTTTCTCCATGTTGACTTTCATCTCTCCATTAATGTTTGACACATTCACAACACTTCTAGGTAATATCTCCCTGGTAGGGTGCCAAACATACTCCTTTCTGCATATTTTCCCTACAGGTTATCCCCTCCCACATTAAAAAGTTAAAGTGTCAGGAACCACCTTATCTGGATTCATAGTTCTTAAGGAAGATTTAATTCTTATGATTTAAGTTGGTTAAGAAGAAAACTAATTTTCTTAAAATTCACTTTTTGTAATTACATAACTTCTCAAGTAAAACTAGAAATGTATGACTGAAGCCAATTTTGAGACTCAATGCCATTTACTGGAAGTGACTCAAAGGGTAGAACAGAATGAGAAATCAAGTGTTAATGGCCAACAATCTATGCCAGGGCATCCTTAAAATTTGTTACCTTTTAGCCTAAATTCTGTGCATGTGTGAGTGTACGGATTATGGTTTATGTTGATAAGGCAGGGATCATAACAACAGATATTTGATACAGCTAAGCTTGTTCTCTGTGTTACTTGGAGATAAGGACATGTCAATGAAACATCCTTCCATTAAGATTGAATCCTAAATTCAGGCTTCTTGGTCAGTACCACATAAATACAGGTAACCACCGGTATGTGTTTTGCTCTTTTCCAGCTTTTCTAGTATTAACTAATCAGTAATTTATCAGAAATGCTCTTATATCCATTTCTTTTTTCATACAGGGGGTTATAGAGTGTACTGCATGTAATACAGCTAATAAAATGACTACTGGTTTCTTTCAAAATCAGTGGATTTTCTCCCTAAAAACCTCATTTATGAAAAGACTATTCATGTGGATGGTTTTGAACAGTTTCATTTCATACAGTGTGTTTTTTCTTCACCCTTTACCTCCTATACACATATACAATTGCAAGCAATTTATTAGTAATTTAATTAAATGAAAGTGGGTCCTCCAATGTCAACACACTACATGGCTGACTCCACCCATTGGATGTAGTACCTTTCGTTTGGGGGCAAGTGAAAGAAAGCACAGAAAGCCAATTGTTGAATGAGAGAGGACTGGAGAAAGGAGTTGGAATGAGCAAGGTAGGGGCATCCAGAAAGATCATGCATTCGCTTGAGGAAGCCTAAAGAGTGTCCCTGGAGGACCCTCTCCCTCCACTCCCATCCTTCCCCACAGCTCACGATGAGGCAGTTGCATCGCTGCAGTACAAGGAGTGTTGCTAGAAGGCTGCATTCCTTCCCCACTGCACCCCACCCCAATATATTTGGTTTTGGAATAATCATCTGATACAGTTGTGACCCTCTTATAGCTTCATTTCAGTCAGCATACGTTCTGATTCTGGAAAAAGCTGGCCAGACTGCACTGGAAATAGGTGGAAGGGTCTCTCCATACTTCTAAGTTGCCTTTCTCTGTGGTCTGATGAGTGCCCAGATTGTGAATTCCAGGAAGTATACTAAGCCCTTCACACTACCCTAAAGCATTTATTTAAAATAAACAGCCTACTCATTTTTCTTTGTAAATTTTTTTTAAAAATACGTTTATTGATTTTAGAAAGACAGAAATGTCATTGTAAGCGAGAAACATCAACCGCTTGCCTCCCATATGCACCCTGATCGGAGATTGAACCCACAACCTAGGTATGTGCCCTGGATTCAAATCAGTGACCTTTCAGTGTACAGGACAATGCTCCAAGAAACAGCCACACCAGCCAGGGCTCAGTCTCCTCAGTTTTCAACCTGACAATCAAATTCAGTTCAATTTTCTGAAAAACTCTATGGTCTTTTTAAGTTTCTACTGAAATATTAGCAAGTTAAGTATGAAGAAAGCAAAATACCCTAAGTGACTCACTTCTTCCCAAATGTGCATCTCCTCCTCCTTCCCCCCCACACATATAAACTATAACTACTAGAAGCTGAGTAAGCATATCAAGCATGTGAACGTAAGTGTGAGTGAGCCAGGGCATACACAAATACAATCATTATCAGTGACCAACTTGGTGGAAGAATGACTTCTCTGAACTTGAACCACAGCACGTATTCTTCACATCAACAGCGTTCAACCTTGACTACCCACTAGAATCACTTGAAAGGCCGGCAAAAATCTGGATGGTAAGTTCACAGCCCACACCATTAAATCAGAATCCTCGGGGGTTGGGTTCAGCCAGCCTTCGTTGTATAAATTCCCCTGGAGACTCTGCTGTGCAAGCACTTGTGAGAATCGGTGTTTGGTGCTCTACTTTGCAGCCTTGTCGAGGATTATCCCTTTCCTCTTCCATCACAGCAGTTTGTTTCTGGAACGGACATGGATCTGACAACACGCAGACTCCAAAGATGCAAACTCACTTTGATAAGACATACATTTGTGGCAGGAATCATACTTTCCTAAGCCAGATACTTTAACATGGGCTGTTGTTCTAAGAGCAAATGTTCTTTATCCACGAACTGCTCTCACAGGGTTGGGGCTCTGATAGGATGCATTCTTCCCATGGTGCATATTCGCATGCACTGTGTACAGTAAAAGTTCCCGGAGACAGGCTTCATTAGCAGGATGCCAGTAGAATGAGGGGCAAAAATCAATGTGTCCCACTTACTGCCAGCATGGGGAAGCATTTGATATTTAATATTCGTGAGAGTGCAATGCTCAAGTGCAGTGTTCTATTGATTTGCATTCCAGGGAGAGGCAGCAGGGGGGCACAGCTGTCCTATAAGAGCTCTCACAAACCCATCAGCATGGTTTGCATGCTATTCTAGTGTTGTAACTGGCCTTGGCCTTATATTGCCATATTCTGATGGGGTGATGTATGCCACTGTTACTGCAATAGTCGAAAGGAGCTCAGCACTACTCTTCCAGAACCTGAGTATTTCTCTTGTAAAATCTTTATTTCCCAAATCCATATACTTCTGAAATCTGTGTAACTGAAGATGAAGCACTGAATCATTCCAGATGCTTATTTTGCCAAGGGAATTTCCCAGTACTCTTTGTTCTTTAGCCATTATTTTCACTTAATTAAGTCAATATTAGGAAGTAAAGAAAGCAAAGGGAGGAGATAGAATTGAATAGTTTTTATTGACAACTCTCTTAAAAAATATGTCCCCATATAAAATCTGGTTTAGTACATGAAACACTGAAGAGGTTAGAATTTACCAGAAATTAGTGCCCCATACATCGAGAATGTATAAAAATCTAAAATTCTTCCCAGAAGTGTGCTCACTGGGCCAAAAGGCAGTTCCATTTCTAATTTTTTGAGAAAACTCCATTGACCCAGTGACCCCACTTCTGGAAATATATCTGAAGGAACTCAAAACACTAATTCAAAAAAATAAATGCACCCCTATGTTCAGTGCAGCATTATTTACAATTACCAACATCTGGAAACAGCCCAAGTGCCCATCAGTAGATGAGTGGTACATTTACACAATGGAATACTATTTGGTCATAAAAAGGAAATCATACTTTTTGTGACAACAAGGATAGGCCTGCAGATTATTATGCTATCTGAAATAAGCTAGTCAGAGAAAGAAAAATACTGTATGATCTCATTTATATGTGGAATCTAATGAACAGAATAAACTGATGAACAAAACAGAAACAGAGACATGGATACATGAAACAGACTGACAGCTGTCAGATGAGGGGAGCATTGTGGGGCTGGACACAGGCAATAGTTTGGTGACAGCCAAAGGGAAAGGGGGTGGCAGTAGGTGGAGGTGGACAAAGTGGGGAGGAAATGCGGGTGGAAAGAGACTTTCCTTTGGGTGATGGGTGCATGGTGCACTGTACAGATGATGTTTTATTGAGTTGTACACTTGAAAGCTGTATGGTTTTGTGAACCAATGTCACCCCAGCAAATTTAATTTTAAAAAACTAGAAAACAAATCCCAAATTCTTACCTTTTTGTTTTAAGGAGTATAGACTTTTACAGACACTTCTCATGGCATGGCTCAGATTCTAAATATATTACTGCATCAGTTCAGGCTGGAAAAATTACTTGGACTCATTTTTTTCAAAACTAAATCCATTCTCAACATTAAAATGAAAATGATGATAAAATTATAAAAGGAATCCTTTGTGGAAATATTTAGTCTTGCAATTATAAAAGGATAAAGATGTTATAATTACACTAGAATGCCAAAGTGTAAATGATCATCCTCAGTGTACAATATATTTCCCAAGTCCATGTTCTTAGGAGAAGAAGTTCTTGGAAGTCATACAAGGTGGACTGAATCAGTTAGTGTTTCAGAATTATTCAATAAATGCCTGGTATTTTCCAAAAACTGACCTGGATATAAGGATACAATATATATCCTGGGCATTTCCAATGTAGAGAGGAAGAGACACATTTAAACAAATACACTCAACTGGGACTGCATGGCTGTGTGTGTGAGGATGCTATGGGACCACCGCAAAAGCCATGCTAATACTTATCTGAGATACTCAGCAACAACTTCTTTGGGAAAGTTATAGTTTAATTGGTTTTTGAAATGTGAAGTAGTTCAGAGGGTGAAAAGGGGGGTGAGAGAATTATGGGGAGAGGGTAAAGCACATACACTACAAACCATGGGAACTTGGCAGGGTATTGACTCTGAAAGTGAAAGCTGGGGACTTGCAGGTAATGAGGCCCAAGGAACACCCAGGACCTTGGAAATCTGGCTAAGGAGTCTGAACTTCATTGGGAAAATCACTACAGGTTAAGTCATGGTTACTTTTTTCCATTTTTAAAGATAAATCTGACATCAGTAGAAAGCTGGACTGATCCAAGGGGGAAAGACAGTTTAGGAGGCCAAGGCAATAGTCTGAATGAGAACTTGAATGTGTTCAGCTGAAAACAAAGCAGCATTTTAAAACTGTATGTCAGGTGGTATCAGCAAGATGGCAGACTACAAGTTTACAGCCCTAGTCCCCCTACAAAAGCAACAATTTGCCAACTACCTAGCAATGAAATAGATCTGGGAGAGCTCTGTTGGAATACCACGAAGAAGCTGCAGCAATCCAGGGAGCATCAAAGCTGAGGATTTCTATACTGAAAAGTGGAAGATGCATTTTACCTATGTCATCCCATCCCTCAGCCCAGCACAGCTGGAAGCTGAGAAGTATTATATGGGCCCAAATCTCTCCCCATGGAGGAAAAAAAGAGCAGGCGAGCCCCAGCACCCTTCACGACCAAGAAACTCAGCACCCTCCCTGCTGTGAACACTCACAGCTTTGCCACAGAAGACCTCTCCCCCAGTCTGTGACAATGCTAACTGCTGCTGATGGAGCTGCCTGAAGTTCATGCCACCTCACTTCCTCCAGTCAGAACTGCCACACAAGCCACCCCTCACCCTGTTGCTGCTGCCACTACATGCACACCATCACAAACAGGCATGCAATTGAGAACATTGCAATAATAGTAGGGGACTTTGATATTCCACTTATAATAATGGCTAAAACATCCAGGCAGAAAACCAATAAAGCAACATTATAGACCAAATGAACATGACAAATATGTATAAAATTTTCCATCCAATAGCAAAAGAATACATATTCTTCTCAAGTACATACAGAACAATTTTCAGGATAGATCATATATGTCCTGCAAGCGTTCAAGACTGGGTCAGTTAACACAGCATGCGGGCAGCCGGAAGAAAATATGCAGAGACGTTGGGATGTCTGGCTTGTCTTTATTCTGGGGGGTGGTGATTTACCCACACAGGTGGAAAGTCCCAAACCCCTTATATAGTAAGTGAACACAAAGCCAGTGGGGTGCCAGTATCTGACCTTCTGGTTATATAACAGAGCTTAGTTCTGCATGTGGGCCCTTGCTCAAGGTTACATGAATACTGCTAAATCATAGTCACCTGGACATCTGGATGAGGGAGCCTGACTGACTCCATTATCCCTACAATACGTTAGGGCACAAAAGAAGTCTTTAGATACTTAAGAATATCAAAATCATTGCATGTATGTTTTCTGACCAAAATGAAGTGAAAAGTCAACAGCAACAATAAAATGGGAAAATAACAAATATGTTGATGCCCAGTCTTACTATGGCTATTCAACATAGTACTGGAAGTCCTAGCTAGAGCGATTAGACAAGAAAAAGAAATATTAGGTACCCATGTTGGAAAGGAGGAAGAAAATTTGTCTCTATATGCAGACTGTATAATCATATATGTAAAAAACCCTAAAGACTTTAAAATAAACTGTTAGAACTAAAAATTAATTAAGTAAAGTTGCAGGATATAAAATCATCACATAAAAATCAGTTGCATTGCTACACACTAACAATGAACTACCTAATAAAGAAATAATGAAGATAATTTTATTCACAATGACATAAAAAACAATAAAATACTTAAAAATAAATTTAGCCAAGGAGGTGAAAGATCTATACACCAAAATCTATGAAATAGTGATGAAAGAAATTTAAGAAAAAACAAATAAATGGAAAGATACCCCATGTTCATAGCCTGGAAGAGGTACTATTGTTAAAATGTCCATACCATGTATAAATTCAATGCAATGCATATAAAAATTACAATGCCATTTTCCAGAGACATAGAAAAACCAATCCTCAAAGTTATATGGAACCAAAAAAGACCCTGCATAGCCAAAGCTGTCTTGAGAAATAACAAAGCTGGAGGCATTTAAACGTACTGACTTCAAACTATATTGCAAAGTTTAGTAATCAAAACAGTATGGCACTGGCATAAAAACAGACATATAGACAAATGGAACAGAATAAACAGCCCAGATGTATATCCACATATCTGTGTTCAATGTATATTTCTTTGAAACGGAGTCAAGAACACACAATGGGGGAAGGATAGTCTCTTCAGTAAATGCTGGTGGGAAAATTGGACATCCACATACAGAGTAATAAAATTTGAACCCTATCTCACCCCACATACAAAACTCAACTCAAAATGGATTAAAGACTTAAATGTAGGCCCAAAAGAGTAAAACTACTAGAAGAAAAGATAGAGCAAAAACTTCTAGACATTGGCCTAGGCTATAATTTTTTTAATATGATGCCAAAATCACAGGCAACAAAAGCAAAAAAACACAACTGGGAGAACATCAAATTAAAAAACTTCTGCACAGCAAATAAAAAAATCCACAGAATGAAAAGCCAACCTATGGAATGGGAGAATATATTTGCAAATTCTATGTCTAATAAGAGATTAATATCCAAAATACATAAGGAGTTCATGTAACTGAATAGCAAAAAATATAAATAATCCAATTTTTAAAATGTACAAAGGACCTGAATAGATATTTCTCTCTAGGAGGCATATTAAGATATGTTAGTGGCCAACAGTTATAGGAAAAGTGTTCAATTTAACCTGTCATCAGGAAAATGCACATCAAAACCACAATAATATGTCACCTCACATCTCTTAGAATGGCTATTATCAAAAATACAAAAGATAACAAGTATTGATGAAGAAGTAGAGAAAAAGGATTTTTTGTTGATGAAAATTTTAATTGGTACAGCCATTATGGGAAACAGTATGGAAGTTCCTCACATAATTAAAAATATACCTAGTATATAATCCAGCAATTCCACTTCTGGGTATATATCCAAAAGAATTGAAATCAGTATCTCTATGACATCTATGTCGGACTCCCAACCTCCAGAACTGTAAGATAAAAACTTTGTGTTGTGTTAAGCCACTAAATTGGTAGTAATCTGTTACAGCTGCAATAGGAAATGAATACACATGCCATCTCTAGTAGATTTGACCCTTACCTCAGATCAAGGCATCTCTACCTAATAGAACTGATCAGAGTCAGAGTTTATTCACAAAGAAGAGATAAAGGGAAATATCTGTTGGATAGGCAGCCATAATGTTTGCCACAGAAGCTTTCCATAGCACTTATCATTTATTGTAAATTTGTTCACATAGCTGCATAATCTCCTAAACTATTTTTATTTTTATATTCATTTTTATATTTATATTGTCTGTCATGGGACCTGACCTATTGTACATTTCAATAATTTTTAAATTAATGGATAATAGAACAAATATATAATTATCAAAGTCATCATTTTGAGAAACATTGTGCTAGAAAAATGAATAAATATTTTGTCCAAAGTAAAAAATAAGCCTCTGTTGGTTACTGGTTTTCACTGTTATGCAGATGTTAGAGTGATTTCCTTGTAGGTCTGTCACTCCAGGCTCTATTACTTTCCATAGCCAATTCTCTCTCTTCTTTGTTTTTGATAATTTAAAAGAGTGGACTTCCATAATGACCCTTTGTTTTACTAAATTTAGTTATCTTTAAGAGGAATCATGATTCAGTTTTAGAGAATAAAAGTGTCATTCTTCATAGTATCATCAAACTTTCATGAATAGTTTACAAAATTGAATCATGAGCACGCAAATTTCTCTTGTGATGCTGAGAGACTGAGATACTGAAAGTTTTTATAAAATATTAAAACTTTGGGCTTCATGTTTGAAGATTGCCAAAAAGTTTACACCTTCCAAAACATTTCAAGCAACTGATTAGCCATCAAAATGCAAAAGAAAAAAAATGTTTTTTGCATGCAAAGTTTATGAATGCAAAAAGTTTTCAGACAATATATTCTCTTCTTATCCTCAAAGAAACTAAATATTTGAAGAATAAGTCTTGGCTCTCTTTTTTGTATAAATTATAACCATTGTAATTATACAGTGTAGGTGCTATTCTGTATACACAGTATCTTACTTATACTTTAAAGAATCTATTTATCAAAAGAAAAAAACCTAAGATAATTTGTGCTCTGGTAATTTTCAATAGTTGATTCTATTAAAACAATTATTCAGTGAAATAAAGAATGAAATTAGAAGTTAGTGAATATTTTAGCACTATTTGTTTTGATACTCATATTTCATCCTGATAATACAAGTATGCTTCTCTTCTTCCTTGACAGCTAGTGAATATATGGTCTTAGAATACTTTGAATAACTCCTGATTATAAGACCAGGAACCAATTATTCAGCTAGTGAATATATGGTGTCAGAATACATTGAATAATTCCTGATTATAAGACCAGGAACCAATTATTCCAATTAAACACAATGATTTAACAAATCTGTCAAGACCTTAATATCTAGAATTATAGTACAAATATGGGAGCTTGCCATTTTCAAATAAGGTAGAGAAAAGTAGGGCCAAATTTTGAAGTGAAAAATTATATCATCAGCACAGTTTAAGACGTTTTTATGTGTTAGTGCTCCAGGATCTTAGTAAAAGAGAGTATGTTAACATTTTTACAACCCTGGCTGGTGTGGCTCAGTGGACTGAGCACCAGCCTGTGAACCAAAGGGTCACTGGTTCAACTGCCAGTCACGGCACATGCCGGAGTTACAGGCCAGGTCCCCCAGTCAGGGGTATGTGAGAGGCAACCACACATTGATGTTTCTCTTCCTCTCTTTCTTTCTCCTTCCCTTTTGCTCTCTCTAAAAATAAATAAACAAATACATAAATCTTAAAAAAAAAATCAGATTGTTATTACCCAGGACAGGTAAAAGACAACATGGGCCAATATCAAGGACAGGAACGCCAGTGTGAGAATTAAAACCAAGCACTTTTTAATAAATCTCTGTTAGAACCAGAGGTAGAACATCATCAAGGAATGTTGCTGGAATTCCATAGCCAGTGGACATAGGAAATTTATTGGATTGCCATTTTTAGGAAGGATCAAAGTATTTAAATAACAGATATGTACTAGAAAGACTAGGTGGATCTCTGTATAAGGGAAACAAAGAAACAGGTTTAATGGCTTCAATCAAAGTGGACTGGGAAGCCATACACAATGGGAGTTGCCTGAGCAGCCCCAGTTCTCTCCAGTGTCCAGTGTGTGTATAGAGAAATGATTGTGGTGATGCAGATACCTGAGGTGGAACTCTAACACCGACTCACACAGATCTGGTTTTGTTTTGCAATAGGACACATTTATTTAAAGTAGATTAATCTCAGCCTAATTTTGAAAGCCAAAACAACCAAAAAGTCACAACTATATTATTTGTTTCAAATGGCTTTCTCTAAAGTCTAGGAAAGTTAAGACAAAGGTACAGAATGTGGTATCTTTGTAACATTCTGGTGTCTTAAGCAAAAGTAGCCCTTTAGAATGGTAGAATTACTCAAAATCGAATGTTGAGAGTTGGAGAGAAAAAGTAAGAACATGTGAGTGAACACAGGAAAAATATTTTGAAGACAAAAACCTGTGTTCAGTGGAAGAATTGTTGGCCATATGGAAACTACCCTGGGATCACCACCATGGCTCCCCTCCACAGTTTTATTGGCAATTTAGAGTAATGAAAATATATCAAATTGGGAAATTCTTGTAGCCTTCTTCAATGCCTTTAATGCCTTTGGGTCTCAGTTTCCCCCTGGAGACAAAGGGCTAGAACTCAGTAAGCTGTGAAATCCATCAATCTTTAACATTCTGAGAGTCCTTTCATATATTGCTCTCTCCATTTTCCTGTTTTGTGTTCAAATCCATCTTCTTTATTCCCTCTACTCCATCCTCCATACGTCTCCCTGCTGTTTCTTGTCATCTCTGATACAAAAGAGACAGCTGTAGAGACTATTAGTCAAAATTTTTGCATTAACATCATCAATACCAGACAACCATGTTCCATCAGGGGGAGATGGGCTGAGCAAGCATGAAAGCCAGTCATTGGACTGACATGAACAAGTGAGCAGCATCACAAGGCAAAAATGAGTATCACACTGGATTACCTCCGCATTCTTTATACTCGTTTGCTTCCCTGACTCTATTTTTTTTCTCAGATGAGAGTTGCAGGAATGTTTTGCCAAAACTACATAAGAATGGCTAATCCTAATGAATGTTTGGTTTTTCCAACTCACCTTCTAGCTTGGAGAAGGGCACTAATTAATTCCCACCTGACTAATCTGATAACTGGCTATACCGTGTGCCAATCATTTCTAACCACTGTTCAGTCTATAGTGCCTACTTTTTAAATATGTGATTAAGTACTGCTTAAACATGAAAAGACCTGGCTGGTGTAGCTCAGTGGATTGGGTGTGGGCTGCGAACCAAAGGGTCGTCGGTTCAATTCCCAGTCAGGGCACATGCCTGAGTTGCAGGCCGGGTCCCCAGTGCGGGGCATGTGAGAGGCAACCACATCTTGATGTTTCTCTCCCTCTCTTTCTCTCTCCCTTCCCCTCTCTCTAAAAATAAATAAAATCTTTTAAAAAACACATGGAAAGTGTGTATGTGTGCACAAACATATACACTTTTTTTTGTTTGTTTGTTTCAGCTTTAAGGAGAAGATAAATTTTTCCTGCCAGTGTTAAAAAAGAATAAATGATTGATCATGATATTAAAATGGTATTTAAATACAGGAATCTCTTATATTGGAGATCACCATGTAAATTATTCTAAATTTAGTGTGGCTATTGTTCTTCCACGAGAGAAAAATACCCTCAATATGCTCTGTTGTCACTAATATGAGTCCAACGTCGACTGTGGTCATTTTCAGGAGCTTTACATCAGTCATTCCATTTAATAGCACATATTCAGTGCAGATTATAGAAACAGGAAAAGAAGGAAGACATAGCCTTTTGTTTAATGAAAAGGAGTTTAAATTTGTGAAGAGCAGCAAACAAGCCACACATGAGAATGGAGGTGGGGGGAGGAATTGAAAAAACATTAATTTATGCACCAGTAAAATGTCAACATATTCTACTATTCAGAACAAAAATAGGAGAGAGTATTAAGAATTGTTATTCATTCCACTCAGGGTTAGTAGCCCTAAAAACCTGGAAGTGCATAGGATATTTGGTAAGCTATATTGATACTTGGAAACTGACAGTTTCTAAAGAGGAAAGAGCAAACTAAACTATCTCATATTGATAACAATGTACTGCCTTACTTGATAAAAGACATGTTCACAGAGTGCCCATGGTACTAGACCCATAACGTCCTAACTACTTTTATCTTAACCATTAACACTCTACCACTCATAAACTAACCTAGGCTCCTTTGTCTTTTTAAAGAGCCTCCAATGAAATGGAACTTACACATGAAATAAATACCAATCAGGAAAAAGGTCACTTAACCCCATGATAATCTCAGTTAGTTGCACATTTTCCAATTATTGCACTCTGATGCCTAGCAGTACTTCACCATTTTAGAAGTTATCTTATCTGTGAAAAAAGCTAAGATTAACTTCCAGACTTTGC
The DNA here is from genome assembly GCA_028533065.1 of Trachops cirrhosus. NCBI lineage: Eukaryota > Metazoa > Chordata > Mammalia > Chiroptera > Phyllostomidae > Trachops > Trachops cirrhosus. The sequence goes on from CM052552.1 coordinate 50,401,217, forward strand.
CACTACCAATAAATCTGCTGTTTTCATGAACAGAAAATGGGAAATTAAAAGATTAGCCAAAAAAGTGAAAAATTGAAAAACACTTGAAAATATCTGTTCATTCATTCATTGAGCAAACATTGTTCCCTATCTCCATGTTCTATACAATTTTTTAGGAACCACAGAGAAAAAACAGTACACAGTTCCTATTCTGAAGGAACTTGCAATGTGTACATTAACAGAAGACAGATGTGTCAACAAATTATTCAATAGCATGTGCTAAGTGTAAGTGACATCCACAGCTTCTGTAAAAGGACAGTAAAGGGAGGAGAGAAGGCCTGGTTGTCTGTCATCAACATTTTTCCATCACCACAATTGTTTCCTGAAGTGTTACTAGTAATTTTTTAAAAAAATAACTCTAACCACCATTTATAAATGATATTAGAATGGATTCAAGTTTATTTTTGTATCTTTACTTGGACGTGTCTGCCTTCTGATGCTTTTCTTGAATGGGGCAAATGAGGCATTAGTGCTAGGAAGACAGGTTGCACAGAATCTTTATTCGTCCTTCTTTGTCAGTGTCACAGACTAAAGAGACTACTTTACTAGCCAAAAGTACTTAAACAGCAGTCCAAAGTTGATATTTACTTACCTCCTCTTTCTTTTTTTGATTTTAGCTATAATACATGTTTATAAGGTGAAAAGCAATTGCTAATAAAAAATCTGTAATTATATTTTCTTTAATCCTCTGCAAAATGTTTTACTTTGGGGGGAGATTTTCATTAAATTCTGGGCATGGAAAAGGGGAGATATCACAAATGAAAGTGCCTCATGCTGAAAAAAATGGAATAGCCATTGATCTACAAGGTTCAGGAATGTTGTAGAAAGAAGGAGCATTTGCCACACTGACAAGTTTGGGTTTATCAAAATGGGATGAGAGTGTTTTTAAGCAGGTTATGTATATGATCCAATCTGCATGTTAGACCAGCCCCTCTTCTGGTTGTGTAGAATTTGATTTTGTGTTGGCTGAAAACAGTATAAAACTACAAATAAAAATTTTGCAGTAGCTCTTGACCTAAATGAAAGGGCTTAGTGTTGGTGTTGAGTGGGGTGGGGGAGTAAGTCCAGACAGAAGGGGACAGATATGAGATATATTATGGTGGTAAAATGGATCTGTTGGTAACCAATTGGTTCTGGTTTATATTTCTGTCTTTTTGGACTGGGTTATAAGATCAGGATAAATTTGGGTAACAAGATAATACACGAAGTTTTAAAGATAGTAGTTTGAGCTCCATCCAGAATTGATAAAAGTGAAATGTGTAGATTTCTGTGAAGCAGCCAGTGGTAAGGCATGGGGATAAGGAGAGTGGTGTTGGCTGGAGGGAAACTCTTGGGAGTTTGGGGCTTATAGGTGAGAATTTAAAATATGGACTTGTGCCCAGAACGGGGAACTAAGAAGACACTCTGAGTAAATCGACCATTTAAGAGGCTGAAAGAGAAAAATGATGTTTTAATGGACCTTAAGAAGGAATGATCTGAGATCTGAGCAGAAACCTAGAACAAATGAAAGAGTGAAAAATGGGAGAGTTTGAAGATGGAAGGGATTGTCAGCAGTGACAATGAAACCCAGCAGAGAAGACAAGTTGAGTAAAGATTGAAAAGTGCCATTAGTGTCTATCAATTAGAAACCACTGATTCCAGTTTGAAAGCAGAGTTATATAAATGCTCTGGAAGGAGGCAAGATTTCAGTAAGTTGAAAAGATAATGGAAGGTGATAAAGCTAAGCCATGAAGTGAACCAGCACCTGGACGTATGCTTCCTTGAGAGGATGTCCACTGGAGTGACATTTTGTGGGAGTGTCACTCCCCCTTGGACACCTCCACCCTCCTCCCCTTTGACATCTGTCACTCATTTCTCAGGATAAATCAACAGGTATTATGGACCAATCAAGTACCTTCTATACTCCAGATGTTTCTTTTTCCAAGACAACCAACTTACTGAAGCAGTACCACCTTCCCAGCAAGAGAGGAATCTTTTTGGGAGGAGGAGAATGTGGAGGTCCAGGATAGATGGATGATGCATGTGGCTCTGCTAGACTCTCCAAATATACCCTCATGTTTCATTTGTAGGGAGAACCAATCAAAGAAAAACATTTATTGTGGGTATAACATCCTATTTGCAGTGACAGAATCTAGTTAGTTAACTTTAGCTTTTGTCGCAAACATGAGACGTTTACTACAATAACGGTTCAATTTTCATTCATACAAAACCTGGTTTTGTGGCTCTTATGCAAAGGTGATAGAGGTCTCCAGTCTCCTTCCACGCTGTGTAACTGCATCCTCAACAAATGTATTCAAGATTTTCGCTACACCGTCCATTCAGCAGAAGGGTGAATGGAGAATGAATATGCATCACACCCACTTTTAAATGTCTCAATTCAGGAAGAACATACTATCGCAACCTGCTTTCCATTGGCAAGAAGTTGTCATATGGCTCCAATATATTCAAGGAGGATAAAGACTACAGTCTTCGCAGTAGGCCTGACAAGTGGGAATAGGTTTGGTGAGTACCTAATCGGTTTTTACCAACCTACACTTAAGGTCATCATATATATCTTTCACTACTTCCCCCCAAACAGAAAACACTCTCGGTCTTCTGGGAGAGACCTCAAGCTCCCTGTACTTGCTCCATTCACATCTGTTCTAAGCAGTTCCTGCAATTTTGAGTGAAATTATTCTCCCTTTAATATGCTCATAAATTCTTCCTACTCTTACAAACCCTTTATATATCATAAAGATATGGAGGTTCTTTGTGATTTGATTTCTTTTCTATTTTAATAAATCTATTCCTAATTTATGAACTGCTCTCCAATCCAATCTTTCTCTCTCTTGTTTGAAAGATAATTCTTTAAATATCTAAGTTTTGGATCTTATGAAAATTTCCAATTAAGAAAGGATCTTTATTGCTGTAAGGTAAATATTATTAATTACAACTTTATATGTTGCTATTTGTCACTTTTTCAAAGGTCTGCAGGAATTGACAAAACTAGAGAAAGATATAGTCACAGTAGACAGACCACTTATACATAGAAATAAATGAGAATCATAGAAAAATAGCACAGTCAAACTATTATCACAAATCAGAACAAAGCAACATACTATGTTTAGGTAAAATACAGTCATTTTGCTGTTTCTTTACTTATGATTATTTCAACTTTAGTAAAGAGGAAAAAAAGAAGAGGAAACAAATAATGGATTTCAGAACTGAGATGAGTCAACATTTTGTTTGGATTGCTCTAAGGAAACTATTCTTCTAGCATTACTTGATGTGTTCTATTTTACTATTTACCTCTGACCTGTCCTGATTTTGCACACTGAGTTTTAGCTTCTGGGTATGTTTCCAACAACTATAGGAAGGTAAGAGATTCCTGCTTAAAGGTTTTGCACAATCTTTCTAATAACAAATTGAAACTAAATAGATTGAGGCTCCTTGTGTTGGGGATTGATGTGGGAGTTTTACTGGCAAAGAATGTCCCCATGTAAAAACCAAAGGCATATATTTCTTTAGTTTCTAACCCTACATTCCTTGGACTTGACTTAACAGCACTAAGCGATGTCTCCATTATGCCCAAAATGTCCTTTCCTTACCTACTCTGTCATTTTATTCTTTATTGCTCCTCATATTTTCTATGCTAACTCTCTTGCTATTCTTTTTCTTACTCTTGATCATGATCTTGTGTTTGAATCAAGGATACCCATAATTTGTTCACATTTCCAAGGAGAAAATGTACATTTTATAGAACATGAAGTTTATGTAATTTGGTATGGGGGAGTCCTTACAAAAAAAGAATATAATATTGTGCCCTGGCTGGTGTGGCTCAGTGGATTGAGCACCAGCCTGTGAATCAAGGGATCACAGGTTTGATTCCCAGTCAGGGCTCATGCCCGGGTTGTGGACCAGGCATACTGTGTCCTCAGTATGGGGTGCACAAGAGGCAACCACACACTGATGTTTCTCTCCCTCTCTTTCTCCCTCCCTTCCCCTTTGTCTAAAAATAAAACAAATAAAATCTTTTAAAAAACAAATAAATGTCATTTTAAAAAGGAATATAATATTGTCATAACCAGTGACAGCCCTGGAAGTGGCCTGCTAAGTTAAGGGTCCTAAAGATTGAGCTTCATTAATGGCATGTTAAATTTGCCCATCACAGCTGGTCCATCCTAGATCTACTCTTTCTTTTTTTAAAATTTAATCTTCATTGTTTTTTTTATATTACCTTTTAGTCCCCCATGCCCCCTTCCCCCTAGCAATCACCACACTGTTGTCCATATATCTGCTCTTTCTTCACATGGATTTCTTGCTATATATTCACTAGAGGCCATATAACAGAGTTTATGCTACACTTATTCAGCATTCCATCTTCACTTACTATGAAGCAGCTACTCATGCAAAGAAAGGGCAGTGGATTTGTCACAGACACTCAGATATTTAGTTCTTAATGTAAATCTACCTATGAATAACAGTGAAGCTAGATGGAATTTTGAATAGGCAGGCAATTCAACTTTCACTTTGGGCAATGTGACTTTTACTTTGAAAGAGAGGAAGCTGAAGTTAAAGAGGCATAGATGGAGATAGCTGACACATAGAAAACCAGTTTTGTATTACTTATTGTGAAAAAGAATATACGAATGCAAAGGGAAGCTTGGGAAATGATCAAAAATAGTGAGTTAACAGATATATCAATTTATTTTTTGATAGTTTTTTTTTGTTTTTTGTTTAAGATTTTATTTATTTATCTTCAGAGGGGAAGGGAAGGAGAGAGGGAGAGAAATATCAATGTATGGTTGCTTCCTGTGCATTCCCTGCTGGGAACTGGCCTGCAACCCAGGCATGTGCCCTGACTGGGAATCGAACCGTGATCTCTTGGTTCACAGGCCCGTGCTTAATCCACTAAGCTACACCAGCCAGGGCTCA
>CM052552.1:50426480-50453286 GCA_028533065.1 Trachops cirrhosus
CCTCCATCTTCTCCTCACTCTCATTATGTTTGCTATTGTGGTCACACAGCTTTCAGATACTTTCCACCTGTAATCATTCTGCTTGGCCTGGTGGCTCCTTGTGCACACAGTTTGTAACTAGTTTGTAGAAAATTCCATGAATTGTGACTGGTTCAGGGAAACTGTGGGTTTCTCAGGGTGTCAGGCAGAAGGCGGGTTGTGAGCAGTTCCAGTTCTGGAAAAGCCTGTGTATGAAGGAGCTTCCATTCCCCAGAGGTGTGCTGGTTTAGAAGAAATACTCAGACATTGACACTTTCCTCAAGGGAAGGAGGTGTGGAAATACCATAGTAAAAACTAAAGGAAGGCCACACAGTTTGAGTTGTTTTCATTAACAATATTCCATACAGGATAATGACCCATTTTAATGCTGTGGATTGAATTGTATCTGCAGGTGGGTCTTGACTGATGAGAGAAAGCCTCTGATAGGACATTTGGGTGGTTCCTTTGTCATTCTTGCATTGTTCTCTCCTATCTCTCAGGATGCAGCACATTTTGGTCACCCATTGAAGATGTGGCCGCTTCATGAAAACAATCTATTGAATTGTCTGAATCACATTGTGTCTTTCCTGGAGAATGTCAGGAAAGGAATGTATCCAAGAACCATTCTGCAAGACATACTCGCTACTTAAATTAAGTTTGAAAAATAACAAGCAGCTGGGGGAAGAATATCACATCTGCCAGCCTCCTTGACTCCCTGGAATGGCAATGGCACCCACAACGGGTGCTGAGCAGGAACATAGAGGTGTGGGTGCAGGAAGAAAGACAAGGCTGCTCTCCCTGAAACCCTAATGACAGACAAGAGGACTTTGACTTGACAAGACTTGCCCCCAATTGATTCTTAATGTTACTCCAAAAGACTACCTTCAAGGTTGTATTTTCTTAGCTTATATGAGAAATGGCCTATCATTCCCTTTTGGGTTTCTTGGTAGTTGAGGAATTTAAAAAGATGATGAATCAAAACCCTGTTGGACGACTGCCAGCTTGTTTCCCCCGCTATTTCCTGAGGAGTTGAGTGGTGCTGTGGGAAGAGTGTGGACCTTGGAGGAGGAAGAGTGGGAGGGGCACTGGGTTCACTATGCACCAGACCCTGTTAACCTGGACAAATCCAGCCCTTGCTGATACCTCATCTATGAAGTGAGAGGATTTCCCAAACCTACCTCAGAATTATTGTGAGAAACGCAAGACAGTGTGACAGAAAGCCATTTATACAATGTAAAGCACCGTGCACTCACTAGAATTCATTTTAAATTTTTTAATAAAGCAGGACAAAGATTTGACCAAGATACAGACCTAGTCCTCCCAGAAGAATTAAGAAATTTAATAAGACAGCAATAGGGCTTCTTTTGTAATTTTTATACCACAAGCCCAGGATATTATATCTCAACACAGTCAACAGGCAAAATTGGAAAAACAAACAATCAGTTTTTTGAGAAAATAAAATAAGATGGAATAAAGTAAGTTGTGGGGCTCGGAAAACTGTTCTTGAATATATTATTTTTATTTCATCTCTAAAGTAATGAATGACCTTTAATCTAGGCCTTTCTTTCAAAAGTATGTATTTCTGAAAGTATAAATTCATTTCACAAAATCACACTGTAATTGTCTAGAACAGAGTCTCTTAAATGATTTCTGAATTTCAAGTGAACTATCTGCTTTGTTGAAAAGAGTGACATTGTGGGACTTGGTCTGTATCCTCAACTAGTTAAAAAACAAAAGTACACACTTTCCTGTGGTACAGACTACCTTAATAAAATGCCTCATAGGCCTTTGTTGGTGTGACTCAGTGGATTGAGTGCCACCCTGCAAATCAGAGGGTCACCAGTTCAATTCCTAGTCAGGGCACATGCCTGGGTTTCAAGCCAGGTCCCCAGTAGGGGACACATGACAAACAACCACACATTGATGTTTCTCTCCCTCTCTTTCTCCCTTCCTTCCCCTCTATCTAAAAATGAATAAATAAAAATATTTTTTTAAAAAGTCTCACAGAAAGTGGGGTCTGTGCTTAAACAAATATATAAAGTCCTACAGCTTTGTTAACCCCCCAAAAAAGTCAGTTTAATTCCAACATGCTTCATGGTGGAGTTATGCTAATTTGATATTAAAAGTGATGTAGAATTGTTTTTAATTAATGATATTTTTCAGTTTTTCAGACTCTTTCACAGAATGGGGAACTCTGTTATAAGAAAGGGCTTATACAATAGGGTCCGTCTATCTGTTATGAACATAGAATGTTGATCCAATTAACTGAGCCCCCCACAAATTTATCTTCCTAAATTTGTTTTAATGACCAGTTAAGTACAAGTATCCACACAAATTTATTTACAGTTTTGCCAGAAATTTTATAGGGATTCTCATGGTATGTCATCTATAATAAAGATGGCAAATTGAAAAACCAAATGTGCAGGCTGACAGTGACCAGAAGGGAGAGGGGAGGGAATTTCAGGGGAAAAGGGGAAGGGTTTACAGACACAAGTATAAAGGACACATGGACAAAAACTAGGGGGGGTGGAAATGGGAGGGAGGTGGGGAGGGCTGGGGGGTGGGCTGGGTTGGAAGTAAAAGGCAGAAAACTGTACTTGAACAACAATTAAAATAAAAAGATATTATTTCAAAAAAAATAAAATATTCCTTTTTTTACAAAAAAAAACCCAAGTGTGCAAAATTCCCATAAACAACAGATAAAAGTCATATTATTTTTCCTTCTTCACACATGAGAGGTTTGTAAAGTATATGAGCTGTGTTACCCCACAGTACTTATAAAATGTGTCCTTGTCCAAACTGAAATAGTAATTTCCGTCTTCCATACAAAGAAAGACCAACATCCAGGAAATGTGTACTCCCACGTAAACTGTGGATACCAGACTGATCAAAGATCCTCCAGAGTCTACTACTGCTTTGAGACCATCAAGGACTTCAGTAAACTCTAAATATTAAGAAGTTTCACCCATTAAAAATGTATATATTACAGAACCTATTTATGCTCATAAAGGATGAAATCCTCAAGCATTCTTGAGCCTATTCACAAACAAAATTGTGTAAACTAAACCTATTAAATAAGATATTTTATTCATAAATTGTATCTATCAATTTAGCAGTCATCTAGCTCTCCTTATCTAAATATGCCCTATACATACACATATAGGTTTGTCCAGAAGGTATCCAGCCCTGTAATATGAAAAAGACACATTTATTGAAGAAGATACAAGATACAAGAAACATCGTTCATAGGACAATGACACCTCAGTCCCCTTCAAATTAGGCACCTTGGGACCTCACACAGTTCTCCCAATTGCCATCAGCTGCCCTGTCCTATTTTCCTGAATCTCATCAATGGTCTGAAATCTCTTCCCTTTTGAAGGTGATTTTAGTTTTGGGAAAAGCCAGAAGTTGTAGGGCACCAAATCTGGGCTGTGGTGGGGCTCAGTCACCTGGTGATTTGATGTTTCACCAAAAAACTCTGCAAGAAATGTGATACATGAGCAGGTGTGTTGTAGTGACGAGGCTGCCAATCACCAGTTGCCCATAGCTGCAGCCTTCTGAATCATCTGAATAGTTTCTGCGGAGGAATGTTCAAACTTCACACAAAATCTGATGCAGATTTGTTGCTCTATTGCTCAGTCATTTTGAATGTGAGGGCTACACAGTACACATGCTCACTCAATGGCTTTTACAACTTCTACTGACTAGTACAGTGAAGTTGTCATTGTTCACGCATGCGCATTCCAGTCCACTCTCCTTGGTTGCCAGGTTACATTGATGTGGTGCAATCCATTCTTACTCTATGAAATATGACTGAACTTTTTCCGAATAGATCTTGTATACAAATATATCCATAGTCTTTTATTTGTTTGATCTATATCAATGTATGGCTGTGTATATATATCTTTATATCTGTCTGTTTAACTATCTATCTATCTATCTGAAAGATTGCACTGTAAGCTGATAATTTTACCTGCCTCAGGATAGAAGGCAGGGTCAGGAGTGCAAAGGAGATTTGGTTTCTTCCCTATATTTTTTAAACCATTAGGTTTCATAATCATGTCCATGTATTATTTAAAAACAAAGAGAGACCATCAGTGAGAAAGGACCTGGAACATGTTAGACACTTTAAAGATATTTGTGGATATACAGTGGACTTTGTGGGTGTACATGAAAACCTCCATATACCTAAGATGCCCCAAGTATCTCTATATTTTTTCCTCTCTTCCCCCCGAAAAAAGAGTTAAAGGAAATGTGGTATGTAGTAATACATTACATGCTGACAATGTGTGGTGGCTAGCTCGTTAGACTGCCTGGACTGGCGATTTTCAAACTTTTTCATCTCATGGCACATATAAGCTAATGACTAAATTCTGCAGCACACTGAAAAATATAGTTTTTACTAATCTGACAAAAATAGGTATAATTTTTATTCATTCACACCAGATGCTATTGTTGTGTTGGCTGTTGTCATTTTTTATTTGACAGTCTAAGGGAAAAGAGGTCAGTGCCCCTGACTAAATAGTCAGGTATTGCATGTTTTAAAAATTCTTGTGGCACACCAGTTGAAAATTATTGCTGTAATGCACAAAGCACAGCTTAAACCTCCCCTGCAACCCCCACAATCCCTGCATGGAACCTGTAATAATGAAATAATGTGGACCATACCTACAGGCCTCTTGTCCCCAAAACTTCTCCAATCTCCCAGTATCCTCTGCTCAGCATTGAAAATACCAAAACTAAACATGCTGCTGTCTTTTGAGAGCAAAGACCTTACAAATACCAGACAGCACCAAACCCAATTGGGATAAAACCTAAAATGCTAGGTACACACTTAGTAGAGTCTTAGCACAAAAGCAGGATAGTCAACTGTCTGGAGAGAGCAGCATGGGTGGGTAGGAAAAGCAAATGTGCTCTTTAACCAGCATCTTGAAGGGTGACTCAGACATGTCAGGGTATGGGGTGGGGGTGGCAGAGGGCAGGGCTAGGGCCGGAGGAGGGGTTGTCAGCTGTCTGAGAGACAAAAGGGAGGGTGCCAAAGCACACATGCTCAGTTCATCTTGAATAGGGGAGGAAGGTGAGACAGGGTAATCATGAGCTATGTTTTTATAATGCTTTATTTTTTGCAAAATGCTTGCATAAGTATTTAGTCTTCACAATTCTCATGTAAAAAGGCAGGCTTCTAGGTCATGGTTCACAGATGATGAATTTGAGGTCCTAAGAGGTATAAATGACCTACCCAGTGGCACAGGAGTGACACAACTAAAATGCTACCCAGGCCCCATAACCAGGTCATTGCCACTTCAATGACATCAAAAGGAGCAAGAGTGACAGAAGTGGTCCCCTGACTCTGCCATCTCTATGGGTAAGCTTTGGCCTCCACCTCAGCTCTTAGTCTAGGTCCAAAACAGCAAAAACTTTTTGTCTGCAATGTACTTTGCTGTTAAGATTCCTGACATCACACCCAGCCACCTGAGAGGCCTGAACAATTTGTGTGGACAGTTTAACATTGAGGGAACCCTCGTGGCCACATCTGTGATCTGAAGTGCTGTGATGAACCCAACAATCAGTAATAATAAGACAGATTCTAATATCAAAATCTGATGTGATGAAGCAGATTACTACCTCTACATAAACTGATAATGCGCAACACTCTTTATGCTACTGAAAGGTGTTAACATTAATTGCCTTCTGGGTGAAAACAATCCCCTTTGTCCTCTAACAGGTACCATTTTCTTTTCACCAGATATTGGCATTGCCACTCATTGTTAAAATTAAATCTTGCAGATACAGCAGTGTCCCTCTTATCTGCAGAGAATGCATTCCAACCCTTCAGTGGATGCCTGAAACCACAGATAATATCAAACTCTATATATACACTACGTATTTTCCTATACATACATAAGTATGATAAAGTTTAATTTATAAATTAGGCACAATAAGAGATTAACAATAATAACTAATGATAAAATAGAATCATAACAATATACTGTAATAAAAGTTATGTGAACATGGTCTTTCAAAACATGTTATCATACTGTACTCTTCTTGCTTGTGATGATGTGAGATAACACAGTGCCCACATGGTGAGATAAAGGGAGGTGAATGACGTAGGCATTGTGATGTAATGTTAGGCTACTATTGGCCTTCTGACAATACATTAGAATGAGGATCATCTGCTTTGGATGATCCTGGGTCACAGAGCCATGAAGATGCCAATGGTTGGATGTCAGGAGCAGATCATGTTTGATGATTGGGGAAATTTAATATTTTCAGACCACAGTTGACCACAGGTGACTGAAACTGCAGAAAGTTAAACAGAAGATAAGGGAGGACTATTGCTCCACCAATGATTATGGTCTGTGATTAGCATTAATGTCAGCAACAGTTCAGTATGCAGCAAAGCTCACATCTGGGAGTTTGCTTGTAGAAAGGGAGCAGCCCAACTCAGTAAAGTAAGACAGAGTAATTTGTTGTGCATGTCAAAATTCACATGAAAGACTGATGTAATACAATAAGAAATGAATGAAACCTGGAAGAAACATTATTAATCAAGAGTTATCAGATTGCCTCCCCAAATCCTCATTGTCAGCTTTGCCAGAAAAAAATATGCTTGTGGGAGAGGAAATACTGATAAAAATTTTACATGATCCTTATTCCAATATGTCTAGGATGTATTATGAACCCAGATATGTGAAAGTTAACCCAAAAATCATTGCAGAAAGAAGACTCCATTCAGAGGAGGTGGATTGGCAAAATGATCTATTTGACAATGAAATGGAAATAGCTGACCATGTGAAGGAAGATTGATGATAGGATTACTTTGAGTTATCTCTATCTCTTTTATACAATTTTGTAAAAAGATTTTATTCATTATTTTTAGAGAGGGGGAATGGAAGGAGAAAGAGAGGGAGAGAAACATCAATGTGTGGTTGCCTCTTGCACACCCCCAGCTGGGGACCCGGCCCACAACCCAGGCATGTGTCCTGACTGGGAATCGAACTAGTGACCATTTAGTTCTCAAGCTAGCACTCAATCCATTGAGCCATACCAGCCAGGGCTCTTTTATACAAATTTATACATAGAGCCTCATCAAGTGTTTTACTTATCTTAAGTATATACATAGCAAAATTATACTTTTCTTCCTTGGTTTTTCTGACCTGTTATCATAACATTTGTCCCATACCAATCCCATGCTCCACTGACTCTATACAATGAATATGGAACATTTCTGCAAAGGAGTTCTCATTAAACAGAAATTTAAAATATAAGAGTATGAAATTAAGTAATGAAAAATAAAGTCCTTTTTTTCTGTGAATGAGTGACTTAATTTACTACCTTCTCTGAAATCTCGAAATGTGATTTTGAAGTGCTTAGTTAAAATAAATAAAAATGAAGAATAGAAGGAAAAGTGGAGAACTGAAGATCAGAGAAATCTATGGTAAATTTAGAAATATATTGGTGAATAAAAAATTAGGACAAAATTTCTTAAGCATCATGGTTCAAGATTTTGCAACTATATTCATGTAAGGTAATTTTATCCTCAGTGAAAACCATGTGTTCATGGCTGCAACTAGCTTATTATGTCAGGGTTGGTGAAATGGCCTGTAGCTATACCATGAAATCACATGTAATGACAACAAATATAATAATTAAAAACTGACAGTGGGTTCCTATCTTCCCACCTTCTTTCTCTTTGTTTTCTCCCTTCCCTCTTTCCTTTTTCCCCTCCATCTTTTCCCCTTCCTTCCTTTATTTTTCCTTTTCTCCTTTCATATTCTAATCTCCACTCTGAATTATAGTCTGGGCTAGTGAGCATCCCATAATTTGTGCAATAGTTTTTGGCATACAAGAATTAACTACCAATCCAATTCCAATTTATTTTAGTGGAGTCTTATCATTACCTTATACCTTGACACCCTTGAAGAATGTGCCTTAATTGACCACTCTTTGATTGAATTCTGAGTGAAAAGCACATATATATGCAGTGGGGGAGTGCTCTAATGGTTCTGTATGCAAAATCCTATGGGGATGACAAGAAAGGAGGCAACTGATCATACCTGGAGGAATTTTGGAGACTTCCTAAAAGAGGTAACATTTGATATGGCGTGGAATTTGTGAGTAGGAATATGCTATGTAGACAAGATGAGGAGGCAGGGTATTCCATGGAGAAGAGAAGTAGGGGGAAATATGTGGTTAATCCAGTTAATTAAAAACAAATTAGTTGATTTAGGAAATATTTTCTGAAATGTTACTTAAAATATGAATGTGTATAATCAGAGTCTAATCCTACTTTGTCCCTGCTGGAGTTAAGTGAAACGTATAAAGGTTTATGTTGACAGAACTATGAATTAGTGGCAAACTTATCCTGAAAGAGCAAGAATATGCTGTTGACCACTACATAATGTTGTTCACATGGTGCTGCCAATGTCAGGGTGGCCTAGATCACCTTCAAGGGGATTAAGGAAGATCCTGGGAATGTTAGCAGATCATGATGACAAGGTGTTGGAGAAACATCCTGAAAATGGGCGTCCATAAATATATGACAAATATATGTTCTCTAATTTGTGAGATTTCTTAGATATCAGAAACTGCTTGTCTGAGAATATCAAACAGCTTGTACAGGATATTATTTGAAACATTCAGATATTTCTTTTCACAAGCAATAATATTGATGAAAAATCTTAGGTACTTATGGTGTTTTCTTTTAGGAGCAAGGAAGAGATATTCTTCATATTCATAGTAGAGGTTTTCTTTTCCCCAGACTACTGGCATCTTCATGTAAACATGATTCCCAGGTTACATGCACTACGAGTTTATTTCTTGTATAAATGTATTTTCATATCCTGTTGTTGCCTAAAGTATATTTTTTTCTGTAAATATAGACTGGAATTCTATTCACAGAACAGGTGAGTAGGTAAGGAAATTGTAAAAAATAAAGGATTATTCCTGTATTTTCTTTACATTAGTGATATGAAACATGAAAACTAACTTAGAAGTGATCCAAAATCACCTTAATGCAATGAGATTCCAATGCATTAAAGTTATAGAATTTACAGCCTAAAATCATCTTAACATGATTTACTTCAGTCTCCTCATGTTGAATACAGGAGATGTAGGTCAAATGAGGTCATGACTTACACCCAATTCCTCAGTTATTGTAAAAATCCTACAATTAAAATATCAGTTTCTGGATTCCAAGCACCAAGTTCCTCCTTTGCTCTACTGTATATATACTCTATGACTACCTTGTCTTTAAAAACAATTGTAGAGGGGTCATCAAAGATCATTTAGTACCCCAGTTCCTTGAGTGACTAGAACTATGTGTTTTGCACAGACTTTAAGCTATAAGGTATTAATTTCTTAAGAAACTGACAAATAGTAAAATAGAGTATTGTTCAAATGTCATCCCCAAATTATCATCTTTCTCTTTAAATAAATGAAAGTGATTTTCATTCTTCAATGGAGATTATATCTTGGTACAAACATTCTTTTACATTACACAAAAACTCCATGGAAAATGGAATGTAATTTGTCAGCAACATATACATTCTAAAATAAATAAACTCCATTATTAAAAGAGTACTACCATTCAAAGAAGTTTATAAATGATCTCAATTGCCAAGGATTCATTTCATTCAAATTAGTTATTATGTGGTAGAAATCCCCTCTGTCCCATCCCTTGGGATTTTGGCTGTGAAAAATCAGCCTAGATATATTTCTGCAAAAAAGGAAGTAGAGTACGCAAAGATGGGGACATCAGTTCCCAACAGTTTGCAAGTCAACTCACAAAAGTACCAAGAACAATTTTGCCCACACAATCAATCATTCGGCAGGTAACTCCCAAGTTCACTTGAATTAGATTTAGTCAACTGCACATAGACAGCATTACTACATCATTCAAAAATCTCTGCTGCACTATGAATGGTACTATGTATGCACTTTGTAATTTGTGCCTCAGACTGTACCATCCTACTACCTTGGTCCACTCTATCTCTGAGACAGGGCTTTGGAAACAAAGTGGGTTCCAATTCCTGCTCTGGCGCATGTTAGTTGAGCACCTTCTCTCTATTCCTCAGTTTCTTTATCTGCAAAAAAGGACTAAGAATACCTAGTTTCATATAGTTCTAAGGAAGGACAAATAAAATAATACTTAGCAAATACTTAAACAAATTATCTACAGTGTAATGTGGGGTTGGAAATGTTTAAGCACCAAGTATATGATTCACTTTCATTAAAATAAAACTATAAACCAAATATTTTAAACATATTAATAAGAAAAATTTAAGAGAAGTAATGTTTGACACAAGTGCTTTTGGGAAAGCAGGATACAGGTCTCCTTGTTAATCCTTATTGAAAAGATAATAGAGATTGCTGGAAATATTTGCAAATCAATTATCATTAAGGCACAAGGTATAAATAGCACTAGCCATGTACAGATTTAACTTAATCTATACATATTTCTTATCTTGTCATTGTAAAATTGATTTGGGGGCAAGTTTGTTGCAAATGGAAGAAATCTCTGGTAACATTCTATTTCCATTTGCAGATCTTTATTTTTATCTGTAGTGCAATGTAATCCTTAACCTCAAGACTATAATTACAAGGGGCTTGTTGAATATGTATTCTATAAAAAATGTTATCTGTTAGAGTATTTATTACAGGAACTTGGATTTACTCACCACAACTGTACAGCACTAGCCTTCTGATGTTTCACTCAATATATTTGTCCTTGCTAAATGTAGCAACACATCTACTATATATGTGACATAGATTTACTTGTCTATGAGAAAGCTTTTTAATTTAAAATTTCTTCTTGTGGGCTTGTTTTCAAAAAATATACTTGTGACTCTAATACAGTCATCTCTAAACAAAACACAGAGATTTATTCCTTTACAATGAATGGTAAATACAAAATCAACATTGACTCTTGCTACTAAGATAAGTACTTTCATTATTTATTCTCTCTTTGAACATTTTACAACTGCCCTAAAATTTATAGAGTAATAAAAGTAGATTAATTTTGCCTTCTCTTAGGGGAAAACAAAGTTCGACATACCAGGGCTCAAAACTGGGTTAACGCTCCAGCTAGCATCTGAGCTTTTGTCTTTATCCTTGTCCCTACCTTCCTATAATAATTGCCTACAAATACCGAGGGCCCCCCCTTAGAATCTGTGGCCATGTCTACTCTTGCTATTTCCCTTATACTGGTGTCCTATCCAAACCCAAGATTATGGCTGGTGTCCAGCACCTGCTGAGAATTTCCCCCAAATTTCATGCCTGCTGGCCTGTCTGCATTTTTGAAAAATATGTTCCCCAACATTCCTCAGGCACCTGCTTGTCAAAGGAATGACAACCAAACAGTGACTTTGAGTGATACTGTGCCTCAATTACATCCCACAGTGAATAAAATTAAATGTAAAACCCTGCAGTTTGAGTCATAGACCTGGTGTAGCTTTTCCCTCTGAGTGTAAGATTCATCCAAGCTAAAAGCATTGAGAAAGTGGGCATCAGGTTAGTGATTGGTTAGCCTCAGGAACAGAAAGGTAAATGTAATGTACCTCAACTGGTGAACTTGCTATTTCCTCTCATCCTAAGGACTGAAAATAGCTAGGGTTCAATATAACATGAATAAACTATAATTAAAGAGCAAACACAGTCTAGCAAGTATAACTCAGTTCTGATATTATCTACCTGGAGACAGTGTCAGATCCCACAGACTAAGGGTTTAGTCCTGTAAGCCTGCTCCCTCCTTTTCACTTCAGACACCAGTCACAAGTCTAGGTTGTCACTTGTGCTTCTGAATGAACTGCTGTAGATGACAGGTTCCAATGATCCCTCCTTGGGTTTCATTCATTTGCTAGGGCGGCTCACAGAACTCAGAGAAATATTTCACTTAATAGATCACTGGTTTTATTATAAAAAGATATGACTCATAAACAGCCGGATTGAAGAGATGCACAGGGCAGAGTGTGTAAGACGGGGCAAGGAGCTTCCGGGCTGTCTCCAGGCCACCACTCTACCAGCATATCCATGTGTTCACCAAACTAGAAGCTCACCAAACCTTGTCCTTTTGGGTTTTATGAAGGCTTCATTACATACGCATGACTGATTAACACATTGGTCATTGGTCACTGGTTCAACTTCTAGCCATGTCTCATCCGTGGAGGTTTGCAAGTGGGACTAAAAGTTACTACTTTGTAATTACATGATTGGTTTCCCTGGCAACCAGTCCCCATATTTAGGTGCTTTCCAAAAGTCACCTTATTAATATAACAAAACTCTCCTCACATAGGAAATTCCAAGGGTTTAAGGAGTTTTGTGCCAAAAACAGGATGAAGACCAAATATGTATTTATTATAAATCACAATATCACAGGAATGATAGAGCATTTCTATGACAGCTAAAGCTCTCATATCACAGGCATGCTGCTGTTTTATTTAAAATACAAAAGCAAAACCAAAACTTATGTAATAAGCTATGGCCATTAAGAAAAGATAGCTAGATAGCTAGTAATATGGGAGGGAAGGCAGGATTAGGAGGTTGTTGAGGCCCACGAGACTTCAGGAGTAGGATCACCCCATCAGTGGGAGACCATGAGGGTTGTCCTCACCTATGTTTCTTCAGACCCAGACAATTAATTCCAAGAGGCAGACCACAGCTCTCCTCTAGATGAGAAAGGAAGAACAGAGATTTGTGTTTTGGAATCTGAGCATTTTACATGCACTTTCCAAGCAAAGACCACACTATGCTGTTTTCTCAAGGTCATTTAAGACTGAGCAGTAACCAGGATTATTTTTTTGTTGTTGTTGAGGTAAGAGGAAGAAGCAACAAGTACTGAGGATGTAGTTTCCCAGTGACAGAATATGCCTCTCCATGGACGAAGTTGATCATAGCAGCCAGATTACCAATGTGATGAGAGTGGGCAGTGTTACACTGCCTATAATACACTTAACATTATACACACACATACACAGATGCATACACATATATTAGATGTGTACCACTTAAATAGTTAGTTCAAACATTAACTGGGGTTCAGATACACTAAAGAACAATGCATAGTCTAATAAGCATGGTCAGCTGGTACTCAAATAGGAAGTCCATCTTCAAGAGGTAACAACTGAAAGTGATTCTGTTCCTTATTTTTCAATCACCAAACTGGGCTTTGTGAATTAATATATGAAATATCAGAAATTAAATCTGGGTGTGAAATAGGCATGTTGAATAGAATGGTGATTTTTGTAAATGGACCCTTATAGAGAAATAAAAGGTAATTAAGATTTATAGATTGGCTAAATCTAGTGTCACAAATACTGTCCAAACCTGCACAAAAAGGTTTTAAGAATCTAATGAGGTTGGTAGATTTTACCCTTTGGAATGAAGCCCAAGTCTAAATTGATTTCTAAATAGTAGTGCATTCCACTACTGGTTGAGAAATGTGGTTCTTAAACTTGGCTGCATATTAGGCATACTTGAAATGTGATAAAAAGTTGAAAATGCTGGAGCCACACCTTAGAACAATTAAATCAGAGTCCCTGGGGAGCAGTCCAGACATTAGTGGTTTTTAGAGCTCCCTAGGTGATTCCAGTGTGCAGCCAAAGTTGAGAACCCCTAATCTGAGATGATATATAGTGGCAATTATTATGTTTATATCTGTTTGCAGATACCAGCCTCTGCAATGGGTTTGAATCTATCTAGAGTGACCTTCTCATGCAAGAAGGTAGTTAAAGTCTCTAAAGGGACAGAAATCTGGACTTCATGGAGCCCACAGAATAGGTTGTATGAACTGTTTCATGCCTGCTTGATAATGTTTGATTAATCTATATTTGTATATGGGGCAGTGTCTGTTCTAGGACAATTTATCCTGACAGAAAAGTTTATGGGGAAGCAACTATCATCACCCATCTCCAACGTTTCGGTAGCATTTTTTAAATCAAAAATAAACTAAGGGTTATGCAAGATCAAATTAGACTAAGATTGCAGTGGTTGCTAGGAATGTAATGTTACCCACCCAACTATGGGTTGTATTACTGACAGAGACTTAATTACTATATTCACCAAAGGGTGGATGGGTAGATGGATAATTATATAGATAGAAAGATAGATAATATGAAACTTCACATTGGAACTAAGAACCCATGTTGGCTTTGGCTGAGCTGTATAATTTTAATTGATTTATTGCTTGACATGTATCCACCTCCTCTGCAGCTCAAATGTCTGTGTCCTTTCTACTCTGTGGCACTCAGTTTATTGTAGACCACTGTGTATCTTCATTTTCCAATCATTCTGAGGACTCCTAGAATCTCCAGACCCCTCTTAGCCAATTTTGTATTCCTCTGCATGGAAGAGGACAATTTTGGATGCTCCCCTACCCACCGTGTTGAGGGTCATGTGTTACAATTTGTGACTCCAGATTTCACTGGCTTTGACATTTCTCCAGAGGCCTTTCACTAACACCTCTTTATGTTTGGGTCCCACAAAGGCTGTCTAGATTTCTGTCACACATGATACCCTAGAACATGATCCTGAGATACTTAAGCCACAGTCTAACTCCCTTGATCACCTCTGCCAAATATTTTGCTTTCCTCAAACGAATACATGGGTTATCTGCCCAGAGGCAAGAAAGTGTTCTCTCACATCTTCATATAATCCTAAACTCTACAGCTGCTTCTTTCAAGGCTGGGTTTATTGAAATGCCAGGTTTTCACAACCAATTGTTCTATGAGTTTATAAATTACACTCAGAAACTCATTTAACTTCTGTAGTCCCAGCTGAGTTAGCCCTCCTTTGACTGAAGGAATACCATTAACCCAAAGGATAGAGTACCCAAGGTTGTCAAAAATAATGGAAGAAAGAAAAGCCTTTATTATTATCAAAATATTGCCTCCTGCCATACCTGTAACAAAGACTTGTCATTAATTAGGTGGCTGGGCTTGGGATAATATTTTATCAGGATATCTGTATTCATTTTTGTTTAAAGTATCTTCTTGTGAGAAAACTGAAGATCTGACACACTAAACGACACGTCAGAGGTCACACTGCTAATTAAGAGCAACTCTGGAACCATAAAAGTACAGTGTTTTTCTGTTGCTGGAAGCTCTAAACTTGGGCTAGACAAATGGAAAGGGGCTTCCAGCTAGCTCAATGTCACTGATTCACAAACATGACTGTGCGTTAGAATCAACCACAGAGCTTTGGAAAAATGTATATGACTTTCCCACAACAAGCATGCAGATTCAAGATGTCTGGGTAGATTCAATAGATAATTTCTATGCTTATAAAATAAACAAAGCTGAAGAGCAGGTGTAATGCACATCCAATCTCCCTCAAATGTGACCTTCCCTGGGCCTCCTTCCAATAGCTCTGTCCTGGTTTCTCTCAGCACCCCAAGGCCATCTGGGAGGCATCTAGGCTGGCATCAGCTCTGAGAAATGCATGACTTGAGGCAGTGATCTTCACACTTTTGTGGGCTTCAGCATCATCTAGGATTCTTGTTAAAAATGCAATTATCAGGTGCCACTTCCAAGTTGCATGAACTGCTTTATGGACACTTGATAATAGGTAATTAATAAGTGAATATATGCTAGGATTTGATCCAAAGCCTGTTTTTATTATCATCTGAAAATTAGGCTTTGGAGCATATTCAACTGTTATGCATATCAAACCTTTGGCTGCTCTTGTTGTGTATCTACCAAAAAGAACCTAATAGAGGTGCATGACCAAGTTGATTTAGGTCATAGGGCTTATTTACCTAAGTGAGTTTGAACCTTCCATTCTTTAAAGGCTGCAAACAGTCTGTCTCCTGGTCCTGGTTTTGGAACATAGCCTGGTAGTCAGTGGGAAGTGAACATATTTGTCTACTGGGGGACTTGGCAGGATGGCATGTAAAAACATTTCCCAAAGTATTTCTGAGCCTGCTCATAGAAATACTGACAGTCTTCCAAACCTATAAAAAGAGCTGTGATGTTTACTAAGTGTTGAGTTTGAAGACACTGAATTTGTTGATTGATAAATTCCCACTTGGAGAACAGAGAATGCCTGCCAAGTGCAGTCTGCCACTCAATAATTTCCAGGGAACACAGATGGCAAAAGTATTTGGACTTAAAAGCTCTGGTGACTCAGAGGATTTGTTGGCAGTTTAATTACTTTGCAGGTAAAACAAGAGACAGATGTATCACACCGAGTCCAGCAGCAGGGTAAACCTATGTCTTAGCCCAAACCATCATTCCTTGGCTCCTTGCATGAATTCCCCAGAAAAGCAGATACAAAAGTCCACAAATCTGTGTGCTAAGTTCTATGCCCTGTGCTGCCAGACAAGGCAGGTAAGAACCAGTAGGAGAAATGCCCCTGTCAGAATCATTATTAGGGCAGTCTCTTACCAATAGATTGACATCCCAATGAGAGGAAAACCTGAGAGAGAGGGAAGAAACATAATGAGAGAAATAAGATGCAAAATTAAAGGTGATCTTGGCAAGATGTTCGGGAAATCCTATTTCAGCCAAGAACAGCCTACCTCCTGGTTTGCTTTGCTATGTGCTTCAGTTCCAGGGATGCCTCAAAATAGTGAAGTCAGAAACCATAAATGTGACACCTGAGGAGCGCTGAAAGGAACCAAAACAGAACAAAACCAGAAACACTTCCTCATGGAAAAAATATGGTCCTCTTTGTAACTGATTTTATTCACTGAAGTCACAGGGATGTAATTGCCTTTTTTACATATTACCTTAACTGCACTCCAAAAACTTTGAATGGAGGCATGGTTAGATATTTATTGTGGTAATCCAAGCACACAGCATAACATTTACACATGGTAGGTGTTTAGTATATGTTTGTTGAATCATAGGGAAAATGCTTTCATTAAAGTGGAAGGGGACATTCAGGCAGAAGATGAGATATAAATTCTATGGGCATATGTAAGAACACTCACATTTCTAAAATTATGTCCCTTTGTTCCCTGATTGTTTCCTTCCTTCCTCCTTCCATTATTTATTTCCTGCTCATCCTTTTGCTTGCCACACTTCTTTCTTTCTGCTCTTTTTTTATTTCCTTCCTCCCTTCCTCCCTTGGTTCTTTCCTTTTTTCCTTCTCTCCTTCTTTCCCTTCCTTCACTTCCTCCCTTTCTCCTCCCTCCCTTCTTCTGAGATTGAGTACTGAGGCTGAAAGGGGCTAGATGACATTTCCAAGTTCCTCCATTAAGGTGATGGCACAGCTAAGACAAAGACAATTTATTTTGTCACCCACACCAGGTGTCTTTTTTGCTACATCATACATACTTTCCTTAGTTTAGATTTATCTACAATCCAAGAGAGGCAAGCCGTCACCACAACACTGAATAAAGGCCCTCATTACTCTCCATGCAGTGCTCTGAAATTATTACAGTTTAGGAAATTACTGGCACTTCACACCCTGCTGTAGCGCAGGCACAGGAAATGCTTAACTGTGGTGGTCATTAAAAGGACAAATGTGAGAGCTAGGAAAGAGATTTTGTTAATAAGTGTGTGTTCAAAAGTTCAATATGCATGGATTATCAACGCAATAAATGTTTCCTAAAATTGAATGCTCTGAATTTCAATCACTGTCTTGGATTTTGTCACACTTCAACTGTATCCTCACAGCACCCAAATTAAAATGAAAATATGAAAAATCTGTCAGTTTATATTTGTTTGAAGATACAATTCCATAAATGTGCATGCAGTTATTTCCAACTAAAGCCATCTGTTATTTTGGTATCATGTAGACATATTCATGATTGTAATTTTATTTTTTGTATCGGGCAAGTGAATATTTCAGGAGGCAGAAGACCTGTAGACCCATAAGGCTTTGACAGCTTTTCAGTAACCTAGGCACGAGTTACTGAGTCTGAGTCCTACCTACTACTGTTAAAACTAATAATGAATGTTATTAGGCTATTTCCCAGAGGATTATAAATGCAAGTTAAATGATATTCAATGCACAGAGAAAGCTTTCCAAGGATTAGGGTTTTATATTTTAAGTGGAGTGAAATGGTAATATTTGCTGAGGGAATAGGAAGCACTTGGAGGCATTGACCAACTTTATTTTCCCTCATGCATATACTTACTTTTCCCTATAACTAATGAGCCCTGACTCTCTCTGCTCAGAAATAATGAATAGTTACATCTGAAGTTCTACTCAAATTTTATTCTACTGGTGGTTTTTTCCTCCTGCATTTATACCTTCCATTTAATTCACTTTTTTATATATACTTAGCTTATTAGAAATTGTGCTTTAGAGAATCTGTTTTAATTTATTAGTTTACCTTTAGCAATGATTATGACGAAGCAATTTCATTTAAAGGATTGGAAGGCAAGAATTGTAGGTTGGGAAGGTAATTTGGAGGCCACTAGCTTGTGAATCAGTTAAGTCCTTGGTAAGTGATAATCAAGAAAGCCATATTTATAAACAAGAAACATACTACTGTTTTTTTGTTCTGACCCAGAATGATCTATAAGTTTTATTGGCTTTTTAAAAACATGATAAATGATATTAATATTTTCTAAGCACTGGAACTTTGTAACAAATTTATATCTAATGAAAATATCTGGTCAATGCCCCTTTGTTTTTTCTCCCATATGAGAGGCAGTGCTAAAAATGCAAAAATGACCAAAAAGAGAGAAAGCAAAATGAGCAGTACAGAAAAAGTAGCTGAAGAAAATCTATTAACATAATCTGCCTTAGAAATGATTCTTTTTACTTACAATAAAGAGAACATAGCAAAGTTGAATCGTGAGTATTGGAAGAGATAAGATTCTACTAGTCATTGTGCATCAAGGGAAAGCTGAAGTGAGGGGTGGGTGGAACCAGTTTATAGGGTTTTGCTGTTTTTTTAGGGGCTTTCAACATGAAGTTATCCTGGGGGGAGCTAATGTGCTATAAATCTCCACATCTAATTGGGTTTGGTAAATTACCCCTGAACATACATGGGGGTTTCCTTTGACTACACAGATCTAAGACTTGTTAATACGCAGGGTCTGGCATAAATAATGCCCCTATTTCATTACAAAATTATAAGCATGTCATGCTGTAACATAACAATATCACGCTCAAGCTCACCATATGATGTGTTAGGTGAAATGTTCAAATTAAAAATATAGATTATTACACCCATGTTATTACCCTACCAATCACACTCAAACAGCCCTTATATTTTAATCAAGCCTTTCCTAATGGGCATCCAGGATTACTTCAGAAGCAGAACTATAATCCCATGCAGGAAATAGTCAAAACCCATTTCTCTTTGAATGGTATACTTATCAGATTTAAATCAACTTCAAGTTACACATTCTTCCTCCCTCAAGTCTAAGAACTTCTGAAAAATATGTGTGATCATATTGTGTTATTTAATGCTTTATTACTTGTGAGTCTTTTGGTTTTTCTATGATGTTAAGCAATAAAATTCATGTTAACTAACTAAACTAAGCTAATTACCTCCTGGATTTTTTTTCTTTTTGTGGCTTTTATCTATTGACTAGAAAGGCATTGTTAGACCACCTTCCCAAACTCTCTTAGATTTCTTATTTAGTAAATTGGGGAAGGGAAGTGGTATTCAGAGTCCTTATTGATACAGTTGTGAGGATTTTATTGATACGGTTGTGAGAATTTCATTATATACCATGTGTCAAACACACAGTAAGCATTTTAAAAAGGTTAGCTATTATAATAATTATTCAGTATATAAAACTCACTTCTCTTATCCAAGTCAGTTGATCCTTATAAAACATGAGTAGAGATTTAAGAGTGATGTCAGGAAGATGACAGAATAGAAACCCTCAGACCTCATTTTCTACAGAGACACCGACTTAACAACAATATATGGTTCAGAAAGGCTTTATGAAGACTCCACAAACTAGTTAGGATGACCCAGTACCCCAGGAAAAGGCAAAGCCAAGAATAGCCACACTGAAATTGGTAAGAAAAGTTGCTGCATTTCACCCATGATAGCCCTTCCCCCAAACCAGCACAGCTTGGTGTGATTGAAAGAAAATGTTCAACTCAGAGCTTCCCTTTTGGGACAGGAAGAGAAGACTAGAATGTACACCAAATGTTCCAGTTTTTCAGGGGGCTGCCTGAGAGACTGGATTCTGTCATACCTGACTCAGTGCTTGTGGAGAACCAGCTGACTTTTGAAACCTGGGGGCTGCTGAGAACAAAGAAGAGCTTGGTGGCATATTGTAGCACCAAAGAACCTAGATAACTGAAATAGACACCACAGGGAAGAAGAGTTTACAAACTCCTCAAAAAGTAACTAGAAAATCTGTATAGTTAGGAAATTACATGCACAGGAGGTATAGGAGAACATTATGCGTGGTGTGGGCCCAGCTCCCACTCGGAGATGCACAGGACGCACGCCCACAAATAGGTTCTCCCATGGTGAATCAGGCCTGCAATGTACCTAGACTTCTATGAGACTTGCTTTTGTTAAAACTCCCTCACCCTGAATTGAGACAGCAAGTGCTTACTGTAACTTCCTAAAATCCATGCTAAAACTCCCCAGTATGGAGTGTAACTGGTTCAACTACTTTTCCCTTTGCAATTGCAAATATCCTTCTTCTGTGATGTGATTAGTGGCATCATCGCCTTTGTTTTCTGCAAAAGGTAACCACCTAAAGCAAACCTGTGCATAGTGAATGAGGACCATCTTGTAAAGGGCCCAGAAAAGAAACAAAGGCCTGTCATGGCAAGGGCTGAGGCTTTTTTCTCCTCTTGAGAGAAAAGCCATACTGTCCCTTTTCCTCCACAGGACTTGGTAGTCCATGTGAATTTTTAGTGTCTCATCCACAATGTGGCAGACCCCACGACCCGGGGCCCACATCACACAGGCACAAAAAAGACACACCTTGGAAAATGTTTGAGAGGCTCCTAGAATCTGTATCCAAGTTGATTGGTGAAAGTCTTCTGTACAAAGCCAGTCCAGAAATACTGGAAGCAAGAAATAACAGGGTATATAAAGAGAGGAAAATATGGCTCAATCAAAGAAACAAAGAAAATCTCCAGAAACTGACCTTGAATAAATACAGATCTACAAATTAGTTGACAAAGAATTCAAAATAATCATCTTATAGAAACTCAGTGAGTTTCTATCAAAAATTAAATGAAACAAAAATCCAGAAAATAATGTGTCAGTGAGGATGTAGAGAAATCAGCACACTAGTACACTGTTTGTGGGAATGTAAAATGGTGCAGGTTGTATGGAAAACAATATGGAGGCTCCTCAAAATATTAAACAGAATTACCATATGGTCTAGGAATGTCACTTCTAGGAATATATCCAAAAAATTGAAAACAGTATCTCTAAGAGATATTTGCAGACTCATGTTCATTGCAGCATTATTCTCAATAGCCAAGAGGTAGAAACAATCTAAATGTCCATCCCAGAAGAATGGATAAAGGACATTTGGCATATACATACAACAAAATATTATTCACCCTTAAAAAGAGGTACAAACCCTGTTACATGCTACAATATGGATGAACCTTGAGGACATTATGCTAGCTTAAACATGCCAGTCATGAAAGGAGAATTACTACATGATTCCACTTATACGTGGTATCTAAACTAGTCAAACTCAGAAACAGAAAGTGGAATGGCAGTTGCCAGGAGCCACAGAGATGAGGAAAAGAGGAGTTGTCTTTCGACGGGTACTAAGGTTCAATTTTGTAAGATGAAAATTTTCTACAGATCTATTTCACAGCAATGTGCTTATAGTTAACACTTCTGTACTTTACTCTTAAAAATGGTTAAGATTTTAAATTTTTATGTGTTTTTAACACAATACACAGAAGATTTCATGCTAGGGTAAGATCTAAAATAACTATACTTCATCTATTCTCCTCTATTCCTATGCCAGCATTTCATCACAATTTCTGTCTCTCTTACTGTCTCTTCTCCTTGAACTAACCATTATGTCCATTTCCTGTCATTTGAATTTCTCATTCACTGCCAACTGTCTGCCAATTATAGTTTTCAAATTCCTTTAATAAATCCTTATAACAAAAGCACAAATCTCTGGAAATTCAATCAATAGATGTTGTTGCAAACCACAATTGTTTCTATGTGATAGACCAACCTGTCACTATGATTAGCTCTTTGAGTACACTATTGTCGGGGAGGAAAAATAATTTTACCTCTACCTTCTAGGATCTTGGTTGAAGCCCCTCTTCATAACAAAAGTCAGATTAACAGGAGAAAAACAATAGTTCATTAACATGTATACTTTCTGTATACATGGGAGATACCAAGGAAAACTGAGTGACTCCCCAACATGCCCCAAATCGTCACCTTAAATACCATGTTTAGCTAAAGACAAAAGATGTTGGGTTGGGTGGGGCCAGTTATGGGAAGTTATCAAGCAAAGCACAGTAAACAAGCATAAGTTTTTTATGCAGATTAAAGTCCAGGACTTCTCCACTGAAAAGAGTTTCTAGATTTGTGAAAAAGATTTTATTTATTATTTTTGGAGACAGGGGAAGGGGAGAGAAAGAGAGAGAAAAACATCAATATGTGAGAGAAACATCAGTTGGTTGCCTCTTGCGTGTCCCCATCAGGGGATTTGGCCCAAAACCCAAGCATGTGCCCTGACTGGGAATTTTTTTTTAAATCCTTAGCTGAGGACATGCTTATTGATTTTAGATAGAGGGGAAGGGAGGCAGAGAGAGGAGAAAAACATCAATGCTAGAGAGAAACATTGATCAGTTACCTCTTGGAGGTGTCCTGACAAGGGGCCAAACCCATATCCTTGGCATGTGCCCTGACTGGGAATTAAACTGGTGGTGACCTTTTGGTTGTGGGATGACACTCCAACCAACTGAGCCACACCAGCCAGGAAAGAGTTTGTAGATTTTAATTATCCTCCTCTTACTGGTAGGGAGCTTCTCCTATGTCTGTTGTTTCTTTAAAGTTAACCAGCCAAAAATAATCATTATGCCAAAGAGGCAAATATCGGAGTGGTATGTAATGATCTCCTTCAGTAAAAACCAATTATAAAAGTAGGGAAGGAATAGTGAAATATACCTCTAAATTAGTAAAGGAAAAAATACATTACACTAAAGATGTTTTGAACAGGCCTCCCCAGAATCTGCTGTTTTGGCATGTGGATTATTGTGACCTGAAGGTAGTCAGGGCCCTAAAGGATCAGAAGAAACTTCCGCCTGTCCCTTAGCTACCTAGAAGAATCTAAATTGGAGTCCTTTCCCATAATAAGAGTTATTAACACAGCAAACTTTCTATGATTTATCTATATGGGCAGCTGGGCAAACTTCTAATTACTGAACATCTGCTCTTCTGAAGGTCCTGCCAATTTCCCTCATCTGCTCTGAAACCCAAGGTATTTTAGACCATTCTTTCATACAAAACACCATACTGTTGCTCTGTAGGTGAGGTGTTTACAACCCACCACCAGCTTCTTTCAAGATGTTATTTGCCTTTGCTTTTATGCAGTTTTGATGTGATGTGGATACGTGTGGCTTCTTGGTTGTTGTTTTCTTTTGTTTTTTGATATTTATCCTGATTTGTCTTCTCTGAGCTTCTCAAATCTGTGTTTTGGTGTCTGTCAATAACTTTGGGAAATTCCAGGCCATGAATACTTCAGATATTTTTTTTTGTTGTGCTCTTTCTCTTCTGCTTCTGATATTCCAAATACACACAATTTATACCTTTTGATATTGTACCCCAATTCTTGGATGTTCTATTCTGTTTGTTATTTCTCTTTTCATATACGTTTCAGAAATATACATTATCTACTGATAAGCCATGGAAGGGTTTCTTCATTTTTGATATTGCATTTTTAAAAATTTCTAGCATACACTTTTGATTCTTAGCATTTTTATCACTTTGCTTACTCTACCCACCTACATCATACTTTCATATTTTCATTTTTCCCACTAGACTCTTTAAATTATTGATCATAAATATTTTAAATTTCCCTCCTAATAATTCCAACATCTGTATCATATCTAAGTCTGGTTCTGATGCTTGCTTTTTTCCCCTCCATTGGGCTGTTTTCCCTTGCCTTTTGGCATGTTTTTTAATTTGTGTTGAAAGCTAGATATATTATATCAGGTAATAAGCACTGAAGTAAACAGGTATTTAGTGTGCATATTTATGTTAGTCTTTCTAAGAGTTTGCCAGTATTTAATGTTTGGTGTAGCTATACATGTCAGAGATTTCAAACTCCTCTAGTGTCCCTGTTTTTTGTGTTTTTTTTCCTCCTCTTAAGTTTCCGAAAGTATTCTTCAGCTCTTTCAACTCTCATCCAATGCTATAATACTGGAGCCTTGTAGCTGACATGGTAAAATACAGAAATGAGGGCATATTCTACAATTTTCTGATTAAATATCAGTCTTTTAGTGGTCTTGTATATTGTAGCCTCCACAAGAATTTCTCCAGTGCAACATAGCCCCTCCTCCTCCAACTCCATATTGCCTCCCCCAGCTACAACATCACAGTCTACTTCCTTGAAGCCCTTGATCTTGTTGACTATGTCTCCCAACTCTCTTCTGTAAAACAGGAAGACTAGAGGAGACTGGAATGTGAGAATTTTGTGATGGAGAAGGCTCAGAACATATTTCACAATGGTTACTCTTCCTCTTTCCTTGCCAGAACAACAAAGGGATCTTCCCTGGGTTTCATTATGAGCGCCTGGCAAGGTTCCCCGGAGATAAAGCCCACAAAACTATAACGGCCTTCCTAAGACTGTGGCCATCTAAGAATCTCTCACTCTCATGCTAATCTACACCCAGTCTCCAAATATGCATTAAAGTTACTTTTTACATGTTCATATCGGTTAATGGTTCCATCAACATCTACTCCAGGTAAATAGATCTTAGCTGTGTCTCTCTGGATGTGCTTGTTTGTTCTGATTGCGGTGGTGGGGGGGGGCGGATAGCAATTTGCGTTGTGACCTTAGTTCTCTGATGGGTCTGAGAAAAAAGTCAATAATTTTCAGTTTTTCAATCTTATTCTTACAAGGATGGGAGCAATGACCTCCAACCTCTTTATGTGTTTAAGGTGAAACTAGAAGTACAAACATTTCTATGCATAGATTAGGTTACTTATAGCCATTTAGTTCAAATAAAAAATTTATTCTAGTTTATTTAGAAAATTAATGTTCAAAGTTAAAATATTTTTAGGAAGAAAGTTTTATGTCTAATAAGAATGTACACAGCAAAGCTGAAATAAAAATAAGTTTGCACTAAATTTATGCCAATGTAATTGCTTCTGGGTAAACTTGGTTCCCAACAGTTATATACCCCAGACTGTGTGTGAAAGATACTCTCCCAATACAGAGATGCACAAGAGTAAAACCACAAAACTCAGAGAGCTGACCTTCATTTGGCGATAGACCAGTGAATAAAGAATATGAGATGCGTTGTAAAGAAATACGAATATGGTGTTATGGAAAGGATGAGGTGACCCTCAATATAAAAGTGCAAATTCAGAGTTAGTTTTCCATATATTCATTTAGATTTCTGTTCTAAGCTCTTTGAAATGCACTCAGTAATGGAGTTTGTTCCCTGGAGACCATGTGAATTTGGAGAATGCCAGGGACATGTGTCAGGAAGTGTTCTGCACATAAATTGCATTAGCATCAGTGTTAATCCCCATTTCCCTTATTGGCTTACTGAAAACTACCTCTAATATTGACATTTTTCTATGTGATCTTCTTTTTGAAGGACTTCAGGGTCCAGTTTTGACAGGAATACACATATTTAATTCTCAAGAAAAGTACATAGAGATATCACAACCCTAAATGCTAAAAAAAAACAGTGTAATTGCATACTTGAACAACAAAATGTGACAGTCTCAGAAAGCAGAGATAGGCACTTTACAAAGAATAAAGAATCACCGGACTGGCACCAGGATATGTATTGCCTAGCAACCTTCTGTGATTAGCATTGATTAAATCAGCAGGCCCAGCGGTGCAAAGATATAAAACAATCTCTGTACAATTCTTTAAAATATTTATTAAATTTTTTGGCTTCCAATTTTTTTTCAGTTATTTCCTCTTGCTGTTTCATTGTGCTCCTGATTTCTTTCTTTTAAAAAAATATTTAAAAATATATTTTATTGATTATGCCATTAGAGTTGTGCCATTCCCCCCCCTTTATTCCCCTCAGCCTTGCACACACCTTCCCACCCACATTCCCCGTCTATAGTTCATGTCCATGGGTCATACATATAAGTTCTTTGGTTTCTACATTTCCTATACTATTCCTAATCTCTCCCTGTCTATTTTCTACCTACCATTTATGCTACTTATTCTCTGTACCTTTTCCCCCTCTCTCCTGTTCCCACTTCCCTATTGATAAACCTGCATGTGATCTCCATTTCTGTGGTTCTGTTCCTGTTCTACTTGTTTTCTTAGTCTGCTTTTGTTTTTTGGTTTAGGTGTGGATGTTAATAACTGAGTTTGCTGTCATTTTGCTGTTCATATTTTTTATCTTCTTTTTCGTAGATAAATCGCTTTAACATTTCATATAATAAGGGCTTGGTGATGATGAACTCCTTTAACTTGACCTTATCTGAGAAGCACTGTATCTGCCCTTCCATTCTAAATGAGAGCTTTGCTGCATAGAGTAATCTTGGACTTGGAATACTTCTTTTCAGCCCCTTCTTTCCTGTAAGGTTTCTTCTGAGAAATCAGCTGACAGTCTAATGGGAACTCCTTTGTAGGTAACTGTCTCCTTTTCTCTTGCTGCTTTTAAGATTTTCTCCTTATTTTTAATCTTGGGTAATGTAATGATGATGTGCCTTGGTGTGTTCCTCCTT
>CM052552.1:50453786-50490298 GCA_028533065.1 Trachops cirrhosus
GAGTAATGGGACATTTGTAATAGCACAATCAATAAAATATATTTTAAAAAAATTTCTGATAGACTTGTTATATATTATTACTCTGTCGAGCAAAAAGCATTGTATAAGTTTGATTTTTGAAATAATTATCACAATTTCAAGTCCTTGGCTGCATTTTGAATCTGACAACTTGGCAGAACACTAGGAGCAGAAAGGCAGCTGTCCACACAGATTTCACGTCCCATCAAAGAAACTATATCTGGAAAGAACCAACAAGTACTCTAAAAAGCACATTCCCTCTCAACTGGAAACTCTTCTCATTCAAATGCTTTACCAACTGCTGGCCTGTAATTTCTCTTTAATTCATATGTTTTTGCTTCAATTTTCTTTTATTTTCTTAAAATTTTAAAAAAGATTTTATTTATGTTTGGAGAGAGGGGAAGGAGGGACAATGAGAAGGAAAGCAACATCAGTTGGTCATCTCTTATACAGGCCCTGATTGGGGACCAAACCTGCAACGCAGGCATGTGCCCTGACTGGGAATTGAACTGGTGACCTTTTGCTTTGTGGGCCAGTGCCCAACCAACTGAACTTTATCAGTACAGGCTCTTCAATTTTCTTTTTAAAAAGCATTCTATTTGATGGACAAAAAACAAAAAACAAACAAAAAAACCCCTTAAGTAACATGGGATGGAATGTTTGCTTTCTGTGATCTATTATAATACCATCCCATCTCTTTTCTTATTCCACTTACTGCAAATATAATTCAGAAGTGACTTGTTCTTGTTCACATTTCTTTCTAAAGCCTCTGTTAATTATCAATTTTAAGTGTTCTCATGCTATTCTTATGGTTTTACTCTTTTTATTCTCTGTTATATTTTCTATTAATAATCTTGAGGATATGAGTCTTCTTTTGTATAATAATACTGTTTCTTTGTAAAAAATGAACACTTACAACTTCTTAAGTGGTATAATTTGTAGAACATTTTAGAAAATTTCTCTTTCCTATCAAAATTCATTTACAATGCATATTGGCAACTAAAATTGCTTTAAAACAGATGACTCTTTCCTTCTGTAATTTTAGGATAAGCATGGAAATGCATATTTAGAGAGGCAATATTTTGAGATTAAATACCATTCAATATGAATGTCTGATGAAGTCACATATCAAATCAGGTTCATTATGAAGAAAAATAGGAGAGAGCATGTTGTCAGAAAAGTAAATTAGTGTAGCCACTGTGGAAAACATTGCAGAGTTTTCTAAAATAGTTAATGATGAAACTACCTTATGACCCAGTGATTCGACTTCTGGGAATATACTGAAAGAAACATGAAATACTGATTTGAAAGAATATATGCACCCCTATGTTCATTGTAGCATTATTTACAATACCCAAGATCTGGAAGCAGCCTAAGTGCCCACCAGTAGGTGAGTGGATAAAAAAAGTTGTACTATATTTACACAATGTAAGCCAGTCAGAGAAACACAAACACCATATGATTTTACTTATATGTGGAATCTAATGAAGAAAATAAGCTAACAAACTAGAAACAGATTCATAAATATAGCGAACAGACTGACAGTTGTCAGATGGGAAGGGGATTAGGGTTGAAAAGAATAAAAGGGTGCTGGTTGAAAAGAATAAAAGAACTAAACAACAACAACAAAAATAAACCCAACTCATAGCCACAGACAACAGTGTGGTGATTACTGGAGGGAACGGGGTCTAGGAAGAGGTATAAGAGGGTAAAGAGGGGATAAATAGTGACAGAAGGAGACTTGACATGGGGTGGTAAACACACAATGCAATATACAATGTATTATAGAATTGTACACCTGAAACCTATATAATTTTATTAACGACTGTTCAACCCAATACGTTCAATAAAAGTGAAAAAAAATAAGAAAAAAATAAGGGAGAACACAACACTGCCTAAAATGATAAGATACCCAGGAAGTTGTATCCTTTATTCATGTAAACATCTTTTTTTTTCTGACATACTATTCCTTTTGGAAGCCAGCTGCATCACTAACCCTAGGACCCCACAATTCCCTCTATGTGGCCTTAGCAGTCACACTGGTCCCTGCCATGTCCCCATCCTGGGTCTTCCAGTGCTACTCTTGCCCTATTCCCCTCCAGTTTGTTTGTTTTAGTCAAACTTTTGGCTTATATTAAGATCCTTGAACTTCTGTCCTTTCATTCAGGAACTCTCCCATATACCACATAGCCAATAATCCACTTTAGACTTTTCTCCTTTGGAAAGTAAAGAGGTTACAGAGGAAAAGTGAGAATGACTGTGCTTTGATTCTGCCTGATTTCAGGGGCTTCTCCTGCTGCCTTCATACATCATAAGTGGCTTGAAGTATAAGTGCTAGGCTCTCTATTCCATCATTAAAACCTCTTAGTTAAATAAAAGACCCATTTTCTCTTTCTAGGAAATATATTTCTGAGAAGTTTCAATGGGCATATCCATAGCAAGGAATTTGGATGTGGACTACAAGAAGGGTAAGAGCATGAACACATTTCATTTTTGTTCGGAGGTCTTTAGGTGAAGTTATGGCTGCTGTGAAAGAGAGACCTCCTCAGATGATTGTTCAGCCCCAGGCCCCAGGCAATGCAAGGTACTGTGGTTTGGCAGTGGTGCTGATTAAGCCCAAATATCATGGCCATTTGCTGTACTATCATTCACTGATGATCTTCCACTGCTAACTAGACAGGCCATTCGAGGATCTACCTGTTTCTCCAAAGCTCCACTGATCCCTGATCTCTCCTTTCTCTCTCTCTCTTTTTTAATTTTTTTTATTTTAGAGAGAGGGGAAGGGGAACGGGAAAGGAGAGAGAAAGAGAGGGAGAGAAACATCGATTGGTTGCCTTCCATACACACCCCAACCAGGTAGTGAACCTGTAACCTAGGCATGTGCCCTGACTGGGAACTGAACCGCCAACTTTTTGGTTTCTGGGATGACATAAAACCAAATGAGCCACGATGGCTGGAACGATCTCTCCTTTAATTGACTTTTCTTCTCTTACTTCTTTTCCCCCCCTCAATCCCTAGGGGTTCCTAAGGAGCCTGAAAACAGAGCCTCACCATTTTCCAATCATAGTCTCTTAAACATATTTTTCCACTCCCTGTAGGTCAATGAAAATGAAAATATATTCTCAGCATTTTTCAAGTACCTCAAGAAATTTACCAAAGATGTTTTAATTTAAGAAAACACAAATTCTCTATTCCAAATTAGTCAAGATTGCCTTACTTCATGCAACATGGCACTGCTGCGCTGCTAGAAACAGACTGTATAATACTTTCTGTGAGAACAATTACCTGTTTTCTTTTTAGACAGCTGATTCTCAATCTGTCCGCTCATAGAAAACACCTGGGGGTCTTTAAACACACTGATGCCTAAGTCTCATCTCCAGACTGATTTAATTGATCTGGAATGAGGCCAGGATTTTGGAGATTTAAAGGCTCTAATGTGCAGCTAAGATATACACTATTGGTCTAGTCCATTTTTGCCTAACTCCCTGGAATCATAGAGGAAAATAATTGTCTCTTAACCTATGTAGCCTGCATTTTAAGACACATTCTACCCCCATGATACAGCTGATATGGCTTTGATTTGATAATTCCAAACAGCAGTTTTTCAATGCCTCTTTGATTTCATACAACAGATAGAGAAATGCTTGAGGGCATCGGATTTGTCTTAAGAAAAGAAAATAAGAGATCCATACATGCTTCAGCATCTTTCCCCTCTACGGAACAGGATGAAGTCAAAAGATAGATATGTCTATTATTTTAAGTATGGTGAAAACTTCACGGGTACACAGAAGGCCCTCACTTAATGTTGTCTATACCAGGGGTGTCAAAATCATTTTCACTGGGGGCCATATCAGCTTCATGGTTGCCTTCAATGGGCCTAATGTAATTTTAGGACTGTATAAATGTAACTACTCCTTAACTAGGGGCAAGGAGCTCTACATCCAGCCCTTTGAAGGC
Source organism: Trachops cirrhosus (assembly GCA_028533065.1). NCBI lineage: Eukaryota > Metazoa > Chordata > Mammalia > Chiroptera > Phyllostomidae > Trachops > Trachops cirrhosus. Next base: position 50,457,762 of record CM052552.1, read on the forward strand.
AACCCCAATGATGGGGCTGATGTAGCCCGAAGTAAAAAATGAGTTTGACACCCTTCGTCTATAGGTTCTTGGAACCTGCAACTTCAAGTAAAACATAAAATGAAACCAATTTTACCATAGGCTCATTGATATAAACAAGAGTTAATTTCTATGGCATATCTCTGGTCACAGAAACATCACTAAATTCTAAATAAAGACCCAAAACACTTCCAATATTAAACACTGAAATAAATGTGAGTGGTACATACTGTTAAGAAAGATGAAATAAAAACAAGTAAAAGAATTCCAATTCCTTTATTCCAATTTAGGGTCATAGGTGGTTAGAGCCTATTTTAACTGCTCAGGGATATGGTATTTAGTTAGACAATAATTTTAAAAAATTATATAGATCTTATTCTATCACTATCAGTGCTTCCTAAATATTACTTGTTTAAGTTTCCAACAAACTTTTTAGATTATTCATTATTCTCTCTTTTTATTTTATTTTTAAAAAGATTTTACTTGTTTATTTTTAGAGAGAGGGGAAGGGAAGGAGAGAAAGAGAGAAAGAAACACCAATGTGTGGTTCCCTCTCATACACTCCCAGCTGGGGACCTACCTGGTCTGCAACCCAGCAATGTGCGCTGACTGGGAATGAAAATGGTGACACTTTGGTTCACAGGCCAGTACTCAATCCACTGAGTCACACCAGCCACAGCCTTCTTTTTAAAGATAAGAAAACTTTGTGATCTTGAACAATTTATTTAATTTTTTATGCCTCAGTTTTCTTATCTGAAGTTGATTAACTGCATTGTAGTTATGGAATAAAATGCCCCTATTCTTGTGAAAATTCAGGCAGGATGAGGACAATGAGAGATTCCATTTTCATAACGTATACTGACTGTCACAATTCAAAACTTTCAAAATTATCATAAATCAGCAAAAATCACCAAAGCTTAGGCTTTCATAAGAGTCATAAATAATAAGACTGGGGCTCCTGTTACAACAAAATTAACTGTTCTCCCATCATAAAACAATGCTGAAATAAAATTCATGTTATTAGAAATTGAAATATTAGTCAAATTATTGTTAAAATGTCTGCAGATTCCAAAAAGAATCCTCAAACTGCAGAGAAAATGGGTTTACAGATACTGAAAGTGACCCATTTTACAGCAATAATGAAGTATTTTTATCTGAGTCATATGTGTTAATATCACCACTGAGATTCATTTTTGGGGAAAAGGCTAGAACTTATTTTCCCCAAAGTTCTAACCCTGATGGAAAATGAACTTATAAAGATGATAACAATAATGTTGGGCAAATTTTTTGTCTGAGAGGCTTAGTAGGGTAGAAAAGCGCCCTTCTAGCTGTTGACAGATTGCGTTAAGCAGTGGACCATGATATAGAAAAATACCCTTCTGCTGTGCACTAAGCCTGCCACTCAGCAATTGTCATGTGCTAGAAATTTCCAGCGAGCCCATGAAATGTCAATAGGATACTTAATGAGCAGCAAATTTCCTAAATGGCTGTGTATCTGTCACAGAGTATAGAAATGCCAATGCATTCTGCACAAGATTGTATCTGGCCTGCAATTCCATTCTATGTCATCTTTGTCACAGGGAAACACTGTTGCCATGCCTAGTAGCCTAGCAGAAGAAGAGAAGCTTTTAATGATTTCTGTCATAGCAGTCTAGAATGCTTGGGATGGGTAACTGAAGTCTATGTGTTCTCAACTGATTTGTGGCCCGTAACTGATGCTGTTAGTGCTCTTGGCATTCACCTCGATATGCTAAAGGCTGCTTATTGCATATACTCTCTTCCTACTCTCTACCTGAAGGTTTTGTTTGGAGCTTGCCTAGTCTCTGTAATGGGCAGAACAAAGTGTCTAAGAGGGCCCTGGTTGGTGTGGCTTAGTGGATTAAGCGCGGGCCTGTGAACCAAGAGATCACAGTTCGATTCCCAGTCAGGGCACATGCCTGGGTTGCAGGCCAGGTCCCAGCAGGGAATGCACAGGAAGCAGCCATACATTGATATTTCTCTCCCTCTCTCCTCCCCTTCCCCTCTAAAGATAAATAAATAAAATCTTTAAAAAAAAAGCATGAGAAGGTACTTTCATAATTTCTAAAAAAAAAAAAAAAGTGTCCGAGAGGGTTAGTACCCTAAGAAGCAGCTCTTAACTAATGATGAACAAGGCGGAGGTCCCCAGTAGGACTAAGTTCTAATTGTTCACAGTAGTTACTATTAATGGCTTCCTCCCTTACTTGTGTCACTTCACTATCCCTTGAGTCTCCAAGAAATAAATTCCAAAATAAAATATTTGCATCAGCTTTTGCCTTTTAAGAAACCCCATGAACACAGACTTCCACTGAGGCATTTTTAAAGGGAAGTAATGTCCTTCTAGGCCATCAGGCCCAGTGTGAATCATATTATACTCATCTTATTATGGATGAAATTATTTTTTCAGTAAAAATGAATTATGGCCTTTAAGAATAAAAGATCTCACCAGACAGATATGCAGTTTAAAAGATAATCAGAGAGGAGGAAGGAGAGGGATAATAGGGGATAAAGCGGGGGGCATCAAGGAACATGTATGAAGGATGCCTGGACAAAGAAAGACAAAGGAGGAGGGTTTGAGGGTGGGAGGCGGGGATGGGTGGGGAGGGGGAGTTGAAAATGGAGACAAATGTACTTGAACAACAATTGAAAAAGAAGATAACTGAAAAGAAGTTCTGTCTGCTTTAACTTGCTGGCTGTATGGAGCTCATATCTTATTAGATGCAATGTATGAGTATGTATTTATATAGGTGCACCAAGGTATTTTAAATATGACTCAGAGGAGCACATTTTTTTCACTTTCTTGACTTCTGCCTCTGTAGTCCCTGAGTTTTTTCTTGACCTGATCCATCAATATAAACTCAGATAAAAGCAAGCTCTTTACCAACAAACTTTTCTTAAACCTTGGGATAAGCCTTAAATGGTTTCCCTTGGGAAGCTGGGAGTAGCATATTCAGAAAAAACATGTGAGCCAAGAACAAAGGAAGGAATATACAGAGTTTGGCACAAATAACACTCCTTTTTTATTACAAAATCTTGTATTACAAAATCATAAGCATGTCATTCTGTAACATAACAATATTACACTCAAGCACACCATATGACATTTTAGGTGAAATGTTCAAATTAAAACTATAAATTATTACACCCATATTATCACCCTACCAAGCACACTCAAACAGGCATTACTTCTGCCAGACCCTATAGATTTATTAGAGAATTAGGGAAAGCAACATTCCCAGAATTGAGATCCCTCAGGCTTTGCTGACATACCTCCTCGTCTCCACCCAATGTTATTGCCACTGATGAATCTCAGGTCTTTCAGTTTCGAGTTGGTGCTTAAAGGAGAACAATCCCATGGGTGCTTTTTTCCACAGTTTTGCCCTTATCACCCTGAGAAATATATCTATAGCACTTCTTGGTGGCCAGGCAGTCCTGGGCAAAGTTGTAAAACAGAAAAATATGTGCTGGAGTCCATGACCTCTGTTTCTTCAACAATTCATGAGTCTCTCATTCTTTCTAGCACAGTCTTTCTTTCCTATTTTATCCTTATTTAGACTCAGTGTCATAAAAGACTTTGATTTCAATTATTTATAAATGAGTTGCATTTGCTCTCCTAAGAGTGCTTGAATTCTCTTTCATTATATGATGGAAAGTTTTATATCTCATTAATGATATTTTGGACACAAGCAAGTAGGTGAGTAATGGATATAGAGGTGGGAAATCTTTACTTAGAAAGAATTAACTCACAATTGCCTCTTTATCAACCATCCCTAGAATTTCCCACAACCATTTCTTCATAGAATTTATGTTTTTCATGAAATGTGGGCAAAAACATTCCATCTGCAATTTTGGTTCCAAGAATCACATTATGTGATTACCTGGCAAATAGTATGTATTCACTGAACCACTGGGAATGAAAAGTGTGGCAAAAGATCATTTCTTGAAAATTTTGCCACCTGATTCTACATAGTCTTATAAAAGTCATTTTATTTGAGGGTTCAAATGTTGCTTTCCAGAATAATATAAAGCATCATAACTGTGAAGTCAGCTTGGCCCTTTATGGGAGAGGACTAAATGAGGTCAGGAGATTTTCAAGAAAAGCGTGTAACCCAAGTAACACATGCTCACCCTACACCATTTTATTGAAAACATTGAGAACTGCACTGACCCCTTTCTACTCTATGAGGCCTGGTGCTAACTTAATCTCAACTCAATTTAAGGTAAAGATTTAGAGGCTGAGATAGCATGTAGAGTAGCAAAGTATTGTTCTCTTCCTTGCAGTTCTATAGCATGTGTGGTTGTTACTTAATATTCTTTCTTAAACATTAGATCATGACAGCTTATCTTTCTTTTTAAATAATGCTAGTCATACTCACATTATTCCAGGTACCTAGGTGCTTTCTTAATAGTTAATGTAAAGATAAGCATTTAAAAATTAGAAATGGTGTTATCGACTTGTCTAGAATTCATTCCTATTGGAAAAAAGACTTAAGTCTCATATATATTTTAATTTTTTCTATTTCTGTGAAAAAAAGCCATTGGAATCTTGATTGGGATTACAATGAAACTGTAGGTCACTTTAGGCAGTATGGTAATTTTAACAATATTAATCTTTCCAATTCAAAAACTCAGGATATCTTTTCATTTATTCATGTCTTCTTTAATTTCTTTCCCCAATGTCTTACAGTTTTTAGGATGAATGTAGGCCTTTCATCAACTTGGTTAAATTTATTCCTACATGTTTTATTATATTTAATGCTGTTGTAAATGGGATGGCTTTCTTAATTTCTGTCAGTTTGTTGTTAGTGTATAAAAATGCAACTGATTTCTCTATGTTGATTTTGTATTCTACAAGTTTCCTGAATTCCTTTATCAGCTCTAATAATTTTTTGGAGGAGTCTTTAGGGTTGTCTGTATATAAGATCATATCATCTGCCAACAAGCACAATTTTACTTCTTCATTTCTGATTTGGATGCTTTTATTTTTCTTACCTAATTGCTCTGGCTAGGATTCCCAGTACTATGTTGAACAGAAATAGTAAAAGTGGGCACCCTTGTCTAGTTTCTGTTCTTAGAGGAAAAGCTTTTATCTTTTCACCCTTAAGTATATTATCTGTGGGCTTGTTATATATGGCCTTTATTTTGTTCAGGTACATTCCAACTATACCTGATTTATTGAGAGGTGTTTGTTTGTTTATTTTTTTATCACGAAAGGGTATTGTGTTTCGTCAGGTCCTTTTTCTGCATCAACTCTGATGACATGATTTTTATCCTGGATTTTGTTAATGTGTTGTATCACCTTTATTGATTTTCATTTGTGGAACATTCTTTTATCTTAGGGATAAATCGCACTTGATCATGGTGTATAATCCTTTTAATGCCCGATGAATTAGGTTTGCTAGTATATTTTGTTGAGAATTTTTGCATCTATGTTCATCAAGGATGTTGGCTTGTAATTTTCTTTCCTTGCAGTTTCCTTGTTTGGTTTTGGTATCAGGGTAATGTTGGCCATGTAAAATAAGGTTGAAAACATCCCCTCCTTTTCAAATTCCTGTACGAGTTTAAGAAGGATTGGTGTTAATTCTGTAAATGTTTGGGAGAATTCATCAGTGAAATCATCTGGTCCTGGACTCTTCTTTGCTAGGATATATTTGATTACTCATTCAATCTCACTATTAGTTATAAGACTATTCAGATTTTCTATTTCTTCTTATGATTCAGTCTTGTTAGGTTGTATGTTTCTAGAAATTTATCCATTTCTTCTAGATTATGTAATTTGTTGGCATATAAATATTGGTAGCAGTCTCTTAGGGTTCTTTGTACTTCTATAGTATCAGTTGTAGTGTCTCCTCTACCACTTCTAATTGTACTTGAAACTTCTTTTTTCTTAGTTTGTCTCACTAAGGTTCATCAATTTTTGTTTATCTTTTTTAAAAAACAGCACTTATTTGTGATCTTTTCTATTGCTTTTCTAGTCTCTGTTTCTGTGCTGATCTTTATTTCCTTCTTTCTGTGTACTTTTGTCTAGGCTTTCTATTTTTTCTAGTTCTTTGAGGTGTAGATTTAGGCTGTTTATTTGAAATAGTTATTTTCTTCTCCATGTAGGTGTTTATCATTATAAATTTCCCTCTAGGACTGCATTTGCAACATCTCATACATTTTGGCATGTTGTATTTTCAGGATTTTTTTTTAATCTCAAGATATTGTTTGATTTCCCTTTTGATTTCTTCTTTGACCCACTGGTTGTTTAGGAGTGTGTGGTTTAATATTCACAATTTATGAATTTTTCAGTTTTCCTCCTGTTAGTGATTTCTAGTTTCATGCCACTCTGCTTAGAAAAGATAGTCGGTATGAATTCAGTCTTTCTAAATTTGTTCAAACTTGTTTTGTGACCTAATATATGATGTACCTTGGAGAATATTCCATGTGTGTTTGAGAACAATGTGTATTCTTCTGCTATTGGACAGAATGTACTTTAAAATTTGTTCCTTAATATGTGGCCCTTGGAGACTGGTTATACTACCCTGCACAATGTACTCTCATTTAAAAAAAAACCCGCTTTGTATTAATAACCATTTGTCCTTAATATAATCAAAAATTTTCAGAGCCCTGTGAGATAAAGTGGGCAGCACCATGAATTTGCATGTTTGCTGCTCCCAAAGCAAAAAGGAATCCTACTATTTATAAAATGTCATGTGCCCTGGCTAGTGTAGCTCAGTGGATTGAGCACAGGCTGCGAACCAGGGGGTCCCCAGTTTAATTCCCAGTTCAGGGCACATGTCTGGTTGCAGGCCAGGTCCCCAGTGGGGGCCACGTGAGAGGCAACCATACATTGATGTTTCTCTCCCTCTCTTCTCTCTAAAAATAAATAAATAAAATCTTAAAAAAATGTCATGTAACTTTTGGGCTCATAATACTACTTCTGTTCTGAAAATAACCCACAGCTCGCTCACAATATTACTTAGCTATGAAAAAGTCTGATTTTGTCATTCCCATAGAACAGTACTTCCACTTGTCTTTTCAAAACCTTGGGAAACAAATTGTTTTAAAAAGAAAGCAATTCTCTATAAAAATAAGGTTAATAGTATGTTGAATACATTTATTTTTGCTTATGAAGCTCAATATGTATCTTCATTCCTTCTAAGGCAAGGTTAGCAAGTGCCTTAGAGGGAGGCTTTCCAAAGTACAATGTGCATAGACATTCCCTGGGTAGCTTGTTAACACACAGATTCTGATTCAGTAGTTCTGTGGTAGGGCCCAGCATTTTGCAGTTCTAACAAGTTCCCATGTGAAGCTAGACCATATACCATACTTTTGAGTAGCCAGTGACTAGACATGCTAAAATGAGAAATTTATTCTTCCCAAATCCCTGGTAGGAACAAGTTACCTTAATCTTTATGACTTTTGATTTTGTATTTTAGCTTGGCATGAACAAAAGTGACCAGCTTTAGGATAAAATTATAGAATTTAAGTATAGTTTTAGGTTCTCTGAGGCAAAACCAAGTGTAAGCATTTTTAATGAGTTTTGCACAAAATTTGGGCTGTCTCTTCCTATAGCCTGAATTGCCACATTTAGCTTTTTGCATTTGGCTTATTTTGAATTGCTCCATACCAATACACTCTCTGCTGCCTCCCTTTCTTGTTCCCAGACCTGCAAAAACCTCTAATATCTGCACCCAGCATGAGTGCCATACACATTCTTTTGAAAACCCTGTAGAGGACACACACAGGGAGAGGCTAACTGCAAAATGTGTTTGAGGCCTGTTATCTGCTTTCCTCTCATCCCTGTTTTTTTAATTTCTTTGGACAATAGCACAGGGGAGCCCAGCCCTTGTTGATGGCTGTAATCCCAAAGATACTCCGGTGGAAGAATTAGCAACCACCTTTACAAATGGTCCTTCTCTCTGACCAGGATCTTTCTATTGCTCATTGTTATTTGCAATACTCTGTAATGGTGAGTATGACAGTATTTTGATTAGTTGTAGCAAAGAAAATAAAACCCCAAAAAAGGATGGAGCAGTTTCTACAGGAGGAAATCTGCTAAGAGTTTGTCCCTGCTACCACAATAACAAAAGCCATTTCATAGAAACTGAGTTGATTGGTCTTATAAATGCTTTCTCATTAGAAGCCAAGCTGGTAGCTAACAGATTCTGTTCCTGTAACAGAGTGTGTCTCCTTAAGAGACCTGCAGCACACGTGATTTTAGGAAGAGGTGAGGAAGAAGAAGAAAAGGGGGTTACTGTTGACAAAGGCTTCTACTAGAAAGGCCCTAATTTGGCACTGATATCTTACGGGCCTCCTCTGTGTTATCTGCTCTGCAAGGGATGCCAGGAGGAATGGTGCTTTGAGATGACACAATTTTCAGGACATACACTGCCCATAGCATTAGATTGCTATTAGGAAATGGTATCTTTTTTTTTTTTTTTTAGGGAGCATCTTACCTTACCTTATCTTATCTTATCTCATGACCTTTCAGTGAATGGAACTCCAACCAACTGAGCCACACCTGCCAGGGCAGAAATGGCACTTTTACTAAAGTCAAAGGAAAATGCCAGAACATTTTCATTTCCTGGGCATTATTAGTATGTGCCTGACAATTACTGATAGCTAGTCAGAACATTGTGTTTTTTTACTTTCTGGGCATCTTCTAATTATTAATAATTATTCCATTAATCATGTACTTGAAACAAGTAAATTATCTAGCAGAACATCATAATCAGTCGCATCAAAGAGAAGCCCCCCTGTGGCTTTGTGTTAGCCTCTCAATTTGCAGCTCTCCCCAGGGTACTTTCAGGAAGTCAGGAGTCAATGGCTTGTCTCCTAGTACTGACAGGCATCTATCAGTGGACACCTTTGCAAATGAAGTTATATCCTTTGAAACAAATGATCATTATTCTTTTATATGGGTTTCATGGCAACCCCATAACTTGCCAGACTTAACCCTGTGGGAGATGCTACCGACAGACAGTGATCATTTGCAAAGGATTAATTCTTCCTGGGCAGCTAAGGGTTCCTGACACCCAGCTACCAGCTGGACTTCCCTATTGTATTTAGATGTCCTGGTCCTGGAAGTAAAATTATTCTCAGTCCACAGCCAAAATGAAAATTGTTATTAAATTTCCTGAGAGGAGCCTCCCAAACTTCAAATTTTGGTGAAGAATTACTATCTGCCCTGGTTGGATTGAGTACCAGCCTGTGAACCAAAGGGTCGCCAGTTTGATTCCCTATCAGGGTACATGCCTGGGTTGAGGGCCAGGTCCCAGTAGGGGGCTCATGCGAGGCAAGCACACCTTGATGTTTCTCTCCCTCTCTTTCTCCTTTCCTTCCCCTCTCTCAATAAATAAATAAAGTCTTTAAAACAATAATTACTACCTATAACTTTCCTCCTTTCCTTCTCCTTCTTCCTTTCCTTCCCTTTCTCCCTTTCTAAATTTGTGCCGACAACGAATGCTTAAATCCCTCAGTCTGTAATATATCTTGCCCCCAGCTATTACTCTGGGTTGCTGGAAAAACAGATTATTTTCCAGGGTTGCCACTGGAGTCACAGGTCCCAGAAAATAGTAGTTCAATTTTTTTAAATATTACATTTCTTCTTTTCAGTATTTCTTTTACTATCCCTTACTATTGAAGATTTTAATCCTTCTTTTATAAAGAAGAAAACAGACAAAATGAATTGAAGTCAAAACCAGAATCAGAACCACCAGCAATTGCAAGTGACACAAAGACTGCACTGACAATGAAGGGAAGGGAAGAAGGTAAAACATTCTGTAATGTCATTCTATTAAACATGATGCTTACTGTGACCTTCCTGGGCACCAGCTACCCTGCCAGGCCCTATATTTTTGGTGTCTGTGGGATGAGAAGGGAATGGGAAGGTATATATATGAATTAAAGATAATCTTTTTTTGTCAGGGAAGCTGAAATGTGACACAGAATTGAATCAAATCACACATTCCAGTTCCATGTTTACTAAATGGATTCTTCCTAACAGTTTAACATGCTGGGTATCCACACATTGTTTGGGTATAGAAGTGGTTGATGAGTATCTAATGAGAGCTCATAAAACATTTAGTATACTTATAAAATTAATAGACAAGCTGGGGATGCAGAAATTTAATGTGTCAGGTATGGAAGCCAGAAATCTGCTGGCTTAGGTTTCCTTGCAAGAAAGAATTTGCTATTCAGTAAGGGGTTCAGGGTCCTCCTCAGGTGCTAGGGGCTATATGCTTGTGTGTCCTCTTAAAATTCATATGTTGAAATCCTAACCCCCAATGTGATTGGATTTGGAGTTGGGGCATTTAGGAGGTAATCAGGTCACGAGGGAAGAGCCCTCATGAACGGGATTTGTGCCCTTATAAGAGGAGACTTGAGACATCACTTTCTCTGTCTGATCTCCACCATGTGAGGATACAAGGAGAAAACTGCTATCTTCAAAGGAGGAAGCAGGCCCTCACCACCCACCAACTCTGCCAACATCTTGGACTTGGACTTCTTAGCCTCCAGAACTGTGAAAAAGAATTTTTTTTTGTTTCAGCCACATCGTCTATGTTATATTTCTTATAGCAGCCTGAACTGACTGTGATATCTTTCCAGAAAATGCCATGCTCTTCCTTGGCAGCCCCTAGTCAATGTCTGTACAGAGTGGGACTAGTAAGGCCTCACCAATCCTGCGCAGTACAAGGATCCTCTCACATGAAATCTTTACTCCGCAGCTCCCTACTGGGTTGATTGGGACTCTGTCAGATCTGCACTGTGCACTAAGTCTCTGGTTGCCCAATCCGGCTCCTTTTCCCCTTTTATCTTTCTCAGGCATTATCCCACAGTAACCTTCTTGCACTCATAACTCAGTCTCCACACCTGCTTCTCAAAGGATTCCAGTGACCTACAGTGTCTGCCTAAACCTGTAATGATTTAAAGAGAAATAGAAATAATTTTAAACAAAGCCAGAGATTGTAAAATGTCTATAAAATATTCTGCCCCTCAATAAATTTTCTTTCCCCAGAAAAAAGAAGTTTTTTTTGGACAAATCATCACACCAGGGTAAATATATTTGAGGGAAGTCCACAATTGGCTGTCAAGTAATAAGGGACGTCTGGTAGGGACTGCCCCAAGTGCAGGCTGTACATTGTTGTCTTTGGAGAAATGAAAAAATAATAATAACTTAAGTCAACTAATAGTTGGCATGCTTTTATTATCAACATGGGTCCAGTAATTTTTTTTAAATGTTAGTGATAAAATATGTTTCCCCTGTCACTCCCCTGCCCCCTAAGCCCTACCTTGATACACCACTGTGAACTGGTTAAATTATAAATCTGAAAAAGTTGAACACAGTTAAAAGAAAGACAATGAAATTACAAATTCTCTGGTCCCTTATAATAAAATTAGGCAATTCCTTTATTTTTGGATATCAAATTTTTGTCCTATTTAAAAACCTAACATCACATTTATTATGTTAAAGTTAATACAGTTGACACTGAGTTTGCGTGTTGAGGGAACTGGGGTGATAGGGATTGTGGTCTGTTCCCTTTATCACTCCTTCACTCAATGTACCTGTGTGTGGGGGGGGTGGGGGACATTAGGGGTCTGGGTCTGGATATTCCTTCTACCTCACTCTTACACATATAGCTCATTCAGGTTTGGGAACAGGGAGGAAAATGAGGGGCAGAGAAGTGTCCACATGTAACTGTTGGCTATTGGAGCCCCATGTCTCACCCTAATTTGGCTTGATTCTGCCCGTGGTTACTGATATGCAAGTGATATGGGTGATAGTCAAAGCAGTGATCAACTTTACTCTGGATCCCTCCAGTGCTGAGGACCTCTACAAGCAGAAATACATTATCTTTCTCTGGCTATGTGCCAATACTCCATACTTCCTATCCCTTCTCTGGGTTGAGCATCACAATGCTTGGCCAGACAGTAGCTTGAGAAACCCTAGAGGTCACCTTAGAACTATAGGAACTGCTCTTGTTCTCTTCTCCAAGGACTATGAAACTACAATGGGATGAAGATGCTTCAATATTTTTTCAAGCACTGCACAATGACCTCTTAGAGTCCTGTTGGCCTCAACCACTGCAGTTGGACTTCCAACTCCAGACCTCTTCAGATTAGAAAGTGGCATCAATCTTTCTGCCTACTATGTCATGAACCTCCAGAGGATGCCTGGCGAACTACCCCCAAAACTCTCTAATAACTCCTATTTGGCTATGGCACCAGGACTCCCAAATAAGAAAGCAGGAAAAGAAAACCCAGTCTCCTTTTCTTGCAAACTAGTCAAAACTTGTAAGTGATTCTCTTAGAACAAACCCATCACTATAAGCAGTTGGATTTAGGAGGAAAGTTTTGGACAGGGAAGGCAAAAGCCTTTCTTTGGGCACCCTGCTCATTACAAAAACTGTTAAGCCTGACTCTCCTTCCTCCCATTTCTAGGTCTTAGTCAGCTCTGGGATGAGAGTGTGCATGATGGTAGTAGAGGTGATTCTATTGCTTCTAAATGCCTTTGAGTAGATGGTGTTCATAAAAAGGCCTTCTTGAGATTAAATGAATCACCGACTTGTGTGTGTGTGTGTGTGTGTGTGTGTGTGTGTGTGTGTTTTAACCAACTGTTTTCTTTCATGACCAAGCCCCGCCTAACAGGAAAAATCCCACTCACCATCTCATTACTCCAGTTTCTTACCTATAAAATGAGGAATTAGAGAATATAACCCCTAAAAGTTTCTTTCAGTTCTAATAGTGCATAAATCAAATATTTCTTACCAAAATCCAGATTATAACACTTCATCCCCATTGAAGCTATTTATTTACTCATCACACAATTAATGAACCCTAACAATTCTCTATATCACATCACTACATAATTTATTTATATGTCTTTTCTTATTATACTGTAAGTTCCTCAACTGCAACAGAAGTATGTATTATTCTGGTTGTTTCCCTATCATCCAATGGACCCTCAATAAATCTTGTCTGAAGGAATATGTTTTTATGCAAATTACAGAAAACTGTTAGTCATGGCTTGTAGATAAAAAAAGTATCAATGAATAAACCAGCCTTGGCTGGTGTGGCTCGATGGAATGAATGCTGGCCTGTGAACTGAAGGGTTGCTGGTTCGATTCCCCATCATGGCACATACCTGGGTTGTGGGCCAGGTCCCCAGTGGGGGACACCTGAGAGGCAACCACACATTGATGTTTCTTTCCCTTTCTTTCTCTTTCCCTTCCCATCTCTCTAAAAATAAATTAAAAAATCTTTTTAAAAATATCTGAGACAAAAATTAAAACAACATGTAGCAAATATGTGGGATGTTACAAAAGTAGTTCCCAAGGAAAGTTTATAGAGATAAATGCCTACATTAAGAAACAAGAAATATGTCAATTATATCTCAGTAAAGACATAAAGATCTCAAATAAATAACTGTTTACCTTGAGGAAATATAAAAAGAAGCATCAACTGTGATCAAAGTTAGCAGAGAAAGGAAATAAAGATTAGAGCACAAATAAATGATGTAGAGACCAGAAAAAATATATAAAAGATCAGTGAAACTAAAAATAGTTTTTTTGAAAATATAAATAAAACTGACAAACTTTTAGCAAGACTAACACAGAAAGAAAAAAAGAGAACTCAAATAAAATTGGAAATGAAATAGGAGACATTATACAGATACCACAGAAATAGAAAACATCATGAGAGTATCATAGACAATTATAGACCAATGAATTAAATAACCTAGAAGAAACTGAAAAATTCCTAGAAACATACAACTTACCAAGATTGAATTATGAAGACATAGAAAATCTGAATAGACAAATAACAAAGAGATTGAATCAGTAATTAAAAATCCCCCAATACAAAAAGCCCAGGACTAGAGGCTTTCACTGGTAAATTCTACCAAACATGTTAGAGAAGAATTAATGTCAATCCTTCTGAACCTTTTCCAAAAAATTGAAAAATAAACTCCCAAACTCATTTTACAAACCTGCATTACTCTGATACCAAGCCAGATAAAGACACTAGGAAAACAATAGACCCATATCCCTGATAAATATAGATGCAAAACTTTTCAACAAAATATGAGCAAACATTAAAAAGATCATACACCATGATTAAACAGGTTTTATCCCTGGGATGCAAGGATGATTCAACATACACAAATCAATCAATGTAATACACCACATCAATAGAACAAAAGGTAAAAGTCATATGATCATATCAATAGATGCAGGAAAATCATTTGACAAAATGCAACATTTCATGATAGAAAGATTCAACAAATTGGGTATAGAGGGAATGTACCTCAACACAATAAAGTCTGCATATGATAAACCCAGAGCTAAATCATACTCAGTGGTGAAAGTTTTAAGGCTTTTCCTCTAACACCAGGAACAAGACAAGGGTGCCCACTCTCACCATGTCTGTTCACCTTAGTAAGGGAAGTCCTAGTGAAAGCCATGAAAAAGAAGAAAATCTTGCCATTTGAAACAACTTGAATGAACCTTGAGGGCATTATGCAAACAGGGAAAAATAAATACCATATGCTCTCACTTATGTGTGGAATCTAAAAAAGCCAAAGTCTTGCCCTGGCTGGTGTGACTTAGTGGATTGAGCACCAGCCTGCAAACCAAAGGGTTGCTGGTTCGATTCCCAGTCAGGGCACATGCCTGGGTTGCAGGCCAGGTTCCCAGAAGGGGGTGCGCCAGAGGCAACCATACACTGATGTTTCTCTCCCTCTCTTTCTCCCTCTCTTTCCCTCTCTAAAACATAAAATAAATAAAAATCTTAAAAAAAAACCCATCATAGAAACATACTGTAGATTGCTGGTTACCAGAAACTGGGGGTTGGGAGAAATGGAAAGATGTTGGTCAATGGGAAAAGTTTCCAGTTATAAGATTAACAATTTCTGGGGATCCAATGTACAGCATAGTGATGATAACTAATAATACTGTATATGTATTTGAAAGTTGCTAAGTAAGTAGATCTTAAATTATCTCACCACAAAAATAGAAATGGCAGTTGTATGATGGGTTGGGCATACTAGCTAATGGTATGGTGGTAATTATTTTGCAATATATAAATGTATCAAATCAACACATTGCACACCTTAAACTTGCACGATGTTACAGGTCAATTATATGTCAATAAAGCTGGGAAAAATAAAGGTATTCTCATGTGTCTCATTCTGAAACACAGGATTGATGGGCAGGGATTACCTAGGCCATATTCTTCTCAGGGCAGGAATCTAAATCTCCGAGAGGGGTGATGCTGGAAATGCACAATGCCTCATAAGACCTAGGTTTGGGAATTGCAAAAAGCTTCACTTCTACCTATTTTCTGTTGGTGAAAGCAAGCCACATGGGGAAGTTCAGCATCAATGTGCTGGGGAAGGGCCAGTATACTCTTTTCAAGGTATCAGGGGTGGTAGATAATATTTATTAAAAAATAATATAATTAATCACAGTCATCATTTTCACCATCCTTTTGTTTCTTTAACAATAATGCCAATATGTCTTATAATGCCAATATCTACAGTCTGTGAATTGTCTTGTCAGTCTTTCATGGTATTTGTTTCTCTGTGTGTGTGCATGCGTGCATGTTTATTGTGATATTATATATCATGGAACTTTAACTGAAGTAATTTTTGGAGTTTAAAATACAGTCTTCCAGAGATAATTTGTTTTTATTTCTGTTAAGAAACTGCTGATGTATTCAGTCCCAGAGATTGTGAGAATACCAGCTCCAATGCTTTTTGAGAAAAGAGGTTGCTTGTCAAGAAAGAGCAGGCAAATCAGCAAAGGGTCCAAATATTTTCCAGAGAAAAGATCTACATGGGTTCTGACTCCTTTCCATTTTAGGGTCCTACATTCTTTGAAAACCTTTTGTAAATAAACTGGGTGAGAAAGCAGAAGGAAGGGATTGGGAGTGGTAACTAAGGTCTAAATGAAACCTTGAACTATCAGGATGCATTTGACCAGGAAGGCTAATCACTGTAATGATCAACCCCCAAGTTCTGTGACTTAATGTAACGCAAATGTCATGCTCTCTCATGAAACAGCTCAACATGGGTGTTGGGTGGGTGGCAATTGGATTAACATACGGAGTAGGCTCCTCCTTCTCATAGCACAGCTACTTCATAGAAAGGACCTCAGGGTCTCCTGCTGGCTTTTCTTTTTCTGTCTGCCAGAAGAAAGTGGAGGGAAGTGCAAGAGATATTTTGTTGTGTTGGATCTGGAGGTTTTGTTTATAATATCCACCCACATGGCCCATCTGCTGCAAGGCACGTGGGAGAAGGGATGTGTGAATAGAATGAAATTGATTTGGTAAAGAACCTGCCAGCGAGTGTAATGCATGCAGCAATAAGCATAATTGGCTGAACCTGAAACCTTCCTATGATGAAGTAAGTCAAACACCATGGTGTGGCTTTGGTATTAGTGACTATATAATAATAGTAAAAATAAGAGGTTATAATGTTAGGAAGTCTAAACTAGGGTGGTATGTGGTAGCCACAGCTGATTGTTACAGGGGAGGAAAGAGAGCACTTTATGTCTGCACTGCCTCATATCCTCCTCACCTCTCTCCCTCCAAATAACCACAATAAGAGGAAACAGAAGAAAACTTAAGAAGTTATACCTGGGCTAGTAAAGGCATCACTGTATCAGTAAGCATGAGTAACATAGGACTGTTGAAACCACTTGGTTTTAAACTGTGAGGTAAGGGTAGCGTGGAGCCCCATCTGGTTCCTTGGGTTCTACTTATGATAAGTCACCTTGGCAAGGGCAATAGAGATTTGGGAACTGTCTCCCCAGATTTCTGTGCATGGGCGTTAATCTCTGGTTTCACTGTGAGCTGCCTGGCATCTGCTTCCAGTGGTGCATGCAGAATCCCTCATTTTATGTTTGTATTTCAACTCCAGACATAACATAGTTCCTACAGAATAAGAATCAATGTTCCAGTAAGTGGGCTTTGACCATATAGCAGTGATGAGCCCTATGGGAGGAGGGGGGGCAGTCTTGCAGTGCTGACATGGGAAATCATACAGATGCTGACATTATGATTAAAATCATTGTGACCTTATCTGCATGCCTAGCATATAAAGAGGGCTTTGTCAGTTACAGTTAGAAAAATTTTAGTGCAGCCCATTATGGAGAGAAATAAATTCATGATCATAAAACATACCCAACTTTTACCATCAGAGTGATATAGCTGTGCACTTTCACCGTTCACATGTGTACTTTGCATGGGTTCAGTCCCCCATTAACTTCTAAGTCACCTGAAGCAGCACACAGATATCTATCTGCAGGGACTGACTTTCCTTTACTAAGAAGCTGACCTTGACCATTGCTATCAGCTGGCAAAGTAATGATCCCATTTCCTGTCAAAATAAGCTATCCATTTGCTCCAAAAATATTTCTTGTAGAAGAAAAAAAAAACAAGGTTAAAAAAATGCTCCAAACCAAGAAGGCCTGAGTTCACAAATAGCATGGCTTGTTCTCTGCAGTCTGGAGGCATTGCCTCATACCAGGCCTTTTTGTCTCGGTCATCTCACCAGGCTGCGAGGGCCACGTCAGAGAAGAGTGGTGAGCTGATGATCTCCTGAACAAAATCTAGCCAAGATTTTATTTGTGTATCCTACTTTTTATTTTCACAAAATTGCCCACTCGTGTTTATTTTTTCACAGTGCTTGCAAGGTGTTGTATTTATGCTCTGTGTGCCTGCACAAAGCCTGCTTCCACAGGGACTCCTGCAACTCTGACGTTCATGTTCTAAGCTGCATTTTCTGTCATCCAGGCCAGGTTGTAAATCCTTGATTTGAGCATGAACTTCTCTGTCCCCATAACACCAAACTACACTGTTCACAAATCCATAGATTTTCAAGAGATGGCAATGATTTATTATAATGAATTGTTCCCGGTCTGTGACCCCTGACACTCGTTGGCATTAGATGTTGTAAATCATGTAGAATCAGACACTGGGATCTTGAATTGGAGTTTTGCATTGCATTTTGGAAGCACTCCTAAGGCAGAGAGATTAACTAGCTGGGTAATAACTAAGCAAAGGAGATCTGATTGCAAATTTTCAGGATGAGATGTCAATGGATGCCACATTTAAGTAACAGATCAGATTGCTCCCCACAGCCTGATCCCCAGGTCCTCCTGGGTAAAATTAGCTGCTTTTAGGAATGGAAAGTTTTATCACAAATCCAGACAAATTTCAGGAATGCAACACAAAAAGGGACACTGGGGCTTTCCCTTGTGCCAAAATCCACCAAGACTGACTATGCAAACAATTCAAATGCATGGTAACAAAAGCAGGTGCTGAATGTTTCTGGGTTCTGTCTTCTCCACATATGCCATGAAGAGGAAGTTCAGCAATGTGCATGCCCTTCTTGAATCAGTCCCAGAGAAGGCCAAGTGAAAGAGTTCCACACAGGATCCCTAAGAAGAAAGTTAGATGGATTCCATATATGTGCCTTCAGGGAATGAGCCTCGCATGAGGACCAAGTGGAAGGGGATCCTCTGCTGGGTTCCTAAGAGGAACGTACAGAAATCGCCAGCATATGTGAGCTCAAGGAATCATAGGCAAGAGAAGGCATGGTGAGAGGGCAAACACCACAGGATTCTTAAGGTTTAAGGCATGTTTGCACTCAGGAATCAGACCCAAGAGAAGGCCAAGTGAAAGGAATGCTCTGCTGGATTACTTTGAAGAAAGGGATGGGGGGCAGCAGCACCTGTGCTCTCAGGTGAAAGGTCCAGGGCTCTCACTCAGTCCTAACTTAGATTCCTAAGAAGTCAGGATGGGAAGGCGACTTACCCCAGGTAGGGGAGGGAAGAAGAGAAAACATGAGGGTAAGTGCTTTCAGGCACATTTTTAAAAATTTGTTTTTTAACGGTTGTTCAAGTACAGTTGTCTCCATTTCCCCCCCAACACTCCCCCCTCTACCCCAGCCATCCCCAATCCCACCCTTAAACCTACCCCCTTTGGCTTTGTCCACGTGTCCTTTATACTTGTTCCTTGACGACCTTTCCCTTATTTTCCCTATTAACCCCTCTCTCCTCCCCTCAATGTCTCTACATTTTTCTTTATTTCAATGTCAGTTTGATCTTTATTTCAATGTCTCTACATTTGCTAAAAATTGATGAAGAGAATGTGTCCAGATGTCATCAAGGGACAAAGTGAATCTTGGCTAAGCTCTTTCGTTTCTTTCCTCCACTTTGATTTTGCATCAGGACAGTGAATGTCAGAGCGACTGCTCCCTTACTGTATTGATTTATGAGAGCTCACATCATTGAAAACAAAGAGATACCTTTTCTCATATGTCTTTGATATAATAACACCAAGTCAAAAACATTCCAGGAGGCAATGCATTGATAATACATATCCCAGGGGTGGAAAATGAATCACAATGAAAAGATCAACCTCAGACTGCAAAGGCAGGTCTGTTAGGACATAGTTCTCTATGAGGCCTTCCTGCTTCTTCACATCTCATGAACAGAGATTTTAAGCGCCTTTTTTATAGGCTGTCTTTTCAAGGACATTCATATAATGAATAAGCTTGGAAGATGCAATGGTGTCGGTCTCTGGAACAAAGGGCAAGTTCACTTACTGTCCAGCCTAATAAACAGTACTATCTCCCTCCAGATCAAAGGAAAGGCATGTTTATTGCCCTTCATGAATGATTGAGATTCTCTAATCTCAGCATTGCTCTTCTGAATTGCAACCCTCTGTTTGTGCAGACATCCATATAGGCCCATTTATTGTCCCTATGGAATGTGGGGCAGAGGCAGCTGATGTAAATGTTCTGATGCTCATACTGCTTGCTGTGCTGTGAGTAATAATTTCATTTATCTCTGACACAGGAGTCTCATGTTTTCTGACAGTATCTATGGAGCAGACTAACTTATTAGCTTGCAAGTGTTATAAATTCTGAGACTGTTCACTAGTCTTGAGACAGGTTAGGTGGGAACTCCAGTCCCAAGTTCAAATATAAGCATATTAGTGATCTAGAGTTTTTACTTTAGGATACTTTGCTGTGGTTTATAAAAATTGATTACTCACCAAAAACTCAAGACCTATATATTATATATAATCTTATTAGAGATTTACTTATGATAGTATTTATTTGCTTGTTACCCAAACTAAATCATGAAGCTAAGAATAAAAGACAAGTTGTAAGTCACAACAAATTTCCTGAGAAAACTAGCATTATTTGAGGTCCATACTATGTTCCTATTGAATACTAGAAGTAAATAATTCAAGGGAAGAAATAAAAGGGTAATTAACAAGAGAAATTCAGTGTACATAAATTAGTACACATTTAATTTAGGCAAATTCAATTTTATGTTTTTATAAGAGAGTGATAGTGGCAATGAGAGACATTGAGGATGAAGGAACACAGAAAGGGAGGGACAGAAAGAGGAAGGGAGGGAGAGAGGGAAGAAGGAGAGGGAGAGAGAGAGGGAGAATATGAATAGAAGTTCAAATAATGTGGGCAAATCATTCTACCATTGCAGGAAACATATACCCTAGAGGAAAATGAAGGTGCGAGGCATGTTACATGGACTGATCCCAGTTCAGGCATGGCTCTCAAAATGAGCAGCTACTTGTTTCCAGTAACATTCCAGTGTTTAAAGGTGTGTGCTTCTTACATAACAAGGCTTCTACAAAACAGCCAATCACTTCATTTGGTGCTAGAGAAACAGCAACCTACTCCCATGCTTAGGAAATACTCATGTGTAGGACTTTCTAGGTAGCATTTAACACCTCATTTGTCTCTTTTCTAAGGAATTTTCAGTTGTCATTTTGATGTAATAAGAGGTGAGGCAAAAGTACATTTATAGTCGTTCATATGGAAAATAATACAATAATTAGCAAATAATAATACAAAAATAAAATGTGCTTCATGCACTCACAACTGTAAACCTACTTTTCCCCACCCGGTATAATGACTTTTGTTCCTAATTCTCCAAACACCTTTTTCTCAGCATAGGATAGATCCATGACTGTATCCATCAGAAATAAGTCAGTATGACAGATGTCACCCTAAGCATCTCAAGGAGAAAGGAGTTTAACATAGGAAAGTAGAGTATGAAACAACCATTGAAAGTGCTAGAGAAGTCAAACTCAGAAATAACACTCCTGTGTTATTTTCCTGTGATATTTTTCAGGGAAGCTGGAACTGCAGGAACCTGCACAGGCCACAGATAACATCTCAGATGCCCCACAGGGGCTCACGCTATGTCTTCTACAAACCTGTTTGCAATTTCCCGAGTTGCTTTTTAATGCTGCTGCACCATAACATCTTCTACCTCTATTCTGCCTTCCAAATAAAATAACATGTGGATCCTTCTTACTGGCAAAATTTAACTGAAGTTTCCCCACTGTGATAGAGATGCAAGTATAAATCAGGGTGTAGATTGTGTTGATTTAATGAAGTCTGGTACATTCTACCCGCCTTTGATAAGTCCATATCTAAACCCAATATATGTAATTTTCAAATGGCAAAAATGGCCCCAAATCCTGTTCTCACCTAACATGATAGAAATAAGACACCCTCACTTTCTACCCCCAATATTAAACTCTAAACTCCCAACATTCCATTTGTTTTTTTCTTGATATTGATTCCCCTTCTGGTTTAGTCATGATCCCCCCTTTTTTTATGATCTGTAAACTTAAGATTAAATGATAAGGTTAACCACCTTGAATACATGTTATAGAAATTAGCTCATGAAAAGAAGATAAGTGACATAAATTGGTATACATATGACAAAGCAACCAGAAAGAATGCTTAAAACCTAATATCTGGATTTTTACAATTGGTCACAATGCAGGTGTCTATAACTTCCTTCTTTCATTACCCAGTCAATTTTTCTTTTGCTCACAGCTGATCGTGGTGGTTTACCTTTCCTAAAAGATAGGAGTCTTTAAAGATCCTGTCTGCCTTGGGTTGCTATATATTCTAGCTATTTGTGACACTAGCACAGAAGTCCTCCAAAGAATCACTTGAATTCCATACTCAACACATAACCACCTTGACCCCTTACTGTCTCTTAACAATCAGGCTCAATTACCACAGAAAATAGAGTAGCATTTTGCCTGCTCATTAACTGGTATGCTGAATCCTAAATGGGTCGTTTGGCAATTTTGTTTTTTGCATTATTGGGAGAATTGTTACAGCTCTAGTGGAACTAATATTCTAAACCAGCAGAGCTCTCAATGATGTGAGGGATTAATTATAATCAATCTACCACCTGGTAAATCATTTTTCTCTCCCTCACAATGGCACCGTGTTGAGTTCTCAGCACTTGTCCTTGCCATTGGCAGATTGGTCACTCAGCAGTGGGAATAGAAAATCAGTAGGAAAACTAAGAAATGGCAACTTACCTAAGGTAAGTGGAAAATCAGGGAAAGCCCCTTTTTCATACTTATGTATTCTTTAATTTATATTATTGCTCACATTATTTACATAAAGTTTTGTCATCACTGGGGGAAAATCTGCAAATAAATCTCTGCATTATCTTTCCCATTCATACCCCATTGGCTACCAAGCAATTTGGAGTCAGAATTCTCTTTAAGATTGAGCAGCCAGATTATTCTATACCATCTCAATGGCTAGATCAAATCTTTCATCTGACTTTCTCATACTGACAGCTGCAAACTTGTATCAAAATAGAAAATTTAAAATTTGTCTCAAAATATTTCTGAGTTTCAATTGGTGTAATATTGATACTGACCAAGTAATTTAACAAATAATAATAGTAAGCAATTCATGACCTGACTGGTGTGGCTCAGTGGATTGACTATGGGCCTGCGAGGCAGGGGATCACTGGTTCAATTCTGGGGCAGGGCATGTGCCTGGGTTGCAGGCCTGGTCCCTGGTGGGGGGCACATGGGAGGCAGTCACTACTGATGTTTCTCTCCCTCTCTTCCTCCCTCCCCTCTGAAAATAAATAAGTAAAATCTTAAAAAAATAGTAAGCAATTCCAAGGAACTTAAACCACTGTAAATTCTTTACATGTAATGAGTCCTTTAATCCTCATAACACCTTCAAGAGGTAGGTACTATGTATACCCATTTTACAGATGTGGAAACTAAGGCAAGGGGGTGAAGTTACTTGAAAAAGGTCACACAGCTACAGTCTAGTGGAGTGGGGATTCAAACTCAGGCATTTTGATTTCAAAGATCATGCTCCTATTCTCTTAGCTATTTGTCTCACACTCAGCCCACCATGGCACTTTTTTACTAATCTCCTTTTGAACTTTTATAATCTACCTCCTATAGTTTGCTGTTGACTCTCTCTAGGAGAAAAAGCTGAACATAGACTAAAATCTGTCAGGTTTAAAAGATGATGAGTTAACCCATATTTTGTATCTTTAACTTAAGGCTTAACATAAAATTTTTAAATTCAGGCATTGATAGATTGTTTTGATCATCATTAGAACTTTCAAAGGAAAAAAACCCTCTGATTTTGTTTTGGCAATGTTTAACTTCTTTATCAATTAAACAGATATAACTTTAAATAATAGATGTCCAAAGGCTTTCATTTATCTAGAGATATTCCTGTGTCCACTCTTCCCTCAGTTAAAAAAAAATTGTGCTATTTTATGGTATATGAAAATTTACCTTTTGACTAATCTCTGAGGCAGGATATCTAAATAGGTTTGAGAGAGTTAAATTGGTGAAGATGGCATAAAAGCATTGCAATATCACTGATCATGAGTGAGCCCTGGTTAATTATGTATGCATGTTGGTACCAAGTATTGCTTCAACTTGGTATATTAAATTGGGGGAAGAATTGATAAAAGAGAAACCAAAATAATGTTTGCCAAATGTATGGGATAAGTATCGGCTTTCTGGCTGCTACTCTGGAGTCATTAAGGCTTTCAAATGAATATGAGGGACGTTGAAACATGGAGAAAAGACATGAGAAATACACCCTTATTTTTATCACAACATTCAATCCCTACCTCCAGATATTCACACACAACATAAAGACCATGCAAGCAATATGAATTGAGGATATTCCTCTAAAACTGCCGATAGCATCTGCACCTGTGGATGGTCTGAGGGCTATAGTATCAGCAATGTACATGGATCCATATTTTAAGAGCAAAATCTAAATGATACTTAATGTATGTGTCAAATTGCATTACCCTAGGGTGTTTTCAAAAATTCATAACCACAGATTAGGCCTTCTTTCCTTCTCTGAGGCAAGCAAGGAATAGTATCTCTTTGGTGAGCAAAATAGCTGCACTAGCTCTTTAAATATCAGTATAATTAGCATAAAAAACTGTAAAGGAACAAAATCACAGCCAACAAGCCATTTACAAGCACTTAATATTCAAAGGAAGAATAATAGCATTTTATCACGGAAATAGTCACACTTTACAATGACATTTTATAATGGTTTTCTTTTTTTTTTATTTTTTTAGAGAGGGGAAGGGAGGGAGGAGGAGAGAGAGAGAGAAACATTAATGTGTGGTTGCCTCTCATGTGGTCCCCACTGGGGACCTGGCCTGCAACCCAGGCATGTGCCCTGACTGGGAATCGAACCTACGATGCTTTGGTTCGCAGCCCGCGCTCAATCCACTGAGCTACACCAGCCAGGGCTACAATGACATTTTAAAAATAATCCTGAGAAAGAAGAAGTGTGACCTATGTGTATAAAAGGAAAAAAAATAATATCTTCATGGTCAAAAAGAACATTCACAAGGACAGATGGTATAAAGCTGGAGAGCCAATATAAACCTTCCCAACCACCCAATGTGAAATGTTCACCTGAGATATTTATTTGATCTGGGTTGTTCCTTTGATCTACATAAAAATACAATTTTCTCTTCTCTCATTGGCCTATTTCTTTTCTCATCTTTTCTTTCTGCTCTTTAAGTCTATCTAATTTTGATTTCCTGCATTTGTTACACATATTGTGGGTTGAATTCTGTCTCCCAAAAAGATACAACCTAACCAAATCCTGACCACCAGTACTGGGGAATGTGACCTTATTGGAAATAGGACCTTTCCGATTATAATCCATCATTAGTCATCAGCAATATGCAAATTAAAGCCATTATGTTCCCGCACTATCTCCCAGAAGACTAAGCATTAGTGTGGATGTGGAGCAACTGAAACTCTCTCACTTCTTCACTAGAGGCAGCCACTTGGGATAACAATTTGGCAATTTCTTCTAACACTGGAAGTATGTAACCATAAGACCCAGCCATTCTACTTCCAATTATTCGTCCAAGAAAACTGAAAGCATGTGTCCAAATAAAATCTTGCACATAAATATTCTTAGCAACCCTATTCTTAATATCCAAGATCTGGAAACAATCCATATATCAATCAATGGGTAAGTGGATAAACAGACTGTTATATTCACATAATGAAAAGCTACTCAGCAATAAAAAGAAATGAACTACTGACATACATAAAAACAGGTTTATCGAAAGAAGCCAGATACATACACGCCCCACCCCCACCTCAAACAGAGAGATCAGAGCAGAGTTATTTGGGTCAGGAAATGGGAAGGACTGACTGCATGGAACATGGGTAAAGTTTCTGGGATAATGGAAAAGTTCTGCATTTTGATTAGAGTGCTGGCCAAAATGGTATATAAATCTTTTGAAACTCCTTAAACTGCACCTTTAACATGAGTGCATACATTGTATCTGAATTTTACTTTAATAAAGTTTATTTTGTAAAATAATATAATTGAAGAAGAGAACACCATTTAGATACAATAATATTCATTTCAACATCACTTTCAGAAGCAAAAATGTTTGGAAATAGAGATGTGTTCTATTAGTTTGCTGGGCCTACTATAACAAAGTACTACAAACTCAGTGGCTCAAACAACAGAAATGTATTGTCTCACAGTTCTGGAAGCTAGAAGTGTGAAATCAAGGTATCAGCAGATATCCAAAGTTGCTAGGGAAGGATCTATAATAGTCTTCTCTCTGAGTTTCTGTTGTTCCTTGTCTTGTGGCAGCATACCTGCAATCTCCCCATAGTATTCTCCCTGTGTGCATGCTTGTCTGTCTTCACATGGCTTTCTTTTTATAAGGACACTTATCATATTGGAGTAGGGTGGGTCCCTATTCCAATATGACTTCATCTTAACTAGTTACATCTGCAATAACACTACCTCCAAATAAGGTCACAGTTTGAGTTACTGGGGGCTAGACTTTCCAAATAGGAACTTCTGGTGAGGGACTCAATTCAACCCACAATGCTTTTAAAATAGTGCTGTGTCTATAAATCAGAATAGCATTCAGCTTTTACAAACCATACTCCCAATTATAATTAAGGATAGTGTAAAATACTACATTGTGTTGTTAAATGAGCAAAATCAGCTTAATACATGTATGCATCTATATGTGTATAATTACTTCGTAAGCACAATCCTGTGCATAAGAGAGTGACATTAATATTCTATTATTTTGGGGGTGGTACAATTAGAAATTTCTTGTATGGTAAACTAACTATACTAGAGGGATGCATTTAGCTTTCTGAGTCCTCTTCTTCATTCACCCCTTCACATGGAATAACAAAAGCTGATTACTTTAGATAACAATTGGAAGCTGTACTACCATGCTGACACAGTCTTATTGATACAATAAGCTTATTGTATCATTTAAAAGATGTTTTTCCAAATGTCTCTACTTTTTAGGAGCATAATAGAAACATTTGGTTTCAGATAGAGCACATCAACTGATGGATGATGGGTTCACTGAATCTAAAACCTCAGATCCTGTAAATGCATCATCAAATTCCCTTAAAAACCAATTTAAACTTCTGTAGCTGTCTTTTATTCATAATATTATATCCACATAGACCAAAGAGTAGCCAAGTTTGACAGGAAAGAAGCAACTGAGACAGAAAGTGTTGAAAAGTAAGACTCTCTGAGCATAATAATAGCAATGATTTTGATCCTAAATATACTTAAGACATTTTACATTCATATTTTGAATTATGGAAAGAAATTTAAAAAGTGAAAATGCTAAGTTGTGATTATATGCTCTGGAAGGAAAATAATCTCTCTCTTTTTTAACATTTAGAGAGCACTGGGAGTATTTCGAGTGGAGGATGGGTAAGTAAGCTGCTTCAGTTACCTCAATAAAACTGAGAACAGGCCAGACTAAGAGAGACTCACAGATTCAATGAATAACCCAGTGGCCCTTTTCCAGAAACAGAAAAAACAATTCTAGAATTCATAAGGAACCACAAAAGACTCCAAATAGGCAAACCAATCTTTAAAAAGATGAATCAAGCTCAAAGCATCACATTCCTGATTTCTATGTATATTGTAAAGCTATAGTAATACAACTAGTATGGTACTGGCATAAAGACAGACATGTAGAGCCGTGGCCAGTGTGGTGCAGTTGGTTGGAGTGATGTCTCATAAATTGAAAAGTCACAGGTTTGATTTCCAGTCAGGTCACATGCCTGGATGGTGGGTTCAATCCATGTCTGGGTGTGTGCAAGAAGCAACCGATCCATGATTCTCTCTCACATCGATGTTTCTTTCTCTCTCTCTCTCTCTTCCTCCCTTCCTACTTCCCTCCCGCCCTCCCCTTCTCTCTCTAAAATCAATATGCATGTGCTCTGGTGAGGATAACAAAAACAACAAAAAAGACACATAGACCAAGGGAACAGGATGGACAGTTCAGAAATGAACCCATGCAAATATAATCAAGTGATCTTTGAAAAGTGAAAAGCGGGCCCAAAATGCACACTGGGGAAAGACTAGTGTGTTCAAGAAATGGTAATGGGAAAGTTGGATATCCACATACAAAAAAATGAACAGAAGTGGATCCTTTATCTTACATCATACACAAAAATCAACTCAAAATGGATTAGTGATTTCAATGTAAGACACAAACCTGTAAAACTCTTAGAAAACATAGGCAAAAACATTTGTGACACTGATCTTCACAATGATTTCATAGATATGAAACTAAAAGCACAGGCATCAAAAGCAGAAACAGATAAGTCAGACTACATAAAATTAAAAATCTGCTGCATAGCAAGTGAAACAATAGAATAAAAAGGCAACTTATGAAATTGGAGAAAATATTTTTAAACACATATTTGATAAATGGTTAATTTCCAAACTATAAAAGGAACTCCTGTAACAGAGTACCAAAATCTAATAACCCAATTCAAAAATGTCCAGAGGACCTAATAGACATTTATCCAAAGAAGGCATACAAATGGCCAGCCCACATGTGAAAAGATGCTCAACCTCTCTGTGAACATGGAAATGCAAATGGTATTATCTTACACATGCGACGATGGTGGTTATTAAAAAAACACAACAGACAACAAATGTTGGCAAGGCTGGGGTAAATTGGAACCCTTTCACACTGTTGATGGGAATGTAAAGTTGTGCAGTTACTACTAAAAACAGAGGGTCCTCAAATATTAAAAGTAGAATAATCATAATATCCATCATCCTACTTCTGGGCATTTATCCATTAAAAAATTGAAATCAGGGTCTCAAAGAGGTATTAGCGCTCCCACGTTCATTGCAGCATTACTCACAATAACCAAAATTTGGAAACAACCTTAATATCCATCCAGATTCATGGATAAAGAAAACATGGTACATCCATACAATAGAATATCATTCAGCCTTAAAAAGAAGGAAATTCTGCTATTTGTAACAACATGGATGAACCTTGGGGACATTATGCTTATTGAATTTAGCCAGACACAGAAGGACAAATTCTGCATGATTCCATCTAAGAGATATCAAAAGTAGCCAGACTCATAGAAGTAAACAACAGCATTGTGGTTTCCAGGGGCTGAAAGGAGGGGTAAATAGGGAATT
The DNA here is from genome assembly GCA_028533065.1 of Trachops cirrhosus. Classification (NCBI taxonomy): domain Eukaryota; kingdom Metazoa; phylum Chordata; class Mammalia; order Chiroptera; family Phyllostomidae; genus Trachops; species Trachops cirrhosus. Next base: position 50,486,617 of record CM052552.1, read on the forward strand.
GGTAATAAACAGTTATACAATTTCAGTCATACAAGATAATTTGTAAAAATCTGCTGTACAATATTGTGGCTGTAGATGATAATACCATATTGTACACTTAAAATATTTTAAGTGTTAAGTTCTTATGTTAAATGTGGTTTTCTAAGCACAAGAAAATTAATAGTAATTAATTTAAAAATTAATTTCTAAAACACTGAGAAAATAAATTTCTGTTGTGTACACCACCCAGGCTGTGGTATTTTATGGCAGCTCAGATAGACTCATACACCAGGGAACTCATGGCCATGTTCCTCAAGTCCCAAGGTCCCCAGTCATCTGTCTTACTGCCTTTCAGAGTCTTCCTAGCTTGTTGTGTCAGGTTCGGGGCTTTCAGTTATAATACTGAAGACCTAGAAGAAAAAGGGCTTTTCCATTTTTGGCTGGAACTGAAAGTCTCCTGCTCTGTCCCACGAATGTAAACAATTAAAGGTCACCAGGCAGAAGTATAGGATGACTACGTTATGTAACACCATTTCAATTCATAAGGATCAAATGAAATAGGCTTATATCAGATGTATGTCAGGATTAGACAGATTTTTTGTGACCCTCCTCTTTAGGTCACTATACCCTCAGCATGAATGGAAATAAAGTATTATCAGATTCAGTTCCCACTTCACTGTTCTCTCTTTTAATTCACTCTCAATAAGAGTACACACTGCCTAGAGACCCCGACCAGCTTAAATACCTAGACTCACTTCTTCTTTGCTAGTTCCTGCATCCATGGAGATTTAATTTGCTTTAAGGCACACATCAACAACTGTCTATAAATCTCTATAGATGCAGCTTTGCAAGCCTTATATTTGCTCCCTGCACAGCTTAATTCCAGCCCATTGCTGCCAATGACTACAGGTGTTAAATAAGTATAAAACTAATGCCTGCCTGAGTGTGGTTGCTAGGGTAATAATACGTGTATAATAATTAATAGTTTTATTTTTTATTTTTTTAATTTATTTTTAATCATTACTCAAGAAGAGTTTCTATCCTTTACTCCCATTCCAGCCAACCCACCCATCCCTCCCCTGCTCCCTCCCATTTCCAACCCCCCTAGTTTTTGTCCATATGTCCTTATATTTGTTCCTGTAAACCCTTCCCATTCTCCCCTGAAGTTTCCCTGAAATTCCCTCCCCTCTCCCCTCTGGTCACTGTCAGCCTGTCCTCTATTTCAGTGCCTTTGGCTATATTTTGCTTGTTTCTTTGTTCTGTTGTTTAGGTTCCTGTTAAAGGCGAGATCATATGGTATTTGTCTTTCACCGCCTGGCTTATTTTGCTTAGCATAATGCTTTCCAGCTCCATCCATGCTGTTGCAAAGGGTAGGAGTTTCCTCTTTCTTTCTGCTGCATAGAATTCCACTGTGTAAATGTACCATAGTTTTTTGATCCATTCATTTACTGATGGGCACCTAGGTTGTTTCCAGCACTTAGCTATTGTAAATTGTGCTGCTATGAACATTGGGGTGCATAGGTTCTTGTGGATTGGTGTTTCAGGGTTCTTAGGATATAATCCCAGCAATTCCATTGGGCAGGTCCATTTTTAGTTTTCTGAGGAAGTTACATACTGTTTTCCATAGTGATTGTACCAGTCTGCAATCCCACCAATGGTGTACTAGGGTCCCCTTTTCTCCACAACCTCTCCAGCACTTGTTGTTTTGTTTATGATGGCCATTCTGACCGGTGTGAAGTGGTATCTCATTGTGGCTTTATTTGCATCTCTCTGATGGCTAGCGGTACTGAGCATCTTTTCATGCATTTCTGGATCCTCTGTATGTCCTCCTTGGAGAGGTGTCTATTCAAGTCCTTTGCCCATTTTTTGACTGGGTTGCTTGTGTTCTTAGAGTGGAGTCATGTAAGTTCTTCATATATTTTGGAGATTAAACCCTTGTCTGAGGTGTCATTGAAAGAGGCAACTCAACTCTAATTAATAGTTTTAATTTGAACATTTCACCTAAAATATCATGGTGTGCTTGAGTGTGATACTGTTATGTTATAGAAGGAGAGATTTTCTAATAAAGAAGGGGCATTATTTGTGCTGGACCTTGTATATAATAAAGTTAAGTATCTTGTTTATCCACAAGACATTTTAAATCTGTAAATGACAGACCACTATGGGATGGAAGGTACTGCCCATGGATTTTTACGGAGAACTGACCCTTTTTCTCAAGCTTAGACGTGACATCCTTTGAACCCAGTGGTCCCAGTAACTTGACACTTTCCTGGTGTCCATTAAGTTACTCTTTTTTATAGTATATTTTATTGATCATGCTATTACCATTTTTCCCAATTTTTCCCCTTTATCCCCCCATCCCTGCACCCCTCAACCCTTCAGCATTCCCCACCTTAGTTCATGTCCATGGGTTGTACATATAAATCCTGTGACTTCTCTATTTCCTATACCATTCTTGATCTCTCCCTGTCTATTTTGTACCTTCCAATTATGCTTCTTATTCCTTGCACCTTTCCCCCATTCTCCCCCTCCCTCTCCCCACTGAAAATCCTCCATGTGATTTCCATATCCTTGATTCTGTTCCTGTTCTAGTTGTTTGCTTAGTTTTTGTTTTTGTTTTTTTGGGTTCAGTTATTGGTAGTTGAGAGTTTGTTGTCATTTTATTGTTCATAGTATTTGATCTTCTAGTAGTGTTTGAATGGTGTGAGCAGCAACTCTGAGCCACCCTGGTAGCTCACAAGTCCCAGAGGTGTTGCTGCATCAGTGGGGCTGTGTGGCCTGCCTCCTAGTCAGTCATCATATCTCAGAAAATGAGCTCCTGGCTCCTCCTTCTCCTTCTAATTTCGCCATGGTTACACACTTCTAAGTCCAATATACCTTCAAGTCATTACTACTGTTTTCCTGTGCTTCGCCTCGGTAACCTCCTGGCAATTAATGGTAGCACTTCAGAGAAATTACTATTAATGCCTGACCACCCCTGCCCCAGTTCATATACTCTATGCCCTTCATTAAGATGACTCACTTGGCCAAAATTTCATGAGACTTTGAATTTTTAACATCTTTTTGTGACCCAGGAGAGTGTGGATGACTTGTATAAAGACCTGACAAGGTTTGGTTCTTACCAGTCCTTTAAAAACACTTTTTAGATGCCCAGTACTTTAAGTGTTAGTTTTTAAAATGTGTTATAGAAATTATTAATCCCTACTCTGCATCAAATAGAATGCGGAGTTTTAAAAGTGCAAGTAAATGACCCCAACTTATCTATGCTTAATATCAATAGTAATATCCAAACACCAATGTCAATTAAAATGAAAAACATACACAACTATTTGTGAAACAATATTTACATTTTGCAACTTTATTTGGAAATGAAAATGAACTCTTTTCCATATATACACAGAGAACCAGTAATTAAGCACAATTGTTTGTCAGCAGCTTGCATAGTCAACCAAGCCATATAATCTCTCAGTTCTGCAGAGCAGTTTCTCAGAGACCACATTCCCTCACCTAAGTTGTGTGTATTAGTCACACTCAAAAGCCACACTAGAAAGGGACCAGGGGGCAAGAAGGTCCATACTTCACTTGGAGAAAAGAATTGATATGCAACTCCATCCATGCTGTTGCAAAGGGTATGAGTTCCTTCTTTCTTTCAGCTGCATAGAATTCCATTGTGTAAATGTACCATAGTTTTTTGATCCATTCA
>CM052552.1:50490798-50501958 GCA_028533065.1 Trachops cirrhosus
TTCATTTCCTCTTGGCCCTTGTTGATAGTTTCTATTTCTTTTTTCATGTTGATATAGTTTGCAGTGAGTTCTTTGTAGTTTCCCTGTAGTTTCTGGTAGCTCATTGTGAGGTTGTTGAGGTTCCTGATAATCATTGCCTGAACTCAGAATCTGATCGTTGAGTTGCCTCTATTTCATTTAGCATTCTTTCTGAGGCTTCCTCCTTTCCTTTCATTTGGGGATTGTTTCTTTGTCTTCCCATTGTTTGTGAGACTCTTCTTGCTAGCCTCAGCTTCTTAAATTGATCTGTTCTGTCTCCCTGGGTTTATCGTGTGAACCTCTGTGGTAGAATACCTGTGAGATTCCATGGTGCAGTCTCTTTCGGGTATCCTGGTGTTCACAGCTTCCCCCTACTCTTTTTTGTGATCATTTGGAGGGGTAAGGCAAAATGATTTAAGACAGCAAGAGATTATTCTATGATATTTACAGTAGCAGCTAGTAGAGAGGAGTTAGGAGATCCTTTGGCTATGTATAGTGTTAACCCTGATCTTCCACCCCACTGGCCACTTTTTAGAAAGGATGGAAAGAAGATAAGGCTCTTGTTGGGGAGTGAAGGATTGTGAGTAGGATCTAGAAAGCAGTGAAGTTGTGGGAGGTCAGATTCTGAGGTAAGGTGAGAATAAAGAATAGTGAATAGGTTAAGTGTGTGAGAGAATAGAGTTAACCACTACAGTAATAGAGTTCAGGAAACTGTGAAGTGGGCTAAGATCTGGCAGGGGTGTTGTGAAGTATTTACAATTGTATGGAATAGCTATTATTTACAGTGATATTAGAGCAAGAATCATATGACAGAATCTATGAGATCTAGATAACAAGGATAGGGAGTATTGAGGCTTGAGTAGTGTACTAATGGAACACAAATGAAGGACAGTAAGTTAGCATTGCACTATGAATAACAGGGGAAACCTGTCAAATGATACAATATAACCAGCTAAGCAAAGATGACTATACAGATAGAAGAGGAATACCAATATACTATTAAAATAAAAAATGTAATAATAATAAAATGATAATACAAATATGCAATAACTTGCAGGTTCAGAAAAAGAGGAAGAAAAGCAGAAGATGGAAGGAAGAAGAGATAAAATTGGATGGAAAGGAAGAAGGAATAACACTAGAAAGAAGGAAAGAGAAGCAAAAGGAATTGAGAGATATAAAAATAAGAATTAAAAATAAAAAGTTACTTTAAAAAATCAAACAATCAAACAAAAAAGCCTTTTGTTGGTTTCAAACTGGCCCAACCTATTTTTCTGGTCTTGCTGGCTTCAGCAGGCTGAGGGGTGATTGGTATCACTTTTCTCCCTTCTGGTTCAGCAGTCAGCCTCGGAGTTCTCTCCCCAGGGCTATCTGCACACGCTCTACAGAACCAGTCTGGTGCCTCTACACAGGGCCCTGAGTGTCGGATCCGGGCCCTCCTAAGCATGCTCTCCCAGGTTCACGGCTGTGAGCTCCAGTTCATCCACAGAACACAGTGTCCCTGGGTTGTGGGCAAGGGCGTGCAGCCAGGCTGCCCTTTGTTGCATGGGCTCAGGCACACACTCTTTCCAGGGTTATGTGTGGGTGCTCACAGACCCTGTGTGATTGTCACTCAGTCCTCACTCCCCTCTCTCTGTCTTCAAGCAACCAGGCCTCCCCAAGTGCTGCTCAATCCTTGTTTGGCCAGGGAGCTAGCGGTTGACCCAGCTCTCTCCCGAGAGCCCTGAGGCAGACCCCAGAGCTCCAGGCCTCGGGCTGCAACCTCCCTGGTCCCTTATTATCTTGAAGTGCTATCCTTACCATCTGGTCTTTCAATGTCCGCTACAACTTCTGATCTCCTATTTTCATACATGCTGTAGTACTGTTGGCTGTTTGCTCTGTTCCTCCGTAGATGGGCTAGGTTTTTCTCCCGTGTTTAGGGGGAAGTGGAATCTGCTCCCTCCTACCACACCGCCATCTTCCCTTCAGTTATAGTACTTTCTTATCACTGATCTGTGGCTTTGGTATGTGACTCTGGTTTCTACTCTTCAAGTTTATTGAATTGGAATACCAATATATGGTTTTTTGGAATTTGTAAAAGAACAGCTGTTTTTATCTAAGATCTCTAAAGAAATATGAAAATATGTAACTTATGCTATATTTTAATATGATTGATATTAACATTATGTAAGTTTGAGGTGTACCTATTGGTTTGATACATTTATATATTGCCAAATTATAACTATAGTAGTGTTAGCTAACACCAGTAGTATTTCACATAATTATCATTTCTTTTTTTGTGTTGAGAACAATTAAGATCTAGTCTCTTAGCAAATCTGAAGTTTATAGCGCAGTATTATTGACTATAATCACTATACTGTGCATTATATCTCCAGAATATTTTTGTCTACTAGTTTCAAACAGGTACTTTTAAACTCTCAGTTTCCCCACCCACAGCCTCAGTTTAGGTAATGATCATTCTACTGGTAACCACCATTCTACTCTGTTTTCACAAGTTCAGGTTTTTTAGATTCCACATATAAGTGATATACAATATTTATCTTTCTTTGACTTATCTCACTTAGCATAATGTCTTCATAGGACAACATGGATGCACCTTGAGGGCATTATGATATGTGTTTTAATATTAAGAGTCTTTTCCCCCAGTTTGGATTGCTAATTAGTATATAAAAAGGTGCTCAACATCATTAGTCATCAAGAAATGCAAATTCAAACCTCAATGAGGTATCAATAGAATAATACTAGAACAATTAAAATGAAAAAGACTGGCAATACCATGTTGGCAAGGATAAAATGTAACTGGAACTCTCACACAGTGGGTTGGAGGGTAAACTGATAAAACCATATTGGAAAACTCTTTGACAGCAACTAGAGAAGCTAAACAACATACCTAGGATCCATCAATTCCGCTCCTGGCTATATATACTACAGACATGTCTGTACAAATACACAAAATAACATGGACAAGAACGTTCTCAGCAGCTTTGTACATGAGCCAAACCTGGGAAGAGTGCACATGTCCACCACAGGTGGAAGGACAAATACCTGTATTTATATGTGATATATTCATACAGTGGGTTATAACTCAGCAATAAGAAACTGATATATGCAAAAATGTGAATGAATGTCACAAAATATGTGAAAGAAAGCCAAGCAGAAAACAAATTATATGATTTTTTTAGTATGAAAATCAAAACAGCTATAATTATTTCATCATGGTAGTGCTGGAAATCATAGTGACCCTACGGGGAATATTAATTAGGACATGGTACAGTGGAGTTTTCTTGAGAGCTGAATATGTTCTGTATCTAGATCTGGCTACTGGTATCATGACTGTATACATATACAAAAAAATCTTTGAGCTTCATAATTGAAAATTTTTTACTTACAAAAATATTTTAATAGAAATAAGATTATATATTCAATAGTGTAGAAAAGCCCTGTTGACGTGATGTTTCTGGACTGGCTGATTTCCAAGCACCCAGCCTTGGTCCCACAGTGACCATATTTCTGAGCAACATAATTTGAATTCTGTGCTTAGGAGCCAGCGATGCTGAAATGTAGATTCAGTATCTCCCATACAGTCACACAACTCATAATCTTCTATTCTCAAACACAGAAGAGTGCAACTTAAAACCAATTTACAGCCTGGTTATCTGTCTCTGTAGCCAGCACAACTTACACAAGTCCTTGTAAGCCGTTGTTTTTTTAAAAGATTTTATTTATTTATTTTTAGAGAGGGGAAGGGAGGGAGAAAGAAAGGGAGAGAAACATCAATGTGCGGTTGCCTCACGCGCCCCCTACTGGGGAACATGGCCCACAACACAGGCATGTGTCCTCACTGGGAATTGAACCAGTGACCCTTTGGTTCACAGGCCAGCACTCAGTCCAGAGTCACACCAGCCAGGGCTGTAAGCTATTGTTTAAGTAACTACTAGGTGTTTCTATTCTTGGAGGACTGTGGTATAAGTTACAAGAAGAGCTTGCTTAATATTCATCTTTTTGACGTATAAAAATAAACGTTGTATAAATATTTCATATTTTTTTCATGCTTTATTTTCAGACACAATGTAGTATTGTTTCAAAGCATAATAACTAATATGGAGACCTGGAGGAAAGGTACAGCCCCCATTTCCAAACCATGCTCTAAAGGGTACTGTTTTCTACCTGGGCCCAGGGGGCAGAAAGGCACACAAGCCACTGAGGAAATTCAGGCCACTAAGACATTCACTGAGGCACTGAGTTTTGGTTTTGTTGAAGTTTGGCACTGTCCTCTGTGAGCAGTTGTCCCAGATACAAAATCACACAGGGGATTAATTCCCCAAGGATGAAGCTGAAGTCACAGGTTTTGCCTTTCTTTGGAAAACAGGATGCTGTTTCAGCACTGCCTTTCTGATCTTTGAAATGGAGCAAATCCCCATACTCCAGAGATGATTTTGGCACCAGAGGACATACTTGAATATCATTTTTCTTCTGGGGAGTGTTTGTTTCTTAAATGGTTACCTTGACATATTATTAAATGTGTCACCACTTTCAATTAAAATCTCTTTTTACAAGCCAGGTGCCACTCTCAGTATTGCAATGGCTGAAACAAAGTAAAATATGGAAGATTTTTCACATCAATGGTCCTAGTAGAGCCAGAAAATTAATTGGGTTCCTTTTAGATGAATCTTTTATGGGTCAGCAGATTTATTCAGAGTTACTTAAAAAGCAGTTAACATTCCATTAGCAACAAACTGTGATCTGTGTCAGCAATAAGACACTCTTTAGTCATTTATTTTAGTGCAAGAAGTCACTTCAGAAAAATGCAATTATTGAGTATCTAAGAGGCAAATAAATACTGAGGCTAAACAAGGTCTTTTTTTTCTAAGAGAATTATGCACATTATCTTTGACTCTTTAATCAAAACACTTGGCTGTCTTATATTTTTGTCAGTTTATGATCAGGAAAGATGAAATGATTTTTTTTTTAAAAGAACGAACACCAAAACTAAAATGTTTTGTACAAGTTCATAGCAATTATTTCAGTAACAAGTACTTGGAGTCATTGTACAGAGAGGATGGGAGATGCTCTTTGGGGTTTCCCAAGCCCATGTTGTGGGACAGGGACACTACCAGACATGACAGAGGCCTGACCTCAAATGCTGGGGAATCTCAGGGAGGCCAGTGGCTTAATGAGCATTCAGAGGCTCATTAATGTGCACCTGGACTGCATTGGGCTTAACCTCAGCACCTCTACTTTTTTAATTTCTCTTGGTACTGAGAAGAGAAGCAGATAGTAGCAAAACTCCAAAGGGGTGTGTTTATGCTGAAGTTGGCTTCTTATAGAATAAAGAGGTTCATAGAGCCAAGCCCCTTTTGATTTTTATTAAAAATATTTATTTATTTTTAGAGAGAGGGGAAAGGATGGAGAAAGAGAGGGAGATAAACATCAATGTGTGAGAGATACTTAGATCAGTTGCCTCTTGCACACCTCCAACTGGGGACCTGGCCCACAACCCAGGCATGAGTAGGAACCAAACCAGCAACCTTTCAGGTCACAGGCTGGCACTCAATCCACTGAACCACACCAGCCAGGGCCCCTTTTGACTTTTGAAATAAATGGATGACAAGGATGCTGGAGGAAACTGAAAGCATCCGTGTTATTTTTCTCTCTGAATTAATGAAATGAATCTGAAATGAACTTCTTCTCCTGAGATGGATTAAATGTATTTATCCCTTTTCTTCCCAATAAGTACAACTAAAATGTGTATCCATATACATATATCTATTTCTGTATATATCCAGATAGGTGGATGGATATAACTCTGAAACCTGAAGAGGAGAAGGCAGACTGGTTAAAGACAACCTTGGAACTCAAGAAACAGGAAAAGGTCAGTCTAGTGGACAGAAAACTTAGACAGTAACTTCTCTACTTTCCCATAGAAAAAAGTGTGGTCTCACACTAACAAGAGATGGCCAAATGGCAGCCCCCACCCTTACACTCACACATGCCAGGCTGTAATGAAGTGCCACAACCCCCCTCTGGAGAGGTATCAGGGAAAGCTGAGTAGAAGGCAAGGCTTCCATACACATCCCTGCCAGGTAGTAAGAAGGCTCTGATCATCCCATTGCCAGGGAGACTGCATGAAAGGCCTGAACTATTTACATGCTACAGTAACAAGGTGGTTCCTGCCCCTCCCACCTGGGATGGTGGAGAGGACTTTCACCACCTGTCACTCATGATAAGGACACCCTCCTTGTGCTGTCACTGGGGGCCATGTGAGGAACAAGAACCAGGCACTGCCACAGAAGTGTTATTGGAAGCTCAATGGGGAACAGGAACTCCCAGTGAACAAAGCAGTACTGAGCAGTCTCCCACTCCTTCAGTGTCAATGGAGTGTCGAGGGGAAACCTGGACTTGCACCCTCACTTGGCAGTAACTAGTTGGTGTCCCATCTTCTCCTGCTGGAGTGCTAGCATATGAAATCAATTAAAACAGAAGGTTTAAATAAGATTCAGGATTTCATAATACCAAAATGTGTAAGTTTCAAATAAAAAAAAATCCTTCTTCATATGAAGGACCAGAAAGATCTTAATTTGAATGAAAAAAGATAGTAAGGGCCAACACCAAGGTGGCAGAGATGTCAGCATAATCTGACAAAGATTTTAAAGCAGTCATCTCCAACAAGCAATACAATAAAAGCTTCAAGAAGCAATTGTGAACATGTCTGAAATAACAGCGAGTATCAGCAAAGAAACAGAACAACAGCAGAGAAATGGATGATATAAGACCCAAGTAGAAATTTTAGAACTGAAAAACACAATAACTGAAGTTAAAAAACCCATTGGATAGCACATAATACTCCAAATAATAGATATCAGAAATGGTGAATCCTTCCATCTGAAAGGGTCAGGCCAGTTTCCCAGCCCGCCAGACTGCTCATGACCCAGTCAGGCCAGTTTTCCAACCTGCTGGGCTGCCCATGACTCAGTTGTCCCAACTCAATTGATAGCCCATGGCTTAAGCGGAACTGTCTCCCACCGCAAACAACAGACACCTGGCACCAGCTACAATGGCCTGTGGTCAGACTGACCCTCCTGTACCTGGGAACGGCCAGGTGCTTTACCTAATCCATCATCTGGCTCACATCCTGGAACCCTGAGGCACCTGCCTGGAAGAACAAGAGACTAACCTCTCCCCTAACCCCTCACAAGCCCTGCCCTTTTTCTTTTAAAAACCGCATTCTTGCCCCACTCCCTGGGATTGCAGTCCATGCCCACTCAGCCCACCTGTAAGTGCAGCATCAAATAAAGGCACTTGGATCAGATCATCTGGTTCCTTCTGCTTCTATTTCTCTTGCATTTTAAACACCATCTTACATGCTAATTTTAGCATTAATGTTTTAAAGGCTCATAAGCAATGTCAACATGAGACAGTGAACAGCACCAGTAATATAGTATTGTCATCAAAATCACAGTTTTCAGTTTTCCTATAAATGTACTCCTGCAGTTTAAAAGCGAGCCAATTTCAGTATTTGCATCCAATCCATTAACTCAGAAATTAGGTATAACATATTCAGAGAATAGATTTACCATTAAACATAAAATATATAAGATCTGTTATAATTGAAATATTATTCCTCAGAAATAGTAAAAAGATGAATAACAATCACAAAAATATGTTCAGTTGTACTTAAGAACAAGAAATATTTTGGAAAAAACATTTATTTTTTCTTCAACATCAAAGGGGCACCCTTGATGGTAGACGACACCCCCGTACTTAAGAGCTTAGCATTTTCAGTGATAAAATTGTGCCGATGAATTGGCCTTTGGTCAAACTTCTTGTTAGTTGAGTCAATTTTGGCTTTTACGTTCATTGGGGGCCCGATGACTTCAGGAAATCCATTAACAGTATACAAATAGTACATATCCTCTGTCTGGAAACAAGGAGAGGAAGAAATTTTGTACAAAATATGCAAGGCCTGAGAAAACTGGAGGAAAACGTTTACCAAATTAACACCCCTCTTCTCCATGTAAGGTCTAGGAAACATACAAAACTGAAAGAGCATGGATAAAAGCAAATAATGTGGAAAATCAATTCAGAAAAGCATTTGGTTTTATGTATTAAGAAGCATTCACTAAGTAGTTTTTCACAATTAGAGGTCTGCCCTGTGAATGAACTAAGCATTCATCCAATGTAAATGGAAGCAATCTATTGGTGTGCATGACACTATAGCCCAGCAGGAACTATAACCAATGGAAACAGTACACTGCATGGTGAACCTATACATGACAATTTAAGTGTGGCTATAGAACCGACTGCCAAAATATGTGGAGCTGCTTCTGTTTTTTATTATAAAAGTACATAATTAATATAACCATTTAAAATTGCTGAGAATGGTGTAAAATTATTAAGGAAAATCATAATCTAAATCCAAGTCAGTATAATTTACACAGGGATTTATTTTAAAATCCTTTATTTCTTTGGCATAATGCCCAAGATGGCAATATTACATTAGGCAGTCTAGCATTTTCTGCATGGTTTTGCTCATACTTAAATCCTATTTCTCCTGCAGAATTTCCTGACACTGCTTGTGTTCATCTAGGATTTCTTCCTTGCAGTAAGATTTGTACCATACATTTGTACCATGTACGTTCAGAAAACTCATTCAGGGTAAGTCCAGGTCAAATGAATACTGTAGTAACATCAGGGTTTAATATCAATCAAAGAATGTTAAGTGCAGGCATTGCTTACGCATCTGGAATGGCCTTATTTTAATCATAACTGGCCCTTTTATCTAGTGTTCACAGTAATCATGCATTCAGAATCAATGAGTCAAAAGCAGAACAAACCAAATGTCCTTTGAGTTAGATAACATTTTACTTCATATAAGAATGTTCAATCTGAAAAACAAAGCTACATTTTGGTGATTGTGCTTATGTATTGTAAATTTGTACATTATAAGTGACCCACATCATGAGTACAAATGGATAAGCTACATCAGGAGACCTGCACTAGGGTGGAGGGGAATCAAGGAGGGATAATGGGACAACTGTAATAGCATAATCAATAAAACATATTTAAAAAAATAGAGGCCTACACTAATGATCCACACAGTGAGTACACCTGAGGGAGCTATATGAAGGGGAATGTGCACTCTTATCTGAAACCTAGTGGGTATAAGTGGGAACTACATGTAAGGATTTGTTCTTTTACACAACACATCTCCAAGACCCTTTGGAAATAATTGCTAAATGTTACTGTGTCCTTTCAAATAAGATACAAAGAATTTTGCAATAAATGATGGTGAGTGTATGTATATTTATATATACTACATAATATATAATCCAAATATATTTTAAGAAGTTGTTCATGCCCTTTATTCTAACACTGTATACATATATTTTTAAATTAAAGAAATATGAAATTTACAAGTCAATTGGTAATTTGAACACTAAATGGATATTTTATATGTGCTGATCTTAAGAAATTATTTTCAATTTTTAGATATGATAACATCATGGTTATTATTTTTGTCTTTTATAGATTAATAAAAATTATAGATAATAGCATATCTCAAATTTCCTTTTCTTTTTAAAAAGATGTTATTTATTTATTTTGAGAGAGGGGGGGAGTGAAAAATTCATGGAGAGAAGCATCGATATGAGAGAGAAACTTCAACTGATTGCCTCTCATATGTATCCCAACTGGGGACCAAACCTGCAACCCAGGCAGGTGCCCTGACTGGGAATTGAACCAGCAACCTTTTGCTTTACAGGGTGATGAACAACCGAGTCACACTGGTCGGGGCAGATGTCTGAGATCTTCTTCAAAATAATATGGAAGGTGGGGAAAGTGGTGGGAATATACTTGAAGTAGGATTGGCCATGAGTTAATAATTGTTTGCTCTGCATGATAAGTGTATTAAGATGAATTATTCTCTATTTCTACACATATTTGGAATTTTCTATAATAAAAAAGAATCAACCAAATGGTGATTTCTTAAACACAGTTCAATTTCAGCATCCCCCACACAAGGTTTGTCAAAACATACCACTTCGTTACTAATGAAAACATCATGTTCTCAGCTGATGCCATATACCATCTTATTCTCTCACAAAAACCCTTCAGTTCTGCTTCTAGTGACTGAATTGTCAAATGGACAGAGGGAAACCAGGCACAGACTTAGATGGCAAAGTGTCCTAAGTAGGTAATTTCAGAAATGTCCACTGTATCTTAGATAAAATGGTCACCATTTTAATTTGTAAATCTACTTTGAAAGATGTCACTTAATCCCCTTAGATTAAAAGGCTGTCCTTATTTCCTGTGAAGCAGGTACAGCAGCATGATCATTTTAAATCAAGTATCAATGCAGCAAAGGACGAGGTGCAGCAGGACTCTAGGGGCTTTATATTTTTACTACCTGGGTGGCAAGAACTCTCAAAACAGTAAAAAAATATAAATACTGTTCTCAAGCAGTACTCAACATTATTCTTTTCTCTACTCATTAAAGCAGTAACAACGACTCTGGCTGCTCATGGCACTGCCTAATGAGTGTCTTATTTAGAAGTCTGGTGATCACTTTGGCATCAATAATTGTCATACAACATGATGACATATCCTCTGTGCCTGTGCTACTGAAATAGTGGCTTTTTAAAATTTTTTCTATTGTTAAAAATACTTTATTTATTAATTTTTAGAGAGAGGGGAAAGGAGGGAGAGAGGGAAAGAAATATCAATGGGCCATCTCTTGTATGTGTTCCAACCAGGAGCCAAACCCACAACCTGTGCATGTGCCCTGACTGGTTATTGAACCAGCGACCTTTTATTCAACAGAACGATGCCCAATGCACTGAGCCACACCAGTCAGGGCGACAGTGGCATTTTTTTTCACACATATTTGGAAAGTTGTCTTTAGCCTGAATGTTTTTAGTAAAATATATGTGTAAAAATTTTATGGAGAAATGTGGGTACATTTTCAAAATTGTGTATGTTAACTCTTAATGGAATGATCACTTTAACAGACTTTTACAGTAATGGCCAGGCCCATTTTACAGTGTGTTTTTTTTTCAATTCAAAATAAATTTTATCTTCTACTTAATCTTCTCCATTTTAGACTAACATTTCAATACTACCTTAGGCCTTAATTAAGGTTTTCAAAAA
>CM052552.1:50502058-50557534 GCA_028533065.1 Trachops cirrhosus
GGACATAAGAAAATTCAAATAACGTAGAGAAGTTGAAATATTCCACTTTTGTATGATAATATTGCTATTCTTTATCTGTGATCATTGGGTGAAACCCTTTCTCTCTAGATCAGGGGTGTCAAACTCATTTTCACCAGGGGCCACATCAGCCTCTCGGTTGCCTTCAAAGGGCTGGATGTGATTTCAGGACTGTATACATGTAACTACTCCTTAACGGTCAAGCGAGAGCTCGGCGCTGCTGCCAGGCAGAAACAAGGTGCCGGGTCAGATAAAACAAGGTGGAGGGCCGGATTCAGCCCACGGGCCTTGAGTTTGCCACCTGTGCCCTAGATGATTTAATGCATTTAGTGACAAGTATCCTTGACTATTGTCTTTATAGAACTCACCTGTATTACTAATTTTGCTCTGTAGTTTCTACCATATGTTTTGGGTGTATAACCCACAGTGAGGGCAATTCCATCAGTGTCACTAGGAGGAATTTCTCCAGACTGAGGTTTTACGAAAAACTCAGGATCACTACCAGGTAGGAAGTATGCAGTGAATGGAGCAGCATATCTGAAACAAAAATATAAATACCATCTTTAAATTTTATCACTAGCACAATCTCTTTGTGAGAACTTGATGAACAGAGTTTATATCCTGGTGTACTGGCTAAAGTTAAACACTAATGATGCCATGCAGCTGTGAGTCTGATACTTGTCACTTTATGGGAGCTTACAGAATAACAGTGAGGAGGCATCTTAAAAATTACTGAAGAGTGTCATTGTTCCCAGTATGGCAAAATGGAATCTTAAAGATTTTTTCCATGACATCTCATATTTATAGTGTACAAAGAATAAAATGCTTTCTATACTAACATTTGGAATAACTCAATGTCTTAATTGAAAAACCAGTCATTTGTAAATAAATTCTTATCTAAAATGCCTGACCTCAATAGCTATTATAAAGCCTTTGTTTTTACTACTCTTCCAATGGGATACTTGCTCACTCTCCTTTTGTTCTCACATTGTGAAGAGAGAGGAAAGTAGTTTACTGGTTCATTAAAGATCCTTGGGCCTGAAGATGAGCTGCTATGATCTGAAGTGAATTGAGTGACATGTAAGATTCAAGTGACCAGCTTCCTGTCAATGTTGATTACATTTGAAATGAAGACTGTGGAAGAAGTTGAGGAACTTCTTGGAAGAATAAAGCAGGACAGGGGCACAGTGCATGGGAGGTTGTAAGTGAGAAATTAAAAATCCAAACTGACAGGGAGAGGCAGGGAGAAGGTAAAGAACTGTTTCCTAGAACAGATCCAGCAGTGAAACATAGATGATATGGGGGGTTCAGGCTCGGATTTCCTCATCCATTCAGGAAATGTGTATTGAGCATCATGGCAGAGGGTTTGAAAGGTGGACTATGGATATGGGTGGCCTGGATTGGAATGCTAGCTCTATCTAGGTGCATGACTTCAGGTAATTTACTAGCCTTTTTGTGCCTCAGTTTTCATATCTGTTAAATGAAGTTAATTTCTATAAAGCCATTAAATCAGTGCCCGACATTTGGAAACTGCTCTATGAAGATCAATCAATAGTAACATAGTCATCATTATGATTGCTGTTTTGAAGCATTTTATTACCAGTGCTAGGCATTGATGCATGATCCAATTATGAACAAAGTTCACTACTGGAAATACAAAAGACGAGGAAAAATTAGAAAGAAATAAAACCTATGCATTGCCTAAGGAATGAATATATATAAATGAAGCCTGGCTGGAAAGATAAGGCACATGCATTAAAAGAAAAACAATGAATGGTTTACACAGTGCTACAGGAGTTTAAGGGCTAACTGGTCAAGTAAGATTTTACTGTGAATAGAAGTACAATGAGTAGAAGTCAGAAAGTTGAAGAGGTGTTAAGAAGGGCATGTAGAAGCAGAAAGAAAATGAAGACAAATGCAAAAGAGCAATGAGTAAGACAGGCTCTGATAATAGTGACTTTTACCATAAGATGGGAAGAGAAGATCTGTTTTAGACAGCAAAGAGAGGAAATCTGGAAGGTCTGAGCGGGCTAGGACCATGAAGTGCATATATAATTTAGATGCCACCTTGGGTAAGAAACAGGGAACTAGCAGATGCTCTTGACAAGAGAAGTTTCATGTTAAAACATTGTTCTAAGGAGATTGGTTTTATTATAATGTATAAAATGGGCTGGAATGCAAGGAACTACATGTGGTATTAGTGAAATAAAATATATGTAGAATTAAGAGCAGCAAATGGTAACAACATTGTGTATAATTGAAAAATATAATTTGGGAGTCTTATTCCAATTGTTTTTTCCAATGTTGTATTTGAGGAAATTATTGGTTATGAGGAAATCAGTTGAAACTATTTCACTAGCCCTGAAAAACTTTTTGAATGCATTAAATCAATTTATATGTAATCCAAAATACCTAAGATTTTCAACATCTAATTATTTAATTTTGCTTCTTGTTTTTTGGTCTTCACCTTGTAGGACCTATTTTCAAAATTTTAAATACAAATTATGAAATATATAAAGCTTTGATTCATAGAAGCAATAGTGCTCTGGCTTAACCAGCAAAAGATGACACAATAGAAATTTTCATTTTAAGTTTTGTTTCTCAGTTCAGCATAAATTACATTCACAAAACCAGTTACATACTCTTATTTGATATATATTACCTTTTCCCACCTGACAGCCAGAATTTAGTAACAGCTTCTTTCAACAAACGAGTCCCTGCAACATTAATGACACCATCCACATCAGGCTCAGTAGCAATCAACATTATGGGAAAGTTCCAGACTCCATCTGTTTTGCACTCTATCCTCAGTATAACTTGAGACCTTGAATAGAAAAAAAGATTATAATGGATACTACAGGATAACAAGCAAAGAGAATACAATACAGCAGATCAAAATCTAAAGTGAAAAATGTAAGCAAACTTAGTGGTTTCTCTAAAAACACTGGGAGTTTTAATTCTTAAAAAATGTAGATGACTGTGAATTACACTTTCAAAATAATTTTTAGGTCACAAGTTCTATTACCATTCTCCTTTTGAGGTAATTATTTTGTAGCATATGTTATTTACTCTCTAGTTATTTACTAAAAGTCAGGAACATATGTAGATCTGACTCCAAAAATTTTCTGTAACCAGAAGAAGAGAGGTTGACCAATGGTCCCAAATGTTATGCTAATAGATGTTCCAAATGAAAATATTCTGTTCAAAATAAAACACTGTAAAAAGTTTCTTCAACCCTTGCTTCACCTAGAAAAATCATATTTTCTGGGAACACTTAACAAAGCCCCATAACACTGACTTAAATTAAAGGTCTTTTTAAAAAAGATTTTATTTATCTTATTTTTTAGAGAGGGGAAGGGAGAGAGAGAGGGAGAGAAATATTGATGTGTGGTTGCCTCTCATGTGCACGCTACTGGGGACCTGACCAGCAACCTAGGCATGTGCCCTAGACTAGGAATTGAATTGGCGACTCTTTGATTCGCAGGTCGGCACTCAACCACTGAGCCACACCAGCCAGGCAAAAGCTTTTAAAAATTATAATGTAATTGATAAAGACCACACACAGCTTACACAGTAACATAAAATTTGGTGGCAGTTGAGTTAATGAAGAGAGTAGAAATAGCCTTTCTAAGCCTTTGAGTTGGGGCACAGTAGTAGCCGAAGTTGAGGAATGGATACCTCTTTGCTTGCTTAGTGTGGAAATGACGCAAACATGATGTGGCAATATCACATGTCACACTGGACAAAGAAATCACAATACTCTTACGGAAAACTGTCAGGAAGAACAGTTCTGGGGACTCTTACCCTCTTTAAATAGATATCCAACCATTTAGGGACTAATTGGACAATATCTTACCAAATTTTGAAGCTGCACACACTAAATCAGCAATTTCACTATTAGTAATTTCCCCCAGAGATAAGCGTCAAAGACTTTCAAGAAGTGATATGTATGAGGATGTTCACTTCTGCTTTATTAATACTATCAAAAAACGGGTGCCAAAATTTAAACATAGTCCTTCAACAGAGTGCTGATAACAATAAAGTGTATTGTATTGAAACAGCACACTTAGCCCATAATAACTGATATAGCTTATTGAACATATATGCGAAATGTAAACCTTACACCTGTACTTCTCTCACAGTCTCCTGTCATAGTAAATGAAACTGTATCCCACTCAGCACTATTTCAAGAGCACTATTTTGATAACTGGTCTTCCTGCTTCTATTCTTGCCATCTACCAAGGAGGAAACGACTTCCATAATTTCGAGCTATTGTTTTATTTTTGTTTTTCTTATTTAACTCTGTATCTACCTTTGAACCATCCCAAATTCATATGGAGCAAGGAATGGGAGAAATAAAGGAATATACATATCTATGCATAAAGTAGAATTGTTAAACGACAACAGATCATCACCCAGCACTCACAGAATTTTATGAACTGTGCACAAATTGTCCTAAACAAGTCCCCCCAATTGATCCTTCAGTCATTTCCAGTTGTTTCCACCATAAAAGACAAATTCATACCCTCAAGACACTACGTGATCAGATCCCCACCAAACTCTCCAAACCGACTTTCTCATTTGCCCACTACGTTAGAGAAACACTGGCCTCCTAATGACAGTGTTCATGTCAAATGTTCTCCTGCATTTATTCCAAGATCTTATCTATGTCTTTCTTTAGACATTATCCTTTCAAGGAATCTTAACTGTCCATTTACTTGATATACACCCTTCATAGCTCTGTATTCCTCCTTATTTATGTCCATCTTAGGTCAATCTGAAATGTTTTGGTTACTTATACATTTAATTCTCTCACCTATTGTACTCACTAGGCCATATAATAAAAAATGAAGGGTTTTTTGTCCTTTTTGTAGATGCTAAATGATTTTTGAATAAATGAATCAACATGTTCAAATGAACAATGTTGACTAATTTCATTCAGCAGGCCAATTCTTTGAGTTAGTGGAAGCCACTGAGACAGAGTTTTTGGTCCATAGCAAAGAATACCACTCAATTTCAGGGATGATTTTATGAACCATTTTATGGCCAATACTGTGGATTTCTAACAATCTACACACGTGATATTTCTTATTCTAAGTTGTTGCCCCCAAAGTCTGTAAAATTGAACTTTGGTTTCTCATTCTCTTCTTCTCTTGAGCAGGTGGAAATTTCCAGGAAAAAGTTGGGCTAAGGTAATTATTCTTTCTAAAGATGACCTAAGACAAATGATATCTATCCTTTCTCTGTTTTTTTTTTTTAAAAGGTCAAATCTAAGTTAAATTAGAATCATCAGAGAGATTCATGACAATATTAACTGTTGCTCTCTTAAGTATTTGCATTAAATCCTTGATTTTTATTGAAAGAAAAGGTCAAGAACTTTAGGAATAATATTCCTATTTTATTTCCTTTGTAAAACCACCATTTAGGGCCCTGACCATTATTTTTATTATGTATAATACTATTCGTGAAAGGATGAATGCTACAAATTACTTTGTATTTATTATTGTAAAACATGTTATATTTTCCTTTTACCAAAACATGATACTTTCTTTTTTCCCTTTCACCTTTCTTCTTTCCAACCAAGAAGAAAGAATTGAATTTAATACTTATTTTAATTATCTTGGTAAAGCATAGTTTGGGTATAATCATATTTTGTTCTTTTTTTACAGTTTAGAGCAATTGGTTCTATTTTAGTTGTTCTCATTTAACTGTGTGTCTTGCAGTGAACCATCCTAAATATATATGGAAGAAGGAATGACAAAAATAAATATATTTATAAATACATGCACAAAATAGAATTCTTAAACTGCATCAGAACATCACAGAACACTCACAAAAACTTATGAATCATGCATAGAAGTTGTCCTTAAATAAGTTTCTCAAACATTCATGAAGAAGTTCTAAATCCACAAAATGTTAAATGAGTATAAATTCACATTGGTTCTGCTCATATTCACTAATAACATTTTCCTCTTTTGGTTGTTGCTGGTAATTTACATGTCACTAAAATTAACACAATACAAATCTAAATGTGTAAAAATACTGACAAATAAGCACAGAAAACTATGAAGATGAAAGAGAAGATAAAACAGGGTTATGTCAATGTTTATGGTGTACTTTCTTCTTGCAGCTTGATTTTATTAACACTTCGTGAAGATGACCCTCGTATCTTTTAGTTATTGGACTACATATTCACAACCACTTTAAATATATGCCTGGCTACATCAGATACATAGGTGAAATACAGAAATGATTTAAAACCCAAGTAATACTTGTAATAGTTTTTTCATTGCCAGGCTGCATTTGTACTTTGTGCATATTGTGGTTTTGATCAGTACTGCTGCATTAAGATATAAATAAAACCCTATTTCAGATGTGACCTATCGCATAGTATTTGCAGGTACTAAGTATCAGTTACCTACAAAGTAAATATAAAGACCCTGGATGAAGCTTCCCAGTGGACATTTAAAGTTCACTATTCTAACAGCTTCCAATATAACCCTCCTAAACATTACTAAACTATGTGCAACATTATGACTTTAGGTGGCAAAAATGTAATGACAGAAATTGCAAAGTAGAAAGAGCACAGTTTAGGATTGTTGTCATTTGAACTGGTTTTGAGAAGCATCAAGAAACATCATGTTGCCAATGTATAATGCAAAGTCAATATTTCTTCTTCCTTTTTAAAAAATATTTTATTTATTTTTAGAGAGGGGGAAGGGAGGGAGGAAAAGGGAGAGCAACATCCAGGTGTGGTTGCCTCTCGCACGCCCCCTACTGGGGACCTGGCCTGCAGCCCAGGCACGTGCCCTGACTGGGAATTAAACTAGTAACCTTTTGGATCACAGGCTGGCTAGGGAGTCATACCAGCCGGGGATCTTTTTTCATTTAAAAAAAAGCTATTAAAGTATAGTCAGCATACACTGTTTGATCAGTTTCAGGCATACGACATTTATGATTAGACATTTACATGTGAACACCACACTAAGTCACCATGCAAAACTATCACAATGATATTTCCTTTCACCTTTTTATTTTTACAAGGCAGACTGTTTTCTTTTGTTAATATTATACCCTAATGACTATAGGGAGGTCACAATTCGGGAAGCGTATCTTAAATTTCTAATCATTTGGACTCTTTTTCCTCGTCAGACACCTTTCACAGCTGTATAGCTAGAAAAATAATCTAGTTCAAAATATTTACCTCAACAGCATCAAGCGGACCAGCATTTGGATTGTATTTGGAATACATTATTTAGTTTGAAAGAGTAACAATATTGCTTAAATTAAAAAAGGATAAAAGCAGGTGTACCTCAATGGTTTCTTTGGTGAAAATAGCAGGTCAAAATCCAGTATTATCATCTGAGTCTTGATATCATAAGTTTTCTTTGTCATAGATATAATCACACAGGGCTGTAACTCAGACTTCATTTTTTCAGATTTAAATATAAGTTCATATTCAAATTCACGTTTTAAAGGTAGAACTAGGAAAATCAAGATTAAAATGCATTTAAATTTAATTAAATATGTATAGAATGGATATCAGTTACATGTCAACACTAATCATACACAGGTATGATTTAGAGGGAGGGAGAGGGTAGATGCTATTTGATGTGATCATAATACCTAGTATATTACCAGGTGCATAATAGTGCACTCAGTATAATACCAGGTGCACTCCGTATGCTTTTGTTAAAAGGTAAATAAATAAATGTATGAATATAAAAAAATCACCAAAGATAATTCCCACCATCTTTAAATCTTTAAAATTCAGAATCATAAAATAAGAAGTAGCCAAATGGAAATGAATAGTCAATATTTACTATAAAATATAAATAATAGGACATGTTCTATATAATAAATGTATTAAAGGCCTATAGATATAATTTATAAAGAAATATTTGAATTAAGTTTAATCAATATTAAAAAAGTATCCCAATCTATTAGGGCAGGAGTTTCAAGTTCTGGTTTATTTTGCTAAAAGAGAAAGTCCTTCATGTTTTAGTCTTGGAGTATTATAGATAATATGGTTAACCATATTTTCTTAACCAGTCAGTTACCAGAGGAAAGTTACAGTAGGGTGTTGTTAGGTACACCTGAAAATTATCTTAAAGACAGGACTACATAGAAGAGAAGCACAAACATCTATTATATTTACTCTCCACAGATATGTAAGAAGCCCAGATTCAAAGTTGAGGACTTTGTTGCATGTGGGTCATGGAAGAGAGGTCAGAGAACCAGGACTTGGTCCACAGCTGAGCTAATTTTTAAAATCTTTCTCTAGTGTATAAGCTAAAAGTGATCTTTGGGTTCACAAAAGTGATAGCCACCTGGCTCTAAGAAATCCTAACAGAAAACAGACCACCTTTCAGATATAATTTCTGATTATATCTGAACAGACCACCTGTGATTATTTCTGCAATAGAACTCTGAAAAATAGTTTGGGTATAACCAGCCCAAGTCACATTGAATAATTACTCAGCAAACCTTACTAATGTAAAATAACTGACTGACCCACACCTTCACAAGATATCTTTTTTTCTTTTTCCACATGTAAAAATAAATCTCTGACCTTCTGCATTGCTGGTTTTCGCCCTGTTGACAAATCGGCAATTGTTCCTATTGGTAACTGTTCTTTGCTGCAGCTAAATCAGTATGTCTGCATATATTGTGTCTCTTTGTTTTGGGGATTGGATGTGGAAATGTTCTATAGGAAGCCATACGCCGCCATACAGAGAAACAGAATTTAAGAAAATGAAGAGTGTTTAATGGGAGATAAAATTCCCATTTCAAGAAGCAAATACTGTATGTAGTTGAGATTTGCATCTGTTTCTGCTTAATTACTGAATCCTTCATGGGAATGGCTGTGTCAGAATGATGATAGGAAAGGAGAAGTTAAATGTAGTTTCAGAACCATTGAACGCCCTCTGGGGAATCTGTCACTATGGACACAGTAATTCCAATCCTAAAATCCACTGGTACAAAATGCAGCAATGCTTATCAGCTAGGGGATGGAGTGTGGAGGTGAGGCAAGTAGAAACCACACAAGTATATTTTCCAAACTCCGTACATCCCCCACCTTGTCTGTAACTTGAATACATTAACATGAGTATCTAAGGGAGAAGAACAGAATCATGTTGGGCAAAATCATGATAAACTGACATTCTATATTATGTCTTAAAGCTGCCCTGTTGATGCTCTGCATTTTATTGGAAATGTAAGAAACATGCCTTTTCCTATGTTCCTAAGTTGGAGAGAATCTATACAATATTTTCATGTGGACTGGGTTGATAAGAGCTAAGTCACATAGGCCAGTGTAAATTAATTATCATCTGATTGTTAGATGAAATTATTCTCACAGCTCATAACTTTAAGAGAATACACAATTCTAAAGCAAATGTGTTTTAATAAATGTAGTTTTCTATAACACACATCACAATTTCGAAGTTACAAGTTAACAGTCCTTCGGGCTATTTAACAATTTTTTCAATATTGGAGGAAAATTCTGTCCTTTTAGAGCAAACCTTAAAAAGACACTTGAGGCTGGAATGGGAGTAAAGGATAGAAACTGTACTGAATAATGACTAAAATTAAAAAAAAAGACACTTGAATTCACGAGATTACTAGTCACGATAAATACATATTTAACTTCAATTGTGTTTTAACATGTATGTAAATATTTACTAACCTCTGTTTTTTCTATCTTACAACATATAATGGTTATCCCATGCTTGTTTTAAAGCACCTCCCATTTTCAATTATGTCCTATTCTCTGAAGATTTGCATGAACACTAAGAGCTGTAGGTTTTGTCCCGATTAAACTTTCTAGCTTTGGCTAAATTAACAAACATGAGGCAGATGATTTTTTACCCACATGCAGCATCTAAACATACCTTAAAAACACAACATTTTTCTTATTATTTATTCATTTCTTTATTCATTCAGTGAATAATAACTGAAAACTTTCCTTGAAATGATGATTCTTGTCCTCATGGAGCTTATGAGTGAGAGGAAAGAACTGCCAATAAACTAGCAATGATATCATTAGTTTTTAAAAATATTACTGCTATAACTGCTCCTATGGGCAAGTGGAGGAGGCTATGAGAGCAGAGGTCCTGAGGAGGAGACCAATACACCAAACTGAAAGGCAATAGGAGCTACCTGGATGTAGAGAGGAATGAAATGCCTCCTAGGCATCAGAGAAGCATGGAGGAATTTTCCATGGTGGAAACCAACTCAGCCCATTTGAGGAAGAACTTATATGGGTAGAGCAGAGAGAATGGAAAGAACCTGTCAAGAAGTAAAGCAGGCAAAGTTGGCAAGATAATGACAGGTAATGAGGATTTGGGACTTTTAAGAATAATGGGATGCTGCCAAATGTTTTAAGTATGGAACTGATGTGCTCATTTAATGTACACTGAACAAAAGGAAATTAGGAGATAAGTTACTGAAGATTTCACAGTAGATCAGTCTAGGTTGTGACTGGACAAGAGTGAGAGGAAGCTGTAGATTAAGATCAAGAAGTGTGGCCTGACTGGCGAGGCTCAGTTGGTTGGCCATCATTCTGCAAAGCAAAAGGTCGCCAGTTCCAATCCTGGTTAGAGCACATGCCTCAGTTGCAGGTTCGGTCCCAGGTCAGGGTACATGAAAGAGGTAACTGATTGATGTTTCTCTCCTTCTCTTTTTCCCTCCCTTCCCCTCTCTCTAAAAAATAAATATGTAAAATCTTAAAAAAAGAAAAGAAAAGAAATGACCAGCTATGCATTCAGTGGGAACTATGTGAACACTCACAACTGGTAACTAGATTCACTGTGTTTATCACTTCAGTACTGCATTCATACCCTTAATATATACACAGAATATTTAATCAAACAGGTTTCAGAGAACTTCAGTGTATAATATATCTATATCTAGCTACCTACCTATTTATCACATCATAAAATAGTAATGGTAATAATCATTTGGGCATGGCAGCAAAGTCATTATACTGAACAAAAGACATATGTGTCCCACCCCAATATTGTCCTTGCATAATTATCATTCAACAGAATGCTCGTATCATAGTGCCAGTATATCAGGTAGTGGGAGCTATGTTGGCCAAGCGTTTCTGTTACTTGATTGAATTTTCTCAGGACAATGACTGAATTTTATTCAATGTGGAAGAATATCAGTAATTTTAAAAAAGAGAACACTTGACTGAATGTGCTAAATAATTAAAAAGTATTGAATTATAACAAACTTATTTGCAAAATAGTCTTTGAAATTATGTATTGTTATACATAACAATACATAATCCACACACATTTTAATCTATAAGAAAAACATTTCATAGCAAACCTAACAAAAGTATCTCCATTATGGAGAAATTAATATCAAAGTATAATAAACATTGTCATTCCCCTAAGTTTCTGTGGTGCTCTTTATTAATAATGGGCATATATATTTGTTTGACAGAACATAATAATCATATAAGGAATGAAGTGTGTACTGTAGACAAATGTGAAATAAAATGAAGATAATGAGGTATTCAAAGAAGATAGAGGATGCTGGATAAACTACTTAGAGCTATTTTCTTTCAACAGATACAGAAGAATATGCCATCTGCACACTTATTATTTTTATAAAATTGTATATTTTAAGAGGTGTGCCATTTACATGCTTCATTCACTTTAATAAGGTAATTTAAGAGATCAAACATGTTGATTAACTAAAATAACTATGTTCCTCTGATAGGACTGCAAGTACACCATTCTACAAAATGAAATGTAAGGAAGAAAGTGGCTACATGGCGGATGCTTTTCTTACGTGTTTTATTTTAAACAAGATATGGGAAATCAAAGATAAAGGGACTAATTTTAACATAAATATTTTTCTGAGCTTTTAGCAATTTTCATCTAATTTCAGACTCTGTCCAAGACTTAGGTGCCATATTTTTGTACTTGTTTTGATAGAATATTCTTTTGTGAATTAATAAAATTCACTGAATGACACTGAGAGAACCACGTTTCCATCTCATAATATCTTGTGTCAGTAAATTAGGAGAGGCCCAGTAGTACATCACAATCATAGAATACCTAGCTAGAGCTTTATTTATTTTTTAAAGATTCTATTTATTTATTTTCAGAGAGAGAGGGAGGGAGAAAGAAAGGGAGAAAACATTGAGGTGAGAGAGAAATATCAGTTGGCTGCCTCTCGTATGCCCCCAACTGGGACCTGGCCTGCAACCCAGGCATGTGCCCTAACTATGAATTGACCCAGTGACCTTTCAGTTCACAGGCTGGCACTCAATCCACTGAGCCACACCAGCCAGAGCAGAAAAGCTAGCTAGAGCTTTAAATGATGATAATGTTACTATGCAATACTTATCAAACACTCACTTGAGTACCAGGAACTTTGAAGGATTCCATGCATTTCCACTTAACCTTCAAAAATATCCTATGAAGTAGACATCATTACTATCTCCATAGTTGAAGAAACTGAGTTTGTAGAGAGGTAATGTAAATTTTTTAAGGCCCTACAGAGACTAAATGGAAGAACTGAAGCTGTCTTTAGACTTCACAACCTAGAACGTCAGGCCTTTCCTATGACACAACTGCCAAGCAGTCATCGGCATCATCATGTGGAAGTGTGCAGGGCACAACCCATGTAGTAAAGTGTGGTGGCCCTCAGGGCAGAGGTCTGGGTCACTCAATGCAGATTCTGGTCAGAGGACTAGGACTGAACAACAGATAGAAGGGCAGCC
This sequence comes from Trachops cirrhosus, assembly GCA_028533065.1. Lineage (NCBI taxonomy): Eukaryota > Metazoa > Chordata > Mammalia > Chiroptera > Phyllostomidae > Trachops > Trachops cirrhosus. Next base: position 50,514,819 of record CM052552.1, read on the forward strand.
ACTGAGATAATATATTAACAAGGCTAGTCAAGTACACTAATTGCAGATAAAGTTCTTCAACTGAGTCAACTGGTAAATGCTGCTTACAAGTTGAGGAAGCTCAAAGCACTAATCTGAGCATTGGATTAGGCATACTAGATAAGGCTGACCATCTTGTTAAGGGCCCTCTCATTAGAGTAGTTAGGACAAAAGCCTTCATGGAGTGAGTTGTGGAGGGAAAGTACAGTAAAGAGAAGCAGAGCAAAGGGAAGAGTTAAGAGGCTAATGTGGGGTCCAGGAAGACCAATGCCAGATTTGTCAGGACCTGTTTGTGATTACAGACCAAACCTGCCATGGGATTTTATGTATGACATGCAAAAAACATACAGCATGACTGGCCTAGGGTTAAAAGAGACCAGTAACATATAAATCAGCAAATCAGATGCAAAAAAAGACCACAGATTAAGTAAAGAAAAATAGCCTCAAGCTGCAGAACACCTGGGAAATAAAAGGAAGAGGCATGAATCCGATGTGCCGTTAAATGATAAAATCACTCTCACAGAAAAAGTCCCACAGAGAACTAGTCACTGAACTACTCCTCAGAGAGACACAAAGAATGCATGGACCAAAAGCCACTTAGAAAGAAATACAATTAAAGGGGAAATTCTACCCACAGAGAATAATCCATAATGTTATGAAGTGACATTGCAAAATACAGTCTAAATATCCAAGTATAATGATATCCCAGTAGAGCAATACCAATAATACAGGTACATAAATCCAATATGTTAGATAGATGTTCTTTGAATTCCAAGTCTGTGTCTTGTTCATTTTGGCATCCCTGGAGCTCAGCATAATATCTGGCAGCAAAGATGCTCATTAGGTTGTTGTTGCATGAAGAAGATATGAAAGTGATCAATCCTGGTTAACACTGTGGTGTGTTTGAGGAGCAGGGGAAGAGAGAGAGAAGTCCTGGCATTTTAAAGCCTCAGTGAAGCTTCATAGTTTTATTGGACTCCCTGGGAAAGAAGATTAAAATAAAGGGAGAATGATGGAAAGAAGAGTGGTGGGGATTCTTACCTCTTACCTATTCACCCACAGGAAGGAAAAATTTAGGAGGAAAAAAAATATCACCATCAATTTGCTTCCTCCCTCATGACTTTCCATCAGGGGAAAAGAGGCATATCTGATGAGTGAATTTGGGTGAAGGAAGGGAACATGAGCAGAGCACACCCTTTTCTTTCCCAGTGTCTTGAGTCTAGGATGTACACTCCCACCCTCCTTCATGTATAAGTTGTTTGCTCCTACATGGAGTTTATTACTGGGTAGTTTGCGTGAATGCACTCAGTTTGGTAGAAGGTATTAATAAGCCCAAATCAGTCCATAGTATCAAGTCACTTTCCAGTTCACCTTTATAAAGAATAAAGTTAACCTTTGGGTCTCCATCTGCCATATTTCAACATCTACTTCTCAGTAAACTCAGATGAGGGAATAAGGATATAATCAATGATCACACTGAAAACTCCACTGCAATCCAACCACAGAGTGAAGTGCTTTAATTTCCACCGTAAAGATTGAAGAGACAGTACGAGATGCAAAATGGCATGAATAACACAATAGTGGCTCTGTTGGCCACTATTTGTTGAGTAAACTATAAGTTATACACATGGGGGAAAATACCTAGTTTGCCTTTGCATATACTAAAGACTAAAAGAGTTTTCAGACTTTGTGGTCAGGCTTGACCTTTCATAAAAATATAGGTAAGAATGGAAAGGCAACTAGGAGATTTACAGAGAGTGCAGGCAACGTGGTTACACCTTTGGAATAAGGGTGGAGAAAGGAATCAAGTTATCACCCAATGCCTTTAAGGCATCGGTCCCTAACCTTTTTGGCACCAGGGAGAAGTTTCATGGAAGACAATTTTCCCATGGACCAGTGGAGAGGGAGGGAGATGGCTTTATAGCCTGCTACCAGATGCAGCTTAATTGTCACTTGCCACTCATTGATAGGGTTTTGACATGAGTCTGCAAGCAATTGATTTATTATGGTCTCTGTGCAAGCAAACCTCTCTGCTAATGATAATCTGTATTTGCAGCCACTCCCCACGGATATCACCACTGCCTCAGCTCCACCTCAGACTATCAGGCATTAGATTCTCATAAGTAGTGCACAATGTAGATCCCACACATGCACAGTTCACAGCAGGGTTCACGCTCCTCTGAGAATCTAATGCCACTGCTGGTCTGACAGAAGGTGGAGCTCAGGCAGTAATGCAGCAATGGGGGCAGCTGCAAATACAGAGGAAGCTTTGCTCCCTTGCCTGCTGCTCACTCCTGCTGTGCGGCCCGGTTTCTAACAGGCCGAGGACCACAACTGGTCTGTGGCCTGGGGTATGGGGACCTCTACTTTAAGGAGCCCAGACAAGGGAGAGGTCAGCTCATTTATTACATATTCAGAAACTATAAAGACACAGAAAAACATTAAAGTTGAGAGAAGACTGAAAAAAACTCTACATCTGGATAGCAGGACAAGTTTCAGAACAGAAACATTCATAAATTAATATTTAGCTAAACAAAGAGATGAGCTTCTTGAATTTGTTGGTACTGAGCAGAGAAAAAGCTATTGTAGAGGAAATGATGGGAAGAGAGATGTCTGTAAACTTTCCAAATACTTTTAATATTAAGTGTTATTTTTCATCATGCAAAGTACTAAAGCAGTGAAATATGAATCATATCAAAAGGCATATTTTGAAGAACTGTTTGAGAGACTGTTTTCCTAATATAATATGCCTTTCAAACCTCCCAAAATGATGTTGGGAGCTTCCTTATAGACCTTGCTTATCTTGAAGGGAGTAGATTTTTCCAGGTAATAAGATTTAATCAGTTTCTATTATCAGAATTATAATTTATTTAGCTTGCAACCTGAGAAGAGTACAACTTAAGCAATTTAAAGTAGCAAGATCTTATTAAAATGGTTCCCACATATATAAGGATTTCTTTACCTTCTTTTATACTCAATATCATAAAGCATCAACATTTTGTCTCCAACAGGATAGATTTCAAACAGAATTAAGTTTTAAATACTCAACTATTAATATTCGCTTAAGTATATCAGTTGACACACCAAACAATGATTTCACTTCAGAAAGGGATTAGATATTTACTGGGGTACAGTTACTATAAGTTGGCTGCTTATTAAAATGATGGTGTATTTTTAAAAAGATTTTATTTATTTTTAGAGAGAGGGGAAGGGAGGGAGAGACAGAGGGAGAGAAACATGGATTGGTTGCCTCTCACACACCACCAAGTGGGGACCTGGCCCACAACCCCGGCATGAACTCTGACCGAGAATTGAACCAGCGACCTTCTGGTTCTCAGGATGACGCCTAGTCCACTGAGCTGTACCAGTCAGGACAGATGGTCTATTTTAGTTAAAAAAATTATCAGTAAAAATGGGCAGTTGTGTTACATATTTAAATTCAGGTTAATCTACATTAATATTTTTATCTCTGATCTGCATAAATAATGAGAATTCTATTTCAGTATTGTTTATTGGTTGAAGAAAAGAAAGCCAACAGGGTATCATTTATTTAAAGATCACATTCTCCACATGCCTCTAATGCTACTATATGATTCACTAAAGCCAAAATCTGTACCCAACTTATAATGATGTCTTTTGAGATGAATGAAGATTGTTTGTACCAGTCTGATTTCATTATTAAAAAACAGTTCTTTAAGGAGTAATTGAATAGGCTTATAATAGAAAATTCCTTTCTCATTTAAATTTATTTCATTTTTACAATAAATTTAAGTGGTCTATGATTAAGTTGGCATTTTTGCAATTATAAAACTAAAGTTCAAAGAGAAAAAAGAAATAATAAATTAACATAATTAAAACTTAAATCTCGTGGTGCAACCTAATAATAGGATTACTATCTCCTTATCTCACATAGTTCACATGATCGACCAATAACTAGCCACTAACTAAAAGGAACATTAGTGTGAACTAATTTTTTTATAATTCCAAAGATCTTATGAAACACACTGGGTATATACAAATACTCATTTCATAAATCTATCTCCAGTTTTTAAAATATTGCCTTCCAAATCTTACAGTGAGATTGCATATGGGAGATTATTGACATTTTTGTAATAAATTAAAGGAATATTTATTATTTCTAGATTGTCTTCTATATTTACTCTTAGAATGCTTATTTGCAAATGACAGAACCCCACTTGGAGTGATCTTTTGGAAGTCACTGAGGGTGTCATGAAATAAAAGGAAGGACTAATTGATCATGACTGAACCATGTGTATAAGTTGATGAGTGGGCAGAGAGAGCAGGTCCGCAAAGGCAGGAGAAACACAGGCATGCAGAGAAAAGCAGAGAAAAAAAATACTCCCCAGCCTTACTTATTGCAGCTCCAGCAAATGAAGAGAAACCAACCTGCTGTGTTCTGACTACAAAAGTTTTGGGGGAGACGGAAAACGCACAAGCCCAGCCTCCATTAGACACCCACTATGAGTAGGGGAAGACTCTTTGATTGAAATATGGTAAGAACTGTACGGCTAGTAGAAGTAGTTTCCACAAAAAAGTAGTGGAAGTTGGTAAGATGGGCAAGGCAGGGTATCTCACAGACAGTCACCATGCTGAGAAAGTAGGTGGTAACTGTACAGAAGTAGCAAGTGATCCCACTTGGTTAAATAGCAGGTTAACAACCTAGAAAAACAAGAAGTTGGAATGATAGATAGTAGGGGACTAGCAGTGAAGGCTAATTCTGGATTATTTTATATAGGCTGCATCACACGAAAAGGCATTTTTGTAGATAAAAAGATCAAATATCAGTGATTTCATAAGAAACAGGCATTTCTGTGGTTCCAAAGTGGATGAATATTGGTAATTTTATGTTTCAATGTAGTATCTTATTCAGAAAGCAACTGCTATTGAAAAGAAAGAGAAACAGGATGAAACAGAGTAGGAAGTATTGGGTTGGCCAAAAAGTCCATTTCATTTTTTCCATAAAATAAAAGACACATTTTTCATTTTCACCAATACGTTTATTGATTTGTATATTTTGAGTATATCGGCTATCTCCTGTGTGTTCATTGATTGTTCTCAAATAATGTCTCAATCTGATTGCTATCACCTTCAACTGGTTTTTTTGACCGTGCAGCATCGTCCAGTGAGAAATTTCCAGCAAGAAACTTTGCAAATCACTTTGGACATGTTTGATCAGTCACAGCACCTTCTCCATACACTGCACAAATCTTTTTTTGCATTTCAGTTGCATTTTTACCTTTCTTGAAACAATATGAAAAGTATTTTCTTGAAAAGTATACTATGCTGAAATGTCACTTATTTTCTTCCATCTACAATATTAAAATGGCTACACAAAAATTCATCAATTTTGATGTTTTTTTTAAATGCATGCTGATATGACAGCTGTCACAATACACAGTAACAAAGTTGTTTGAATGAAGTTAAAAGACAATTAAGTGCTACTGGAGCCATTGTATAGAAAAAAGTCAAATGAACTTTTTGGCTGATCCAATAAAATAGAACAGAGTGTGATCATAATGGGAACGTAGAAACAACTCTTGCTTCCTGATTGGCCATTCTGTGCCAAGCATTATATTTTACGTTAGGAAACCTCTTAGAAAGCTTTGCCTTTGTAAATTTGTTTGATTCCTACAAGGGTTTTAAAAGGAAAAGCAATTAGATTAGGACTGATTGCAATATGAATACTTCATAACCTACTACTTCACATCTAGGTTTTAAATCTAAAGTTATTTCAAATTTTAAAAAATGTTTTACAAAATAGTCAAGCCTGGATTTATATACCATGCCTTCCACTGCTATGTAGTATGACCCTGTACAAATCATTACTTCGATTTCCTCACTTGTAAAATAAAAATATAGTCATGCTACCTGTTTCATAGGTTAACTCATGATAAATCCTGGAATAACACTCTAGACTTATCAAGCTATTAATAACCATAATTACCATCATCTTGGAAATAATTACTCTGAAAAACTAATGCAACTGAACACTTGAACACTAGTTTAATGATATATTGTAAATGAAAAATAAATGTGCATTGGTTTTCATGTAACTGAGTAATCAGCAACCTGCAGTTTAAGGAAATTGAGGTTTTATTTATCATCATGTTTTATACGTATGGCTGTAGTTCTCTTACCATCGACATCTTCGTAAGATGAATATGAACGTTTCTTTCGAAACACTGTAAAATCTGATCTACGTAAGATAGGATTCCTTCCTGAAAAATCACCAGCCAGTGAGACCTGTACCTTCTCTTTTGCCCATTTCTTGGCCTGACATTGTATGACAACTGCAAGAAAGAAAAACTTCCAATTAATTGGACTATCAGGTTATATGATCATTCTTGAGCTAGAAGAAAATAAATTATTAAATTATATCATGAAAAATAAAAGTTTCTTTGGAATATTTTTACTTGATGTTGTATCTGGCATTCATACACAAACACACATTCTTACTCATGCAATACCTATATATATTAACATTTTGCAATAAAATATGAATATTAAATGATATGAAAAAATAGCATGACAAGACATAATTGTGGAAGATACAAATTAAGTAATAGAATATTGTAGTAGAATGTAGAAATCTGATTCAAAAGCTCACCTAGTTATATCAATAATTCAGTGGGTGATCATGAAAATGTGAATTTATTGTTTTTGTATAAATACTAATTATATAAAGGAGTATTAATGTATTCCTTTGGCATTAGCCTTATATTACATCATGGGGCCATGCATACTAGAGTCTACATAAATGAGAATATTATTTCTCCAAAATATATTAAATGTTATTTTTTTCACTTTAGATCAATATAGGGCATAAACTGAATATAAGGATAAAAAGGGAACTATAATATTAAAAAAGCTTTGAAATGTATTATTCTATGCTTTTGTGGCATTGATAACAATAATATATTCACTTAGACTGCAAAATTGGATAATGTCCTCAGACTTATGTGTTTTCACTATACTTAGCACATTTATAGTATTAAAATGTTTAAAATAAATTTATTGTTAATTCTAAACTTTACAGGCTGATAGTCAACATTTTAGACTTAGAATAAATGTGAAATGTACAAGAAGGGTACAAAGTTAGATGTAAATAAAGAGGGTTTAAATGGCTGAGGAAAATGTACAAGCTTCTCTGGTTATCATTCACTTCAGTCTTAAGGCATTACGTTGGAAATTAGTGTGATCAAAGCTAAATTAGTATCATGTCACTCGTCTTGTCCTGTAAGTGCTAGGAAATTAGTGCCCTGAAAATGTAAGGATCACAAAATCACAGTGGATTCACTTTCCATTGTATTTCCACTGTAACTCGTAGGGGAGTCCTTTTCCAATTATCTGCCCCAGTGGACAGGAGCAGATAACAATGCACAGAGAGAACAAAACACAACAGCACAACAAAAGTCCCCTGGGTTTGAAAGTAAGCTGGGCGATGGATACATAAAAAAAGAAAAGAAACAATACACATCGATGGTGGTACCATTGACTTGGGAAAACAATAGGTTATCTTTAATGTGTTCTTAAGAATGAACAATGGACTGGACAGAAAGTAAATAATATGTATTTATAAAATTATACCTATTTGTTTCTCAAGGGCATTTGTAGATAAAATAATTACTAGAATAGGCTTTAGGGTTTTGTAAAAATGATGTAGTAAGTAGTACACAATCTGTTTTGGAACACTGAAGTTACTAATAGGTTGGGCTAATGCAACATAGGCTATTTACAGAAGTCACATTTAATTTAAAAATAGAATAATAACCAAGACAGATCAGTAGATGGAAAGTACCTTTCTGTGTCTGGAACATAGTTAATTTCCTTTGAAGGAAACTGTACAAAAATTATGTTTATGTTCTTATAAGCTTTGTTTTAGACAGAAATACATCTTTGAATATGTAATCTGGTTCAAACAAAACTGTTTTCATAGATACAAGACACACTATTCAAACTGCAACAGAGTAATGTCTAGACTTCATTACATCACGTTGATCAGATGACTACGTTATAAATTTTAAACTGCTTAGCTCCATAGAAAGTATACAGACAACTATGTTCTAGAAAGAAATAAACATTTTGACAAGTTTGTGAATCATTCTGAAGATAATTTGGTATATTTAAAATATTTAGGTGTGTTGATAATTTTTTTAACTCCAAAGAAAAAGTACTTCAAATAAAACAAATGACATTTATTGTCAAAGGTACTGCTAGATATGTGGATTTTTTTTTATTCCAGTTAAAATGAAACTACATAGGGAAATATGAAATCTTGGCCTTCCTTCTAATGTATTAGGGGAAATGGTATTATTCACAAGCAAAACTGATTTTCTCTTCTTTCAAAGTGTGGTCATATCATTTATGTCAGTAAAGGACTCTTGTACTAGCAAAGACTGGTAATGGGGGGAGAAGGAAAATTCAAATGTCAAGACTTTTTTTCAGCTCATCTGAGTTGCTTAATGGGGAGATCCAAAATAAGGATCCCTTCACTGTGCACAGCAATTCAATGTTTCTTGGTCATGAGGAACGAGGCCTAGAGCCTGGTAAGAAGCTGGGATACTAAATTTCACTTTATGGCTACCTAAGAGGGACTGATTTCTTCAGCTGATTATTAGAACAAAGTGGGAAAAGCAAGGAATGTGGAAGAAGTGGAAAGAAGAAGGAGAACAAATAGAAACTCGAGAAAAGTCTGAAGCATGTGGAGAAAAAAAGGAGGTCATCGAGGAACAGAAAGGCATTTAAAGAGTAGAGATTTTATGCTGTGTGTATTGCAAATGAATCTCCTTGAGGACTTTAGTACATTCTGACTAGTTTTTGGAGAACATCATAAAAGCTGGTATCTGGGACAACAAGAATAGAGGCATAGGATAGTTCTTAGATGAGAATTAGAATTACACAGAAGCTGGAATATGGTGATTAAATGTGACAGGAGAACCAAAGTACCTGGGACTCTCACAGCTCTAGTGCAGGGTTTGGAGCGCCTCACAGAACGTGAGATAAAGGAGCCTGAAGTTAATGTTATTTCGATCTTAGCTGATTGCTAGGTTTCACCAACAAGGAGAGCACCAGGAAATGGTATGGTTTGGTGGAAAGATCACCGGACTCCTAGTTAGGACACCAGATGCAGTCCTAGCATTCCCACCAATGGGGCTGGTTACTTCACAACTTATTCTCCTGGGACCTCGATTTTCTTACTTGTACCAAGAAAAGATGGGACTAAACAGCCTCTGAGGTACCTCCGAATCCTGGTGTTTTCTGACAGTAAAACATACCTACCTGGAATGAATCCTTCATGTTTCGCCTCCGGGAGTCCAATAATAGGGTATATCCATCGTATTGCTTGGATTTCTCCACTGTCTACTCCGATAATTCTAATTAGAAATTAAAATAAGAGCAAACAAAAGACATAAACACTGTCAATATTCATATAAAAGAGCATATTTTCTATGAACCTAATGGTACTTGAACAAAGCTTGTGAATTTAAACTTTGGCAGAGAGAAACAGTATGAAAATCAAAACATTTTTGGCGAACGTTGATTTCATAAACATTTTTTTTGTTTTTAAATGCATTTTTTAATTTTTTATTTTAGCTTATTCAGTACAGTTTCTATCCTTTATTCCCATTCCAGCCCACCCACCTACCTCTCCCATTTCCAACCCCCCTACTTTTGTCCATGTGTCCTCTATATTTGTTCCTGTAAACCCTTCCCACATTTTAAAGCAAACCCTGGGAAATTATCACAAACAAAATCGGAATGTAACCATTATGAGATGTATGTTAAAACTGAAAATTTCTCCCCCTACATTTAAAGGTTGGTGTAGATATTTATTGATGTGACTAAACTGTGATTAATCAGAGGTAATACAGTTCCCATGGGTTATAATCTAAATCGGACAGGCAAAGCACACAAAAAAGATGCCATTAAGTATATAGAGCTTCAGAAAGTGATAAGTAATTTACACTGGGGGTGGATACCAGTTAAAGGAAAGAGGGCATTTCTCAAAATACTTTAAGTCCATTAAACACAATCAGGAGGACAGCAGTAGTAGAAAAATGGTGCTGATCACTGTTGAAATAGGCGGGGCCAGCTTCATGGGCACCTGACCTGTGCAACCACACAAATACCGTGCACTTAGAATTGCTCCACACTTGTTTAATGCACCACAGTAACTGTTTGGAAATTATTAATGCACCAGGTCCCCTCATTTTCATTTTACACCGGGGCCCACAATCCTGTCGGTGGTCTTGACTGCAGTGTTGAAAAGTACAGCTGAATGGGCCCAGAGGAGAGATTTCCTTTCAAATGTAGAGAAGGAATATGTACACATAGGACAAAGTAAGAATTTCTTTTTAATTAAGATTTCTAGACCATTATTTAATGAAACTATAAAAGCACAGAAAACATTTAAATTTTGCATTATTATTGGAGTTTGCCTAAATTTCAGCAAACAAAGAGGGTACATGTAACCTGCATGCAGGCACTGAAATAGCACCTTCTAGTCATGGGAGAAGTTCATTAGGATGTCATATCCACCGGGCACAGTGCCATCATCTGGTGAATGCCAGCATCACAAGTCCTATACTTTGCTCAGACAAGCTGGTTTAGTTTGTTCTCTACATATAGATTACTTAGAGTCTCAGCAGCAGTAACTATTTTCCCAGCCAAAAAGAAAGCCCTTTGCATGTCCCTGACTCTGATTCATTTATATGATTCTTAAGATTGACTCATTCATCACTCTGAACTTCAATCAGCAGTGATATATACTAATACCATACATTTTCTTCTTTTGAACATGTAAATTTCAACACGTCCAAAAATAGAAAATCACAAACTTTATACTGCATTAACATATAAAAGAAACCAATCATATCAGTGACAGACAAAATGAAATCAATATCCTTATTTGAATGTTACCTTTTCATGTCTGTACTCAATTCATCAAAATTGTCAATAGGCCATTTTTGCCCATCGGCCCTTGTCATTTGAACAACGAGCATTGTTTTCTTTAAATTTACAATGGTGGGAGCAAAAAGCACTGGGATTTCAATGATCCCTCTAGGAGGCAATGGTATTCCTGTAAAAAACACAAAAATAATTTTAATGTGGTAAAAGTTTCCAGAATATAATTTGAACAGCAGAAAGTAATCACCTAATTCCTCTACTGATAATCCAGTTTTCAAGATCACTTTGGAACAACCACAAAAAAAACATCAAGCAGAAGTGTAAGTGACTTTACTGGCTTCATCATTAATTTTCCTCGAGGGAAAGGGAGGACGAAAGAGAGGGAGAGAAACATCGAGATGAGAGAGAAACACTGATCAGTTTTGCATGCGCCCCAACTGGGGACTGACCTTGCAACCTAGGAATATGCCCTGCCTGGGGATCGAACCAGCATCCTTTCAGTTTGTGGGATGACACCAAACCAACTGAGCCACGTGGGTCAGAGCGCCATCAACTCTTTAAAAAGTACATTTTATCCAGAGGCAAGAAGGTTCTCCAGAAGAGGCTGGCGTGTGGAAGGAATATTAAAACTGGAGACTTAAGTTTCCCTGAGTGATAGAAGAACCAAAAAACCCACAAATATTTTCAAGTCACTACATTTTGCAAAAGACAAAGTATAGCCATTTGACCCTTTAATTCCTTGTGTATTTTCTTCCTAGAACATAACACTCCAGGTTTCTGCTTGTAGCCCCCAGAGTGCTACCAGTAAACTATTCACTTATTTAACTGATGCCATGAGGGAACCCAGATCTTAACTGTGAAAGAAAGGGGCATCCGTTTCCAAGTCATAAAGACCAGAAGACAGAAAAACTCACAGCATCTTCTTGCATTCTTATGAATATTAGAATTTTTCAATCTTTACTTTGTACAAGAACTACCTGTGAAACATCAGATATGGAGTGTGCTGAGCCCCATGTTTAGAAATTCTGACTTATATGGTCTGGGCTGTGACCCAGGAAGCTGCATATTTAAGTAGCATCTAATGGGATACAGAAGCAGATACTCATGGGACCATACTTTGAAAACAAACCCTGCCTGTTGGACAAATATTGAGAGGTTGGAAGAGTGGTGAACTTTTGTCCATTCGTAACAATGATGGTTTCCAAGTAATGTGTGTCTTCCTTTATTGTGAAGAGTAACACTATTTTTCTACCAGCAAATAAGGGATATTGACCACATTCTGTTTTTTAAAAATTCTTTTTTATAAGATCGACGATATTCACAGCCATTTTTGTCTCAGAGGAGAATACTGTACTAAACTATTAACAACATCAAGAGAACAAATAGAGCCCTGGCTGGTGGGGCTCAGTGGACTGAGTGCCTCTTGCCAACCAAAGGGCCACTGGTGTGATCCCCAGTCCAGGCACATGCCTGGGTTGTAGGCCAGGCCCCAGGTGGAGGGTGGAGGCTGTGCAAGAGACAGCCACACACTGATGTATCTCTCCCTCTCTATCTCCCTTCCTTCCCCTTTGTCTAAAAATAAATAAATAAAATCTTTAAAAAAAGAAAGGAAATAGAAAATTGCGCCTGTGCAAAACATCCCAACTCAAAATTCTTACAAGTTTTCAAATTTTTAATTTTATTCCTTCAGGAAATGAAAACATTGTAAGGTTTAATATTATGGTTTATAAAGATTATTAGTATTTGTTGAGTACTGACTATATGCCAGGCTCCATGCTAAGTATTTTTCACACAATATCTCATTTCATTCTCAGAAAATCACCATAAACTAAGTGCTATTATGTCTCTCATTTTAGAGATAGAGGAATTGAGACAATTTGGTTAACTTGCCCAAAGTCCCAATGAAAGATTGTATTGTTTGCTAAGCAATCTAAACAACGTGTTATCTTCAACTTGGTCATTATGAACTCTACATTTTTAGTGAATCACTGATTCAAATGAACTAAAACAGCAAGAGATGGAATACAATAAAAATAGGGAGCTCAGTGAACCAAACAATCATGCATTCCCAAGAAAATGAAGTTTAGAAATGGTCACTTACCATTACAAAATTATATTATTACTAAATTATAATTATATAATTGCATTATCCTTGTTGTATGACTTCCAATCAGTTAAATTTCTGAAGGTAATGAATGATAGTTGTTCTATAGTTTAGTTGTAATTTTGATGTGGATCTGCAAGGAGGCGGGCCGTGTTTACCTGTGACACCATCATGACCAGAAGTCCACAACTAATATAGCTTTTTGATTAATTACCCTGTCTTCTTTGTCCTCTACACTACACTAGTGTGTGTGTATAAAATATTCTCTTCAGCTGAAGAAATACACTATGATAAAATATAAGGCATGAATTTTAGAAGTTTAAACCTATGCTGTTACTTCTTAGTTCTGTGAAACTGAAAAAAGTTAATTAAATTTCTAAGTGAGATTTTCTTCATATGAAAAAGAAAGCTAATGTAATACATATATCAAGCTATCACTATGGCAAAGGTACTATCCAAGTTCCATCCAGATAATCCCATTTTGTACAGCATACATTAATTCTGCACTATTTTATTCTCTTACTTATTCATTCTGAAAATACTATGTGCCATGCATTGGAATAAGCAGCACGAATAAAATAGTGAAGAAAATAAATCTCCTGCTTTCTTGTGTCTTGCATTCCAGAATATGTTGGGAGGGTGAGGAGAGAAGTAAAACAATAAATAAAATGTACTATATGTATGGTTGTTGTTGAGTAAATAAATGTTTAAAAGGGTTAAAGAGGATGTGGAACTTAAATAATATAGATGATTTGGGAAGACCTCTGTGATACAATGAGCAGGGCAACTAAGTGTGTTTGAGAAGCCTCACAGACATCTGTGGGGGGAATATTGAGATAGCGTGTGAGTATAAGAGTCTGGATTTAAAGAGAGGACAAGGCTGGGGCTATCAATTCACTAGTTGTTGGAAGCTCATGTGTGACTAAATGAAATTCCATTGGGAATGAGTGTCGACAGAAATGACAAGAGGACAGAAGTCTAACCTTTGGGCCTCTAGGAAGTCAAGGGTACAGGGACAGAGGAAAAATATGCAAAAGAGAATGAGGAGGATTTACTAGAGAGAAGAGTCAAAGGAGAATTGAGTCCCAGTGGGCAACTGTTTCCAAAACAGTGAGTGATGAGCTGCAACAAGCTCATGAGTTGAGCAAGATGAGGACAGCATACAGATGATTAGATCTGGCAATGCTATATTATAGAAGAACTTAAAAAGAACTGAATTAGTAGAAAGATGGGGAATAAAGTCGGATTTGCTTGGGTTGAAAAGATAATAGTATTAAGAAGTGAAGACAGTAAGTATAGACAAGCTTTCAAATTGTTTTGCTGCACAAAAGGATCAGAATAGTGGGATAGTAGCCGGCAGAGATAAGGGGTAAAGGGAGGCCTGTCTAGTAACATCAAGAGCTTCTATTGCATGTGTATTTTGATAGAAATAATCCAATAAAAACCACTGTAGAGAAGACAGAGCGGAGAACTCCTGGAGAGCTCCGCACAGTTGAGCAGGTATGTGGTTCAGTGACGAAGCAGAGGGATAAGAGCATAGAGAGGTTTCTGATGTAATGGGAGGGACCACAAGGCACACGGATGAAAACAAAATTAGGCTGATCGATATAATGGAAGAACTAGACAATTAGACTCTGATTTCACTCTATATTCTTAATTAAATGGGAAAGAAGAACATCAGTTGTGAGAAGGGGAGGAAATGATGAATGTCAGTAGTAGTTACCAGGTTTCAATTCAAAGTAGGAAATTTTACTATACCAAATTTTATTAAAGGAAAACCAGGTTCCATCAAAAGTCCATCACTCACTCACAATTTTCCTGTTTCTGTACAGTTCTTTCTATCTATACATCCATCAACCATGCTACCTGTTTAAAAGGCCTCATGCTCTACAATTCCTAAGCAATCTGCTCTTTGTTAGAATATTTGCCTGCATTTGTGAAATGAAGAAAATTGCATGACATGGTGGAAAAAAGAAATGACACCATGCCTTTGGTCCCCTTTTACAAGTTTAGACCACATAAACTATTTTAATAAGTTTCATGTCTGTTCTCACCATAAAAATGTTCTAGTGGTATAAGTAAGCCTAAATTTCAGGTTATATAGATTTTTCTGACAGACAGGCACCTAGGCATCTTTGCATAACAAGACCTGTAGATTGTTTTGTTTTTTTTTCCAACAATAAAATCAGTAGCTTCAATGACTATCTAGGAAGTCCACCTACTTTACACTATAAATCATAATCTATGGAACCTGAACTCATTCTTGGGAAAATTGGTCATTTGACATAGTAAGAAAGGACATTTTATAAAAAATGTGAAATCACGCTCAGCTGCCCACATAATTTAGTAAATAAACAGTCATGACAATGATCTGAGATCTGAGCAAGCTTCATGTGCTGGCAGCAGCCTGCAGCATTAAGTGTCACTAAACAGTGAGTTCTCGAAGACATTTTCCAATTCATAAGCAGCAACATTTATTTTCAAAAGCATTATTTTTACAAATAACATTTCATTATTGATGTCAAAATACATGATATACGTTAACTAAAATCAACACGAGACATGGCAATTATCTCTCATAAGAAAAACAAGTGTCTTTTCTAAATGCTAATGCTATCACTCTGATTACTTAGCTTTGATTATTAGCAATCACATGAACACAAACGATGCATATTTTATCTTTAAAAAATAGATACCAAATTACAAATACCAAACATAGTGTATCTCTATCTTTTTGACAATTCTCACTGTAATATGACACAATCCCTATCCAATACAGAACATTTGAGAAAATTATAAACATGCAGTTATAAATAATGAAAGCAAGATCCCATGTACCCTTTAACCAGTTATCTCCCTCAGTAACATCCTGTAAGACTATACTATAATGCAAAAACTACAATATTTATATTGATACAGTGAAAATCAAGAAAGTTTCATCACAACAAGTCTGATCTTTTATATACTTCCTCACCTCTCCTACTCCATTCCTGAATCATTACAACTGCTAATCTAGTCTTCATTTCTATAATGTTATCACACAAAAGATGGCGAATTAGTGGAATCATCTAGTATATAAATTTCTGCAGTTAACTTTTTCACTCAGCATAATTCCCTAGACATTCAATCAAGTTGCGCTTATTAAAAATGAATTCAATAAAATAACAGGACACAAAATTAACATTCAGCAATTGGCTGCATTTTTGTACACCAATAATGAGCTATCAGAAGGAAAAATTAAAACAATCCCATTTAAAATTGCATCAAAAAGAATAAAATACCTAGGAATAAACTTAACCAAGGAGTACTTGGTTAGTACTTGTAGTGCTTTTCCAAGACCTGTACTTGGAAAACTATAAGGCACCGAAAAAATTGAAGAAGATACAAATAAATGGAAGGATATGCTATGCTCATTAATAGGAAGAACTAACATTGTTAAAGTGTCTATATTACCCAATGTAATGTACAGAGTCAATGCAATCTCTATCAAAATACCAATGGCATTTTTCACAGAACTAGAAAAAATAATTCTAAAGTTTATGTGGAACCAGAAAAGATCCTGAATAGACAAAGAAATCTTGAGAAAGAAGAATAAAGTTGGATGTATTGTGCTACCTAATATCAAACATTACTGCATGGCTATAATAATCAAAACACCATTGTATTGGCATAGAAATAAATACATAAATCAATGGAACAGAATAGAGACACTCTTCCAGAAAGGATATACAGATGGTCAACAGACATATGAAAAGATGTTCAACATCACTCATCAGGGAAATGCAAATTAAAACCACAATGAGATATCACCTCACACCTGTCAGAATGGCTATCATCAGTAAATCAACAAACAACAAGTGTTGTAAAATATGGAAACAAACATCAGTGGATGGATAAAGAAGAGGTACATAAATATACACAGTGGAATATTACTCAGCTATAAAAAGAATGAAATACAGTTATCTGTGACAACATGGATGAACCTGCAAGGTAGAGAGAAAAAGAAATACCACATGGTTTCACTTATATGTGGAAGCTAAAAAGCAAAATAAAAAACAAACAAAACAGAAACAAACAGAGGACAAACTGATGATCACCAGATTGGAAAGAGAGAATTGGGGGAAAGGATGAGAAAGGTGAAAAGGATTAAGAATTATAAATTGCTAGTTTGTAAAAATAGCCACTGGGATATGAAGTACAGCATAGGGACTATACAGTCAGCAATATTGTAATAACTATGTAGGGTGCCAGGTGGATACTAGATAGACTTAAGAGGGGTGATCGCTATATAAGATATACTATAAATGTCTCATCACTGTGTTGCACATCTGAAATGAATATAATATTGTATCAATATGTCAACTGTAGCTAAAAATAAATCTTTAAAAAGTTGTGTTTATTAATGTTCTTTCCTTTATATTGCTGAGTAGTACTCCATGCCACAGATGTGCCAGTTTTCTTACCCATTCATGCATGGAAGGTCATCTCAGTTGTTTCTGGATTTTGACTATTATTAATAAATCTGCTACAAACATTCATGCACATGTTTTTTGTGTGGGCATACTTTTTTATTTTTCTAGGATAAATCTTTTAAGTATGCATGTTTACTTTTGTAAGAAAGCACCCAACAGTTTTCCAGAAGGGTTGTGTGCTTACATTCTCGACAGCAAGCTACAAGTGACCCAGCGCCTCCATATCCTGGCTAACATTTCATGTTGCCATTATTTTTTATTTTAGCCATTCTGATAGGTTTGCAGTGAAATCTTACTATGGTTTTATCTTACATTTCCCTGAAGACTAATGGCATTGAACACCTTTTCATGTGCTATCAGTATATTCTGTTTGGTGAAATGCTTGCTCACATTCTTTATCAACTTTCTAAGTTAATTATATTTTTATTAGTGAATTTTCAGTACTTTTATATATTCCAGATACTAACCCTTTGTCACATATATTGTTTGTAAATATTTTCTTCCAGTTGATAGTTTTCTATTTCATCATCTTGTCATGGGCTTTTATACAGAAAAATATTTGTTTGAAGATGTCCAATTTATTAATTCCTCCTCAGGAAATTTGCTATTGAAATCTAAGAACTATTTGTTTAGCATTACACTGAGCTATTTTCTGCATAAATTGTTAACATCTTGGTAGGAATTACATTTGATCTATAGATTAATTTGGATAAAACTGACACCATTGCTATATTATCTTCCAGTTCATCTATACAGCATATCTGTCCCTTTATTTATGTTTGATTTTGTCATTTTCAGCACACAAGTCCTATACATGGTTTGTTAGATATACTTCTAAGAACTACTTTTATTTGGAGAGATTGTGAATGATTTTATGTTTTTAGTTTCCACATTTCATTGCTATTATATATAAATGTGATTGAGTTTTTTTTGTGTGTTGTTCTTGTTTCCTGTGACCTTGCTGAACTCACTTAATACCTCTACAGGATTTTTGTGGTAGATTCTTTGGGATTTTCTGGTACATCAGGTGATATAAAAATAGGGACAGTTCATTTCTTCCTTTCCATTCTATTTGTCTTTTGTTTCCTTTGCTTGACTTCCAATGGTACATGAAGTAAGTGGGGAGTGTGGGCATACTTTTGTTGCTGCCTATTTTAGAGGGAAAGTAATTAATGTTTCATAATTAAATGTGATATTAGCTGTAGTTTTATCATGTAAGCTTTTTAGCAGGTTGGGAAGGTTCCCTTTTATTCCTTGGTTGTAAAAATTTTAGACAAAATAATATTGGGTTTATTCTAATGTTTTTTCTATGTTGATTGACTTGTGATTTTTTTTCTTCAGTTTTTTTAACAGGATGGATTATATTAATGGAATTTCAAATGCCAAACCAGTCTTTGCTCTGGAATAAACAACATTTGGTCATGGGTATATATTTTGTTATATAGTTATAGATTCAATTTATGGATATTTTGTTGAAGATCTTTGTCTCTAATTTCATGAACAGTATTAGTCTATAATTTTATTCTCATTTTTTGGTTTTTATATCAGAGTTATTAATGCTGGTCTCATAGAATAAGGTGGAAAGTGCTCCTCCTGCTTTTCTTGTAGGAGTTTGAGAAGGACTGGTATTAATGAATTTTGGTAGTTTGGAGTTTTCTAGAAATGGATCAATTTCTCGGAGGCTGCTGAATA
Organism: Trachops cirrhosus; assembly: GCA_028533065.1. NCBI lineage: Eukaryota > Metazoa > Chordata > Mammalia > Chiroptera > Phyllostomidae > Trachops > Trachops cirrhosus. The sequence continues at coordinate 50,534,034 of CM052552.1, forward strand.
TATCCACATCATTTTTCTAATGTCTTTTGTTATCTGTAGTGATATTCCTTTGGGTTACTTGAACATATTTTAGGATTCTAACTGTTTTACAGTGTTTCTGTGTATATCACTTCATGTAATTTTCTTAGTTCTTTTAAATGGTGACTATATATGTATGTATGTACGTGTGTGTGTGTATATATCATATTATTGTCCACAGGAATAACATTTAATTACCTTGAATGAAGTGTGTGTGTGTGTGTGTGTGTGTGTGTGTGTATATATATATATATATATATCTTATGTTTTCAAATGTTTTAATCAGATATGACAGGACATTCAGACACAGAAATGACTGTCAAGAAAGAAAAAAGTTTTCATACCCACATATGTCAAGAACCGGGTGGCACAGCACGCCGTGCAGAGCCACAGGGAAAAGCACCAGAGGTGGTCATGGGCTGGGGCAATGGGCAGGAGTCTTCACTGTGGTTTTCATGGGAAAGAATGAGTAAAGTAGGCTAAGCAGGTATAGGATTGGCTAGTTTGAATAATTTCAGCAGACTTTGGGGTTTGGGATTCCTGATCGTGAGATATAAGTGTAGGAGAACATTGGCCTGGAATGTAAAAGCCTAACAGAAGAGGTGTTGGAAGTATGGGCTCTGGATCAGTTAGTTTGAATATGAAAGTAAATTACATCTGAGTAATTTACTATCTCTGGGAACTAGCTAACTCTGATGGAGGCATTTTCATCCCTGTCAGCAAGGCCCCAGATATATATAATCTGTGTATAATTATCTTAAGACTTTCTTCTCTATATATATTAATAGGTAGATAGATATAGCTATATAGACTCTGTATCACAGTGTTATAATTTTTATTTCACTCAGCAAATATAATTTAAGGAACTCAAAAGAAGTAGGATATTCTATTATTACTATATTAATATTTGTTTTACCCATTCTATCTAATGTTCTTCACTTTATGAAGTTTTAATCCTTCTTATATTTTCTATCTACTTAGAGAAAATCCTTTAGCCATTGTTTAAGTACTGGTTTGCTTATAACAAGTTTTCTATTCTCATGTCTGAGTATGTCTATATTTTCCCTTTATTCATGAAGGATCTATTCTTGGGATACTGAACTTACAGTTTACTATTTTCAGTACTTGACAAATATGTACCACTTCCTTCTGGCCTCCATGGTTCAAGATAAGAAATTTCTTATTATTTTAATTGATGTTTCCCTATAAGCATTGTTTCTCTCTACCTTGCTTTCAAAATTTCTTTGTCTTTAGTTTTCAGATGTTTAATTATGATGTGTCTTGCCATAGATTTCTTTTGCTTTAAAATATTTGGTGTTTACTCAGGCTCTTCAAACTAGAGGCAAGATTAATCTCTTTGGCAAATTCTCAATTATTATAACTTTGAATAATGTTTCAATCCCACACTCTCTTTTCCCTATAGGTTTCTGATGAGATGACTGTTATTTCTTTTATTTTCCTACAGGCTCCTGAAACTCTGTTCTTTTCTTTCCCTTTTTTTTAAATTTGTTTTCTCTGTTGTTCAAATTGTATAAATTATATTGATCTCTCCTGACTTTTGCTGATTCTATTCTCTATCACCTCTATTCTATTCTTGATCCCATCCAGGAAGATATTTATCTAATTTACTATATTTTATCTAATTTACTATAATTTCCAGGTGGTTCTTTATTTAACTTACATTTTCTCAGATTCTCTATTTTTTCTTTTGTTTCATGAGAATTAAAAATCATTTGTTGAAGTAGAATATGGGCTATCAATTACATTGCCTTATTACAGAAGGGTGGGGTAAAAGTTCTGTCCCCTGAGAGGCACAAGAGAAGAGACCAAAAAGAGATAGGAGGAAGCACAGTGCTAATAAGCTCCGTCTCTCATGTCTTCATTCTGCCTTGTTGGTGCTAGGTGTCTCTGGAAGCTCAGTTCCCCTTTCTCATGTCACTCCATTTGATCTTTTTGATGTTCAATAGGGGTGTAAATTGTGATCCCCACCGGATCCCACAGACTCCAGGGACTGGGCTAGAGTAGGAGTGTGTACTGACCCTGCATTACATCCTACTGGACCTTGCTAACACCAAAAGTGGGAAGAAGTTTACTAGCCCAACTTGCATCAATTTGCTCCATCTCACTCATAACAGGTGCACTTAGAGGTGACTAGACCTCAAGGCACCATCTCTTTAGGTCTCATTATTGCTGGGTGGGGATGCATTCTCAGCTTGTGATAATCCTGTTGACACTACATTGGTGGGGTACCTGGAGCTCTGCCTGTTTCTGCCAGGAAAGAAATGAAAGATAAATGTCCCTGTCAGTCCCATCAACACTATTCTGGCAGGGAACTGGAGGGCAGCCTATGTCAGTGGAGGCCATGGTAGGTTAGTTTGCTGCATGGCCCCATCAACACCACAGACAGGAGAGGGAAAGGAAATCAGAGTGTACTGTTCATGAGAAATGAGGGTAGGGTGGCATAGGGTAGGAAGTTAACTATCTGCTTAGCCCAGCTGAATATATGGGGGTAAGGGATATGTGGTTATTGTATTGATGTTTGGCTAGAGTATGGTAGGAAGGAAGAAAAGTATGCTATCTTGGCAAAGCAAGAAGTATAGGAAATGAAAGTATTTTAAAAATATTTTCTCAAATATAAATTGTTTCTAATATTTACATACAATCCAATATAGACCTTCTTTCCATTTATATATTATGATTATCTCAGTTCTGTAATTTCTTTTGGGATGATAGAAAATGTTACAAAACATAAACATGCAAAAATCTAGCAATATAAATAAATTGATTAATGCCACTATCAATAACCGTAAAGTGATGAGGATTTTTCTAATTGCAGGGAACACTGTCTTCTCAGGGAAGAGTCAGGATTCAAGAAAGTAACAAAAACATTTAGATAATTTAGTTTGGGGAATAGAGGGTATTTTCATTATGACAGATCATGCATTCTAGAAGACAGTGTGATCAAGTCTTAGGATTTGGAAAGAGATGAGAGTTGTGTTAAAAAAAAAAATAGTGATTGCCCTGGCAGGGTCGCTCAGTTGGTTGCAGCATTGTTCTGTAGACTGAAAGGTGGTGGGTTCAATTCCCAGTCAGGGCAAATGCCTAGGTTGCAGGTTCAGTCCCCAGTTGGGGCACATGTGAGAGGCAACCGATTAATGTTTGTCTCTCACATCAATGTTTCTCTCTCTCTCTCTCTCTATCTCTCTCTTCCCCTCTCTAAGCATGTCTTTGGGTAAGGATAAAAAAGAAATGAAAGCATACTGCCCTTGGGGATATGAATGCTGAGAATGAGGAATAACCCAGAAGAAGTGGTGTTCATATGGTAACAGATATAAAGTGGCATGAATGCATAATCATGCACCACCACATGGAAGAGAGATATATCACAGTGGTTAAGATCGCACACTCTCACTGTCTTTGGGGGTAAGGTCTTGGAGGTGGGCAAGAATGAATAACTTAGCAAAACTACATTACACATATGAATCTGGTAATAGCTTGAAAACAATCTACCAATTATTCAACACTCCCTAACTACCTAAGCTCATGCATATACTTTGCTATGTATGAGTTTAGCATTCTTAACACTCAGCCCTCTAACATAACAAAATAATGTCAAATGTAGAGTTTGTAAATGTACTTAGGAATTGAGGGCTTGTCCCTAACAGAAATGCCTCACCATTTACCTTTTTCTTCCTATCAGTGTTCTTCCGGAGGGAAGTTGTGATAAAGATCACAGCCCTATTTACATGTGGTAAGATGAATAACACTCAGTGATGGCTTCTTCAGCTCTTATCAAACAAAAGGGTCAGGGCAATGCTATTACATGCCCAATTGCTATAGGAAAGGAAATCCATTACAGCTACCAGAATTCAGGAAGAACACAAGTGCCAAAAGGGAATGAGTGGCTGTGCTTAGTCAAAAGAGGAAAATCCTAGAATGGACGTTTTCATAAAATGCATTCATCATATCCATTTTATGAGATAACTGAAAAATATACATTCGAATCCTTCTATAAGATTTCATGATGACTTGCCCCTAGAGCTTTTCACAGGAGAGAATTTCAGTTGTGTATTTATTTCCTACTCATGGAGACTAAGCATTTATATCTGTTTAATCTTACTTTTAGACTTAAATATGCAAAGGGATGCCAGCTAAAAGAAAAAAAAGATAATTTCAATTCAGGTGTAATTGGATTTTTGACACATCATATAGAGAGAGGTCTGATTACATCTGACAGATCCATATTGATTTTCATTTTAAATTCTTCTTAGCTAACATACTTTGTTATTTCTGGATTTTTTTTTTTTGCTTTAAATTAAATAACAGTTTGAAGAGATAGGAAATTTTAATTAACCTCATTGACTGAATGTAGTATCTACTTTAGAAATGGAGTCTGACATTTTTTCATACAAAAACTAACATAATAATACATTTGATATTTTTGTAGCTTAAATATAAGTTTTTTTAGAAGGTACCAAATAAGTCATAAGACATGGCTTAGAAGGTATTTTCTCTTTTAATTTATTTTTAAAGAGGGGGGAACAAGGGAGAAAGAGAGGGACAGAAACATCAATGTGAGAGAGAAACATCAATCTATTGCCTCTCTTATGCTTCCCGATGGGGGACCAAACCCACAATCCAGGCATGTGCTCTGACTGGGAATTGAACCAGCAACCTTTCACTTTGGGGGACAATGCCCAACCAACTGAGCTGCACCAGTCAGGGCTAGAATGTATTTTCACTTATCAGAGTCTAGGAACTAAAACAAAAATGTGATGACTACAAAATTGCATTGAGTTTCTCAAAAGTGACCCAAATGTGCTAAAACTATCATCACCTTTACTATCTCTCCAAACTTCTTTACAGCATCTGTCTCTTTAAGGCTCTTGCAGAGAAAAGCTAAGACATTTTATGCTGTTCCGTATCAGTGGTTTTTGTGCCAGGGATCTTCAGTACTTCTGCCCAGATTTCTTCTGTATCTTATGCATGTGGATAAATGTTCAATTTTAAGCATGTTTTATTGTTTCTCCCAAAATATTATGTTGAGCCCAGCATAGTAAAAATAGTATCAAAACAATAAAATTGAAAGAGTGTATTCCATTTTACAAAACAAAATTTCACTTTCTAGCTCACATGTCATTTGATTCCAAAACTAGTAGAGAAGTATATAATTTGTCTTTCATTTTACTATCTGAGCGATTTTAGTATATATTATTCTTGCTTACGTCTTTTCTAGAACCTAAGGGAAAAAAGGTTCCATTTTTAAGGGAAGAGAAAATATTTTAAACTAAGCACAGAAATTAGAATAATTGTTCTAAAAGCAAATGAACCTATATAAACCTGTTTCTATCAATGCCATTAACCTAATCATAGAATGACAGAATCTTTCAGTTCTAACTTAATAGTCCTGATGTGTAACCTCCCAGTGAATGCAGGAACATATTCCAAAAAGGTCTTTTGGAGATGGCCCCTCAGCAACTACATGGATGCATCATCGAATGAGAAGTTCTTATGTCTTACAGCACTCAATTTCCTCGTAAAACAAAATTAGAGAGGTCTTTCTTGTTTTAGTCCCTAATGCTACTACCTAGAGCTACTGGTCTCTAGTTGAAGTTCTGCTCTGAGCAGCAATACAGAAAACTAACCTCTGTCTTCCACACTTGGAGAAACCCCTTTTCCATGCTCAATATTATTCCCTCAGACATTAGACACAGTTCTTTATATTCATCAATGGCCTGCTAGTTACCTAGACTCCCAAGGATTTAAGATCTTTTCTGTCTTAAGATCTATGCTGGCTGAGTACTTCAGTAGTTGATCCCAAACCAGTAAGGGCCACCTTGTGTTATATTTCAGCCATGATAAATGATTTCCCAGATCTCCAAATGCTGTCTTTGAATTCCTGCCTCCATGGACTACCTGCCCATTGGGTCATCATCATTTCTGCCTAGATTATAACCTTATCCTTAATGTAAGATTTTTTGAATTTTCTATTTCACTCTTTCCTAACAACTATAATTATGTATAGTTTCTGCAGCACCAGTGTAAATTTAATCAGTAAGTCTAGTTGGAAGTTTAGGATACAAGTAGAATTGTCTAGCTATTTATCAGGCATATACTAGCCATTTCCTGAGCTATAACAAAAGATCCTTCATCAGTCAATATCGATGCAAAGAAGTACTCTATTTTCCAGTATCTTAATATATATTATGGTAATTGACCCAAACTATCCAGGTCTGATCTAATTAGTGCACAGTAGTTTGGAGCAACTACCTATATTCTTAAATCTGAGAAAAGACATTTTTACTATTATGGGTCAAATTTACTTTAGATCTTTAGATAATCTTATTACAAAGGATGTTATCAGAAGGAAGTCAGCCTGAATTCCCTCCTTCTAGTACACCCACTCGAATCTGCTCTTCAAGTGAAATTTATTTCTCCTAAACTCTAAGGGTCCCCACGAGACTTGCAAGCAGGGGAGGAGTGGGGAGCAGCAGCTGTTCCTGGGCTAACCCCCGGCCCTGTCTCCAAGGCCCCTTTCTCTGACCTTCCAGTGAGCTGACGGCAGCTCTGCCTAGGCTCTCTCCTGTTGCTTCTTCTATCCTAGGCCCTTCCTAGGGCCTAGGATATCACGTTCCCTCACTTTAACAAACATACTCTCAAAATTAAAAGAGAGAGAGAGACAGAGGGAGAGAGAGAAAGTCAGCCAAAACCCAAAATGTGCTCCCAAGCTGCACACCACCATATTCAATTTATACTTGGCTGTTTTGAACCCACAAGCCAGCCATTCCATTATTTCCTTAATACTTTGTCTTGAAAACCTCAGTCAAACATTATAGAATACTGAGATTAAACATCCATTTGGCATATAGCACATTAGCTTTCTCTTCCTATTTTTTTTGTGATACATCAATTTTCGAAACAGTCTCTGGTTTTACACAAGACATGCATGGCAGAGACCCAGATAAGACTCTATCAGCAATTTATTACTATAGCCATTTCTGTAGGCTAATTCATTTATTCACACTGGTCCCTTCAGTAAGAACTTTTCTAGCTCCTGTTCAAAACTGCACCACCAATACCACAACTTTCCTTATCCTCCTCCCTCGCCCATTTTCTCTCCCATCCTATTTGATTACTGCCTGCTTCTTTCCACTAGCATGTACATCCCAGCAAGGAAGAGATTTTTGTCTGTTGGGCTCCATGCTGTATCTACAGAAATCAGAACAGGATCTTAGCATCTGGTTCCCAATAAACAGTGACTGAATGAATTGAGCAAGAAACTGTTCTAGCTGCTGGGGATAGTGTATGAAGTAAGACAGCAAATAGCCCCTGTATTGTGGATCTTGAGTTCTAGAGGAAGAAGAAAAAAAGAAAGAAATAAACAGGAAAGTATATAGTAAGTTTTAAGTTAATGATTTAGGGAAAGAGAATTAGTGGAGGCTGTTTTCAGGAAAACTTCTCTAAAGAGGTGACATTTTATGGACACTTAAATGATTTAGAGGAAGTTAAACAAGAAGTGGGGATGCGAGCATTCCAAGCAGAAGGGTGAACAATATAAAGGCTTAAATGGGAATTGCCTCAGAATGTTGATGTAGCAGCTCTGTGAAGGGTAGGAGAGATTAGAGAAGGTGAAGTCAGAAAGAAATGCGTGCATCAGATCGTGTGGGGCCTTTCTGTTCTCACTTCCCAAAGATGAGTTGGAAAACATAAGGAGGTTTTAAACAGCCCAGTGATATAGCCCAACTGGTGTTTTACAAAAGGTCACTCTGTCTTCTGTGTAGATATTAGAATGTAGGGTTCAAACTGAAATAGAGGAAGCTATTACCGTAGTCCAGGTGGTATAGACTAGGGTGGAAGTGGGGGAGCTGGTAAAATGTGGTCTGAAAAAGGATATATACTTTATGGCTTTGCTATCAGTATTTACTGATGAGCTGAAAATTTGTAATGAGAAAGAAAATGAATCAAGTATGACTCCCAGTTTTTCAGCAACATAAACTAGATAAATAATGGTGCCATCAAGTGAGATGGAGAAATCTTTGAGGAAAAAATTAGCATAAGGGTGAGGGGACAAGTATATCCAGAGTAATATTTAGTAAAATATACCTACTAGATAACTATTTGGAGAAGAAAATATGAAGTTAAAACTCAGGAGAAAGTATGGAGTTACAGATATAATTTAAGAGGTCACGGTATGTAAATGGTATCCACAGCCTGAAAGAAATGACCAGGAAGACAGTATAACTGGAGACGAGGCAAGGCTGAACGCTAAATCGTGCCAACATCTAGAGTTCGGATAGCAGATATGTAAGTGAAATAAGTCAGTCAGAAAACGCTAAGAACCGCATGATTCTACTCATATGTGGGATATAAAACTGAAACTCAGAGACACAGACAAACAATATAGTGGTTACCAGAGAGAAGGGGGTGGGAGGATAGCAAAGGGTAAAGGGGGCCAAATATATGGTGACAGAAGATGATCTCACTGTGGGCGGTGGGCACACAATGCAACATACAGATCATGTGTCATAGAAATGTACGACTGAAACCTATATGAGCCTATTAACCAATGTTGCCTCAATAAATTTAATAAGTAGCAAATAAATAAACATACATATTCATTAATTCTTTCATGTAAAAAAATATAAGATTCAGAAGGCCTGAACTATGACATAAAAGGAAAACCAAAAGAAAGTGAATACAGCAGTTCAAGAAGAGAAAAGTCAACTATGTCAAATGCTACTGAGAAATAAAGTAAAATAAGGACATAGCATTGACCTACAGATATTGCAACATGTGAGTTATGATTTTCTTGACAAAAACAATTTCCGTTGAGTTGTCAGGATTAAATCTTCACTGATGTGAGTTAGACAGTTGAGAATAGAGACAAAGTAGTAGAGATAGTGAATATAGACAACTTTTTCTAGGAAAACATGGTTATTGCCTTTAAAGCTATTAAATTATAGAATATACATTCTTTGAGTATGTAATTTCTATTGATTGTAGAAAGGATTCCAATGTTAGAGTGACATTAACATTAATAATGAAAGCAGTAGCAAAAACTAAAGCAAAATTATTATCCTATACATTTGTATATTTCTCTACATGTACAAAATACTTTGAAAAAGAATTTTGGCTTTGCATTTATTATCTGGATTAATCCTGGATTAGAACACTGTCTTAGTGAATCAGAACTGGCAGATAATAACTTTAAAGGCAATAAGCATATCTTCCTAGTAAGAGTTGGATAATATGAACAAGTTTTACAAATTAATGGTAAATGTAATATAATATTTAAAATGACCAGAAGTTATGAAAATACAATTTATAAAAAGTCAAATGCATATGGCAATGTTAGATCTGCAAGTTCTGCTTCCTAAAACTCCAAAGCTGTATTAGCCAATTGAAAAGCTTCATGTTGGCAACGGACATTCATTCTCAAAGCAAAAAGGGGGATGATACCTAGTATTTATCTCTCTGTCTCTCTATAGCTTTATATTGAAAGCTATGATAGAATACTGACATCTTTAAAAATTATATGAAAAATGACACTAATTAAAATGATACCTGGTTAGTTCTAATTATATGTATAAAATTATGTGGAAAAATAAAAACTTGATATTTTAAAGAAAAAAATTAATTGAAGAGGAATAGAGCAATATGGTCAAATATATATCCTCTATTTGCTTTTCTGCTAGGAATTTTTATCTAACTAGACAAGGATTTCCTGATATTGTAATTACTCCAATAACAACAACCTAAATAAATTAAGGCTCCAAATCTTCTCTTTTAAATTAAAGGGAAAATTTAATTAGCCATTACAGAAATTAACATTGTGTAAAATGTTTTGAAAAGTGTGCTAATTCTTTACCATTGCATCATGGAATATCAAGAGTACTAAAGTAATATAAGAGTCATTATATAAAAATATTTTAAAATATATTAATAGTTATAAAAATGATTTCTCTTCTTCAGCACAGAAAACTGATATCATTTTAAGCAAAACCCTTATGTATTTTAGGAAGCAATAAGAGAAAATATAATAGTGAGCTATTGTAATTAAAATCAGTAATAAAATATTAAGTATGAATAATCATAAAATAGCTTGCATTATGTAACAACAAATTGTATATGTTCTGTCACTGTAATATCACAAAAAGAATGATATATTGTTAATATTTTCACTATTTTCAAAAGGTGACCTAAAATGGTTCTGAGCACGCTTTGTCTATTAAAACACATGTAAAAAATATTAAAAAATAAAATTAAAACATTTCTGAGACAAAGTTGATGAACTAATGAAAATACATAAAATGAATACTGATAAAAGTTTTAGTTATCACAGAAATGTCATTTCTTCCTACATAGACAGTTATAATTGTTATTATTTAAATTATAACAGTTATAATCATATATAAATTATAATTTAGTTACACATATATAAATTATAACTTAGTTATAATTTAAATTATAAATTAAAAAATCCTAATAAATATTTTATCAGTTTTTTCCAGAGGTAGTCAATTTATTATAAAGTTCATGTAGATAATCAAAGAGGTAAGAATGGCCAGTAAAACTCTGAGAAGAAAAGAAAGTAATGTGAGAGAGCTATCCTCAACACATATTAAAGCACATCATAAAGCCTCTCTAATGAAAACAGTGTAGTTTTGGTCTTAAAGACAGATCTAGTGGAATAATAGAGACAACCCAGAAAGAATCCAAGTACACATGGCAGTGTGGACTATGACAATGTTGACATATCAAATCAGTGGGGACAGATGAGCTTGAAAATAAATCTTGAAGAAAGACAGCCATTTGGATAAATGAAAAAAGGTACCACGTTCTTAGACTGAAAGGCTCAATAACCCTGGCTAGTGTGGCTCAGTGGATTGCGTGCCCACCTGCGAACCAAAGGGTTGCTGGTTCGATTCCCAGTCAGGGCACATGCCTGGGTTGTGGGCCAGGTACCCAGTTGGGGATGTGTGAGAGGCAACCACACATTGATGTTTCTCTCCCTTTCTAGCTCCCTCCCTTCCCCTCTAAAAATAAATAAATAAAGTATTTTTTAAAAAAGAAAGGCTCAATAACTCAATATTCCTAAGGTGCTAGTTGCTTCCTTATCAATGTGTAGTTTCAATACAATTAAAAAAAGTCTTAGCAGTGATATGCATGTGTACCTCTTTATCTCTGTGTGTTTGGAAATCAACTAGCTGATTCTAAAACTCATAAAAGTGCAAAGGATTTACAATAACTAAGAAAACCTTGAAGAACAGGAACATTTTGAATTTTGAAAGATTTATGTTACCACATATGCAGACTTGCCTATAGTATAATAGTGAAGACAATATGATATTAGTGCAAAGACAGATGAATAGACAACTGGAACTGTAGAGAGGGTCCAGAAACAGATTTGTAAACATACTGTCACTAGCTTTAGAAGACAAGTGTTTTCCAATTGCAGTGTCTTCACTGCAATTCAATGACAGAAAGGGTGCCTCTTCTATAAAAGATGCTAGGACAAGTTGGTATACATAATGAATAAAATGAATCTTGACTCCTACATGTCACCATATTTAAAATTATTAAGGTACCATATTTTGCCATGATGATGCACACTTTTTTACCCAAAATTTTGAGGGGAAAATAAGGATGTGCATTATGCATGGGTATAATGATTACATACCACAGGTATAATAATGGGCATAATAATCCTGTGCATAATGCACACAAAAATGTGAGTGTGCATTATACAGAGCAAAATGTGGTATATTATCAGAAAAAATAAACAGTAATGCTTCTAGTAAAAAGAGGAATGTATCTTCCTGACTTTATGCCCAAGCTATTGAGATTATCACCAGTACACAGTACGTAGGTATCAGCTGTTTGTGAGAACTGCCTTCAACTGAAGCGAGTCATCAAAAACTACTTTCTAGGGCAGACTGCCCTTAATGATGAATTGATGATGTGGGCAGTTGGGGAGATGGGGTGAAGGTATAACATCCTGGCTTCCTCATCCCAAATTGGGGCAACTCTGAAGAGCTATCCAATTTTAGTGCTTGCCATGCTGTAGCTGAAACCCGTGTCCCCACCATCTCCCTCTGTTCAGTCTTGCTTCATTCTCTTCCTCCGGTGGTGCAGACCATGAGAATGTTCCCTAATAAACTCCCTGCACAGAAACTGCTTCCCAGGAGAACTGTTTTGCAATGGTGATACTTAAAATACTTCTGAGTGAAATCTGAACAGTTATTTTAAATTTTTATTTCATTATTTATGGATTGATGTTTTACAGCTGTCTTCTATTTAGGATGGTATCGAGTAGTTGAGCAAAAGCCCATGTTCTGCATTAAAACCCAAGCTCCAGCATATATTGGGGGTGTGACCTTGGACCTAATGCCTACAGGTCTCAGTGTACTACTCATCTCTACTATAAGAGTGTTAATAGACTCTATCTCATATGGTAGTGAGGGCTGAATCAATTACTATTTATAAAATGCTTAAATAGTCTCTGGCAAAGAGTACCTTTCTATTGCTCATGGCAAGTGACACTGGTTTCCATTAAAATACTATTAAGTAAATTATCATACAAATGATACAAAGGTGTGCCAAAATTTGTGAAGGTGACATATGAATAACTGAAATTTGGTGATATTTTAAATGAAAATACTGAATAAAACAATATATTTTAAGGATTAGGGATGTGAAAATGAATAACAAAGTTGGCTTATTTAAAAAATATGGATATATGTACAAAGTTGGATACTTTAAAATATAGATATAAACATAAAACCAGAAATAGTTATATACTGTTCTGTAAGAAATCATTTCAAGAACACTTGTATTCACCAAGGTAACAGGGTTATTTAATCAATCAGTAATTGATGAACATTAAAATCACTTGTCTAGTAATTGTTTCATCTAGATGAAAAATGGGTTTCAGAAGCAAAATAACTTATTCATTTCTTTATTCATTTTTCAGAAATATATTTCCTGGCATGTACTGGCAGAGTGCTAGCTCTTGTTTCTTATAAAACAAATCCATCTTTGTATTTAGCTATTTTCACCTATACAAATAATACTAATAACCCATACTTATATATACTACTAGAGTTTAGAAATTTATTCACATACACAATTGCATTTATTCTTCAACAGAATCCTATTAGGTAAAACTGAATTTCATTCTTTGTAATGGGCAAAATGGGATCTAGAAAGTAAAGAAAATAGCTCAAGCGAACAGTTTTCCATGTTATAGTGAAAACCCGAACACAGATTCTCAGACCCGAAGTCTACTGCCCAATCCCTGCATCTTGGCTGCCCTTCCTAAGGTCCCAGGTCTAATTTTAAACTTATGTAGATTTGTAAAGCAGCACCTTGTTCTCTAGTGCTACCGTATGGTAAAGAATAAATGAGGGTAAAAAACCACTTAGGGGGCTACCATTCAAATCAACATCTTTTAAAATATTAGGGCCCTTGAGCACGGTTTCAATCATTCTGTGGCCAACCATACTTCTTTTGTGAACTGCTGCTCATACTCCTTTTAATGTATTGCAAGGAAACACAAAACAAACACCTTCGAGTCATACATAAGAAGTTCATACATACGAAGTTCAGCTTTGCCATTAAACAACTGTTTTGATTGTGTGTAAGTTAATGCTTCTGAACTGCAATCTCCTTGATTCAATAAGAATAATAACAGCTACACCATGGAGCTATGAATTGCTGAGAGTTAGAATGCTGACAGAAATGACTACAGCAAATATAGAAGAAAGGTTCGAGCCTATTTATATTGGGATGTTAGTAATGGTTCCTGATTTCAGTTACTATTTTTGTATGAATTATGTTAAGACAAATTTGTATTTTATCATATATATAACTATTATTATATATTTGTAATTTTAAAAAACTTACTTTAAAATATTATTTTAAGCAAACTCATGTTTTTGGGCTTTCGATTTTTAAGCAACTAATTTATTATGCTGTAGTTTTTTTTCATATTCATCAATATACAGGTGGGATGGATAATTAATATAAGTAAAAACAGATGTACACCCTATAATAACTTCTCAGGAAATCATTAGCTTTGCAAAGATGCAATTAGTTTTCATAAGTATGAGTAATTTTAGTACACTAGTTATTTGTAATCTTCCAAAATCACCTTTGGCCCACACACTTATGTATTATGTAGCAGGACATTCAACTATTTTGCAAGTTGTACTTATGTGGTATGAAATAAAAAATGTCAAAGATATAATAAATACACATAAAGTTTACACTGTCCATGTTTTTTCTATCCACTTACTAAACTTTGTTTCAAAATTTTAAGTTTGTATCTTTAGTTTTTATCAAGTATTTACAAAGACAACAGACATATTTCATCTTTTCTAAAATGTAACAGCATACAGAATGACAGAATAGAAGGTAGAAATCCGGTACCTCGTGTGGGACTCAACCGAAGCCTGAAGACGGGAGTCTCAATGAGGAAGCTATCGCACCGAATGCCAAGGATGACATTCTTGGGCATAGGCCGACCTAAAAAAATATAAAGAGATATTACATTTCAATGTCACATTTAAGAGAAAAAAATCAGTGAAGACTGAAATAGAATCAACACTGTCCTCTAATGGGAAATTTCTCAGATGATTATTTTTCAAAATATATTTTAAGCTGAGATTTAAATGGCACTCTTGAAAACTATATCCAACATTATATATGTTATCCTCTGTAGTATTTAAGAAACATTATAAAACAGCTCATAAGGCCTTGGGATTTTAATTTAAACTACTCAAATAATAGGTATTACTGAGACTCTGTTTGAGCCAACAATCTACATTTGGATTGTAGCGCTTAATATTTACATATGCATAAATGTGCATTTATGCAACATTAACAATAAACCAATAAATAGAAAAATCAGTCAATTATTCAAAACATACTTACTGGCTAAATAAAAAGTAATTGCTTTTAGTGCTATGCTACCATGTACAAAAGATAAAAATCTCTGTCAGCACAGGCATTTATAACTTTAAGCACATTAAACTAGATATCAGCTGATGCTGTCCTTGGAAAGAAATGGTAGTGTATAACGTTCAATCCCTATAAAGGAGATTTTGTAAAAGGTGAAAGATTTATATGATCTGAAGAGGAACCAGAGTATGGATTTTGTAACAGATAGTAAAATAGTATATATATTTACCATTTTGCCCACCAATATCACTTCTGGAAATGTATCTTAAATATATAGCTCAAATATGAAACAATATACACTGAGGCATAATTTAGATAGCAAATTATTAGAAATAATGAAAAGATCCATGTACTAGATACTAGTTGTACATAAACAATAGTGCAGCAAAAAATCAAAGTACTAAAAACATAAAAATCAATGACAAAGATGTCCATTAACTATTTCACTGAGATTCCAGACATTGTTATGTGATGTTAGCAACATACAAAAGGAATTATACAGTATTCTACCTTTGCATGAGATAGAGGATGAAACAGAACTATGTGTGTGTGTGTGCCTTTATTCATGTACACTCATTTCTGTAAAAACAAACACTGTGGATAAACCAGAAGCAAATGAAGATGGTCACACACACAGTTGGTTGAGAATGAGGATGGGATTTGTTTAAATAGAACTTGTTACATAGCTTTGAGTTTTGAACAATGCATGTTCACAAATTCAGAAATTAAAATACATTTTAAATGTTTCAAAAGTAAATTTAAATTAAAAGATAAAGAACCTATCTTTGTATACATTGACAACTAAACTACATAGAATAAAGAATTAATTAAAGAATATGTTGGCCATAGTTCCCTGACTGTTCTAATTTAGCAAAATACATCCTAGGAGGAAAAGAAACTGCAAATATATCTTTAACTGTTTAGTAGTTTTTTTAGTAACTGTTTAGTAGTCCTTTCCTTCTTATTTTTTTTTTTTACAGCAAATGAGTACTGAATTGATGTTTTGGGAACCAGATTTTTCATGTCAGAGAAGAGAGAGTGAGGTAAGATGAGGAAAAACCGTGCAGTGTAGGATATGAATGGGAGTCATCAGTATAAAATAATAATTTTTAATAATTACTTCTTTGCTCTGTCCACTGCAAGAGACATCCCAGCAGCAATGGACATATCTAATTCCCATATCATGAATACTAAATACCTTGTCTCTATAAAGTGAGCCTTGGAAAAATGCCTAATTCGAGCTTTGCAGCAATTTAAGGGCTAGATAACTGGAACATCTTCCTGTCCCACAAAATAATAAAATGTTCAAAAACTAATGGAGACAATTCAAAGGACTTAGGGATTCATTTGTAAAAGATTCCACTGGTCTCATAAAAGGCAAGGACCTACACCAAGATTGCTCTATCCTGCAAAGCTATCATTTAGAATGGAAGGGCAGATAAATTGCTTCCCAGGTAAGATCAAGTTAAAGGAGTTCATCATCACCAAGCCCTTATTATGTGAAATGTTAGATGGACTTATTTAAGAAACAGAAGAATATCAAAAACTATAAATAGTAAAATGACAATAAACTCACAATTATCAACAACTGAACCTAAAAAACAAAAACAAAAACTAAGTGAACAACTAGAACAGGAACAGAATCACAGAAATGGAGATCACATGGAGGGTTTTCAGTGGGGAGGGGGAGGGGGAGAAAGGTACAGGGAATAAGAAGCATCACTGGTAAGCATAAAATAGACAGGGGGAGGTTATAGGAAACAGAGAAGCCAAAGAACTTATACGTACAACCCATGGACATGAACTAAGAGGGGGAATGCTGGAGGGCAGGGGTGTGCAGGGTAGAGGTGGGATAAAGAAGAGAAAAAAATTGGGAAAATTGTAATAGCATAATCAATAAAACATACTTTTAAAAAAGATCCCACTGGCCAAATTTGAGAGTATTGAAAAGAATAATAGTTAATTTTTTAAAAACCCATAAAAATAAAGTGGCCCCATTCTTCCTAGGCCCTCCCTATTATAACTAGAAATTGCCAGACAGCATAGACAAGCTTGGGGAAACTGAAATGTGGAAAGGAAGGCAGCCTGCTTAGACCTTGGAACTTGAGGAATGACGTAGTGGTGAGTTCCCAGGTTTCCATAGCACTTTCCATACACTGGACAAGGCACTGTAGAAACCCCCAGCCCAGATCAGGAAACAGGGGAGACAAAAAAAGGGAGGAAGGAGCTTTCTTCTAGCTCTTGCTTGGTAGAAACAGGCAGCATGCCAATTCTCTCGTTGGGACAGCAGGCTAAGAGGGTAAAGGTAGGGTAGAGCTGACGGATGGATGGAAGGAAGGAAGGGAGGGAGGAGAGAAGGAAGAAAATCAGCAAGTAAATAAGCAAGCAAGCAAATAAATATATAAATAAAGCATGGTCCAACAATGTTCTGTTGACAAGAAATTTTTTCAAATTTAATGACAGGTAATTTGAAGGAAAAAAGATGTACCATATAAATGTTAATTTAAAAAAACAGAAATTGTTACATTAACATCATATAAAGTTCAGAGAAAAGAAAATTACTAGAGACGAAGAGGGGAATGACATAATTATAAAATATTGATTCACCAGGAAGACACACAGTCCTAATGCATCTATAACAGGCAAAAGAGCCTCCACTTACATAAAGCACAAATCCATAGAGCTGAAAGGAGAAATCAACAAATGCACCAGCACAATTGTGTGCTTTAACAACCCCCTCTCAGCAGCTGAGAGGCCTACTCGTCAGAAAATCTGCACGGATATAGAAGATTCAAATAACAAAATGAAGTGACAGAATTTAAATAATCTATGTAGTAGAATACTCCGCGAAACAGCAGGATACATATCTGTTTCAAGCTCCTATGGGACATTGAGCAAGACAGACCATATCTGGGGTCACAAAACAAGCCTCAATAAATTAAAATAACCCAAATTGTGCAGATTGTGTCCCTTTGACCACAGGAAATGAAAAACAGAAAGACAAAGGGAAGAAAGGGAGAGTCCTGAGCTGTCTGTCACCAGTCTGCCCTGACACTGCTCTTTAAATATCTTCTCAAAGCCAATACAAATTGGCTGTAAGTCAAAAACCTAAGCAAATGAGTGCAATTGTCCTCAATGCAACAGTAAAAAGGAAAAGGAATGAGACATTATTCTCTCTGTTGATGTAAGAGCTTTGGATTTGTACAAATATTAGCTCTAGTTCTTTTAAATTGCTTTTACAAAATGCCCTAAGGTTCTACTAGATCTGGTGACAGAGAAATCCACAGAAGAAAGAGATGGGTGTTAAAGTCATTTCTGTTAATATTTTGTTTTGCTTTTCCAAACTGAAGAACATTCATTACCCAGAAATATAGTGATAATCATACTTTTTTATTCATTTTTAGAGAGAAAGGGAGGGAGAGAGAGAGGGAGGAATGGAAGGGGAGAGAGGGGAGAGGGAGAGAGACAGAGAAACATCGATTTGTTGGTCCACTTATTTACACATACATTGTTTGATTTTTGTATGTGCCTTTCCTGACCAGCGGATCGAACCTGTAACCTTGTCATATAGGGATAATACTCTAACCAACTTAGCTACCAGGCCAGGATGATAGTGACACTTTTAAATAAAGAGAGCAAGTGGCCTTCCCTGAATAAAGAGTTCGCCATCAGACAATACCCGTTCACTGATCAAAGAATTGTACAATTCCTAGCTAGAGGCAACAATAGAAATGACCTTGTACATCCTCTGGTGTGTTAGCAGTTACAGAAGTCCCCCAAAAGAAGCCCAAGGTCACAAACCTTGTGCCTTCTCAGGTTAGATCCCCACACATTTTATACATTGAATGTTCTATAATCAAATGTGATAGTGTGATGGGTATTTGGAAACAAGAAAAGCTGAGATGTAAAAGATAAAAAAAGATCCATGAGTCAACACTCATACTAAAAAAAAAAAAGAGTTGAGTGAAGGGGAGGAAAAAGGTCTCTCTCTCAATTTTATACACACATACATGTCACATATATGCAATCACATACATACAGGCATATTATATATGCACATATATAAACATATATGTATACATATGTGTGTATATAATCCCAGCTAATAAAATAAGTGGGGATAATAGACCTAACTGATACTGAGAGGAAAACTGAAAGGATACTCAAAGCATCAAGGAAAGGTTATAAGGGAGAAGGTTATTCACACTGTCTCAAATCAGCACTCTCCCCAAAAAATCATTTATTGTTAGTTACACAGGGAAAAGATGACCTTTACGATATAACAGTCTGGCAGACACAGCAAGTGATTAAACTTAGTATCCCTAATAATGGGACTAACATTTGGTGTCTTGTGATGTATTGCAAAGATAAGTACACAATATCTCTTATGTGATATTCTCACCACAATGTTTAATTTGAATTGAATAATGAAGAAACAATCAAGGAAATCCTCAATATGCAATATTCTAGAAGACAACTGGCCTGGACTCTTAAAAATGCCAATATCATAAAAGACAGAACCAGGTAGGAGGGGACCTTTAGATAAAATAAGACTTAAGAGATCTGATAACCAAATGCAGTTGGATTTGGCTGGAAATCCCTGATTGGATCCTGGATTGGAAAACAGAGGAACTAAGGCATAAAGAGACTGTTATATATTTGATACTCCAAATTCCCTACCTACCAATCTCAAATGTCCCATACTGTTTATTTGTTAATTCAAATATTGAAATAGCTGATTATGTGAATTTGGGAAAGATTCTGAGAGTGTTGGACTTCTTCTTAGACCTATTTATCTCTCCTTCTATGTAAAAAGTTATGTGCACCCTGAATGGCAATATACAATGATCACCCTGGCTGGTGTGGCTTAAGGAACCCAGTGTGGGTCTGTGAACCAAAGAGTTGCCAGTTCAATTCCCAGTCAGGGTATATGCCTGGGTTGCAGGCCAGGTCCCCAGTAGGGGGCACGCCAGAGGCAACAACACATTGATGTTTCTCTCCCTCTCTTTCTCCCTCCCTACCCCTTTCTAAAAGTAAATAAATAAAATCTTTTAAAAAACTTTAAAAAATATACAATGATCACTACATAATTAACATTGATATTTATTCAACTCTGGAGGTACTTTACTCAAGATTCAGAAGACTTCCAGGGTAAGACTTTCATAAACTAGTTCTAACATGTAAAATCAAATGCACTAAGTGGTGCCTCTCCATGCCCTATAGGTATGATTAACTTATAACCCTGCTATATCATGTGCTTCGTTATTTTGCTGCTAGTGAACGCCACGGTCATAATTAACTGAGTAAACAATAACTCAATACAGTACTTTGTTTACATTTCTCAACCTACAAAATGAAAGTTGATATTTGTAAAACTAATATATTGTGCTGATTGGTATAAACACCTTCATTTTTACTGTTATTTTGTTTTGCTCTTCAATAAAACTACACAATGCAATATACACATGATGTATTAGAACTGTACACTTGAAATCCATATAATCTTATTAATCAATGCCACCCTAATAAATTTTTAAAAACTACTGATGTCTGGGAAAGAATCCACTTATATTTAAATATTTGAATCAAATCACTAATATCACATTTAAGTTTGGAATAAGTAAAAATTGAATAATTTCAAGACTATTGTTACTTTAGTAGAAATGTAATCAAAACAGCAGCTTTGCATGCATCAATTATTACTTCATTCATTTATGCAACTTTTAGGTATATAATCCACAGTGATATTTCACATGTCAAATACTACATAAAAATCAAAATAAAATGTGCATATGTATATATATTATAAATGTAAGGTAGTTTCCAGATGTGCATGTGACAGTTTTGAGCACAAAATAGATGCTCATTACATAATCAGTGACTTAATATTCAATTCCTGCTTTATGAACACACATGTCAACACGGAAATGCTCAGTGCAATAGGAATAAAGCTGTGAGTTAATGTAACCGCTGCTATGGACAAGCACACAAATTGGCAGGTTTGGAGTATGGTTATACGAGCAAGAGTACACACATACATATAATGGAGATGTGTCTTCAAATCTTAATGTGCACGCACAGCAGGCCCTCATTTCTAATGTTTTAACTCAGATCTTTGCTTCCCATTTATGACTACCGTCCCTTTTTCCACCTTTATTTCTGGCTAAGCTGGGTGGAAACTTGAGAGTCGAGAGCTGGGGTGGAGGGCATCATTACTGATGAGAGAGGGTTATGGAAATGAATTCAAGGATCCCAGTCAGTGAGCAAGGGCACATGTCCAGGCCGAAGGAGGAGGCCCAGATGGGAAATCTTAAGTATGTGTGGATCAGGTGGACTACTTAGACCGACAGTTAGATGGTCCTGGAGAAGACAGACATAATGAGTCCAAGGCTCTGTTCCATCACTCATTCATTATACAGGGTAGGGCAAAAGTAGATTTCCAGTTGTTTGTACAGAAACTAATACAATAATGAATAAATAATTATACAAGAATAAACCCTGTATTTCATGTACTCACAACTGGAAACCTACTTTTGCCCCGTGCTGTATGGCTTTGGGAAATTGCTAAGCCTCAGGCTCCATATCTGGAAAGCCTCCAAGATTTTTTTTACAAGACTGGGTACAGTCATGTTTACGGAGCGCAACTGTGGTCCATGTTGGGTGCAAAATGAATCCTGGTTTCTTAGGCTATTTGAGAGCTTTTCTGCAGCAAGCTGCTCCTCTTGGGACTCACTCATGGTCTGCTTTGGGACAGCTCTGCTGATCTCCCAGTGTGAGGGCATCTCCTCTCTGGCCACCTTATCTCGTTCACCTTTGGAAGTTGGCATGGACTAAGATATGAACAGACCCCTGAAATATAATCTTTTCAACACCCTGCTTTGCATACTGAAAGAACTTTACGCAAAGACAACACACAATAGAATTAAAAGACTGAACAGAATTTAAGTAAACAGAATTAAAATATTCTTTGAAAGGGCAGGGCACTATTTCTGAGAGAAGTGGTTAAAGTGGAAGGGCCAACATGTTGGCAGAAAAAAAGATGTTGGAGAATAGGGCAATATAAAAATGTGCAACTCTAAAAATGTTGTCTTCTTGGGAAAAATAGTGAATTTTGAAAGATATATCTGTAGCTTTCTGTTGGTTTGTCTATCTATCTGAAGAGAAATGAGGAATGAAGGATGTGCAATACTGTGAGATCTCAGACTCACCAACCACCATGTTGGTGCTATATTATAAGTCTTGCCATCAACTTCCCTAAGGGGATTTGGTGAATTCTGTAATACCTGCAGGAACATTGAAGTCTTCTTTTGAAACATACAAAGGGATTGCCCCATCAAGAAATAATTTTAGGACATTTACAAATATTTAAATGAGAAGGCATTAATTTACTACCTTTTAAATGAGTATGTTTGGCATACATGTTACAAGTTTTTATTCTTGTCAGTCATGTTTCTTTGTGGCCCTAAAACAATTCAGGCCAAATGATGAGGCTTAGTTGCCAAGGGAGGTGAGTACAAGAAGACATGCAGCTGGTGGCTAGAAAAAACAGAGTCCACAAAAGGAAAAAGGAGGAGGTTATGACACAGAGAGTGATGTCATCACCAATAAAAGGAAAGGATGAAACTGTTTACATAGGCAAGGGAGAAAGTGGAAGAGAGAAGGATGAGATCGGTATCCTCCTTTGTCCCAAGTCCCCACAGGTTGAAGGCGGACGGGGAAGAACCTGAGAGTGTGAATAGTTACACAAGAGAGTGAGTTTCCTTTAAAAAGATGGTTTTAAAGATAAAGACACAACACAGAAAGAAAACTTCAGGCCAATATCACTGATGAAGATAGATGCTAAAACCCTCAACAAAATATTGGCAAACCGCATCCATCAATACATTAAAAAGATCATATACCATGACCAAATGAGATTCATCCCAGGGATGCAAGGATGGCACATTATTCACAAATCAATAGATGTAATACATCACATAAACAAAAGCAAAGACAAAAATCACATGATCATATCAACAGATGTGGAAAGAGCATTTCATAAGATGCAGCACCATTTATGATAAAAAAAAAACTCAGCAAAGTGGGAATAGAGGGAGCATTCTTCAAAATAATAAAGGTCATATATGAGTGACCTACAGCCAACATCATACTCAACGGGCAAAAACTAAAATCTTTTCCACTCAGATCAGGAACAAGACAAGGCTGTCCACTTTCACCACTTCTATTCAATGTAGTATTGGAAGTTTTAGCCACAGCGATCAGACAAGAAAAGGAAATAAAAGGCATCCAAATTGGAAAGGAGGAAACAAAACTGTCACTGTTTGCAGATGACATGATAGTGTACATAGAAAATCCTATAGACTCCGTCAAAAGTCTGCTCAACCTAATAAATGAATTTGGTGAAACAGTGGGATACAAAGTCAATATCCAGAAATCAAAGGCATTTTTGTACACCAACAATGAAACAGCAGAAGCAGAAATCAAGAAAAACATCCCATTTGACATAGCAAAAAGAAAAATAA
>CM052552.1:50558034-50597883 GCA_028533065.1 Trachops cirrhosus
ACACGACTCCACTCTAAGAAGATAAGCAACCCAATTAAAAAATGGGCAAAGGACTTGAAGAGACACTTCTGCAAAAAGGACACACAGAGGATCCAGAGACATGTGAAAAGATGCTCAGTATTGCTAGATATCAGAGAGATGCAAATTAAAACCACAATGAGATACCACTTCACACCAGTCAGAATGGCCATCATAAACAAATCAACAAAGAACCAGTGTTGGAGAGGTTGTGGAGAAAAAGGGACCCTAGTGCACTATTGGTGGGATTGCAGACTGGTACGACCACTGTGGAAAACAGTATGGAACTTCCTCTGAAAACTGAAAATGGATCTGCCTTTTGAGCCAGCAATTCCACTGCTAGGATTATATTCTAAGAACCCTGAAACAACAATCCAAAAGAACCTATGCACCCCAATGTTCATAGCAGCACAATTTACAATAGCTAAGTGCTGGAAACAACCCAGGTGCCCATCAGTAAATGAATAGATCAAAAAACCATGGTACATTTATACAATGGAATTCTGTGCAGCAGAAAGAAAGAAGGAGCTCATACCCTTTGCCACAGCCTGGATGGAGCTGGAAAGCATTATGCTAAGCGAAATAAGCCAGGCAATGAAAGACAAATACCATGTGATCTCACCTTTAACAGGAACCTAATCAACAAAACAAACAAGCAAAATATAACCAAAGACACTGAAATTGAGAACAGGCTGACAGTGACCAGAGGGGAGAGGGGAGGGAATCTGAGGGGAAAAGGGAAGGGTTTACAGGAACAAATATAAAGAACACATGTACAATAACAGGTGGGGGTGGAAATGGGAGGGAGATGGGGAGGGCTGGTGGGGTGGACTGGGGTGGGGGGAAAAGGCAGAAAACTGTACTTGAACAATTAAAATAAAATAAAATAATAAAATAAAAAGATGGTTTTAAACTTCAAAAGAAGAGTAACAGAGATATAATACAATAGTAATATTATAATATTAATAAATATTATAATTATAATACTAATAGTAAAAGAATAGTAACTGTTTTTTCTGTTAACAGCAGGAAGAAGTTTAGACCAACTAAAGAAAATTAAGTCACAAATTATTTCATAATTTATCTTTAATGTTTAAAATCTTGATCCAATGTGTTTTTATAACACTCTATAATAGTTATGATTTGGCTGCACCGACCTTGAAAATTTCATTCCCTGGTGCAATCCATCTATCAGCCTTGTGTGCTCCCACACCAGTAATTCTCAGCCATATGGCAGTAGAAACTTCAGAAGCACATTTTTCTGAGGGTACTTATATAAATGTGTGGTTTGCAATCCCAGCCAAATACAATACAGCTATATTTGAATTTTCTCTGCTGTGTCTTCCTTTCCTTCTAGCAGTTGTTCAATCCACTGTGCCACCCTTCAAGTCTCCTGCTATATCTCCTTTTCTCAGCAGATGAAAATCTAAATGAAACTGCTCTTAATTGCCCAGCCCCTCTACTACCTAACAATTGGTCTATATTCACATTGGGTTATCCTGCCCCTCCTGTCCATGGCTCTTACTTCTACCTCTACTCTGATTCCTGTCCTCCCAGGGCCAAAGCCCCTCAGTTATACTCTACCTCCTTTATAGCTCCCACTGCTGTTCAGTTCTGCCTTCTTCCTTCTGCCGATACACATACTCTAGTCTGTTCCATATTAAAATGCTGACTTCCTTGAGTCAGCAATCAACTTTTAGTAAATACTGGCATGCCTCTCCTCATCACAGCCAAAGTATTCATAGGGGAATTTTATGTACTTAATTCTTCTGATTTCATACCAAGAGCATGAAGAGATGATCAGGAAAGATGAAAACTCCAATAGATAAATGGTAGTGTTCAGCTTCAGTGTTAAACAAAAAATAATAAATTTGCAATGATGATAAAATACTATTTTTCTCCAATTGGATTGATGGAGATTAAGGAGAAGGCCACCAGTCAGGGCTTACTTACAAGGCTCAGGAAAATAGATGATGTCTGTAACATACTCCTGATAGCAACGTGAATTGCAATAGGATAACCATGCTGGAGAATAAGTTGCTTACTTACATCAAATACCGTAACAAAAATGTTCCTTTCATCCCAACATTTGAACTACATAAAATGGATCATAGCAGTAGTAGTTTTAGTACTAATATAGTTGAAAAGATAAAATTAGTAGTGTCTAATACTAGATTTAAAGTGTGTTTGACAAAGCTCATAATGAGTTGATTTCTGTTTCAGACCCATATTATTTACCATTTAATAAAAAGTGACCAAAAATTCCAAATCATTGAATTGCAAAACATGCATCTTCAATATGACAGGAAAAAAAGAACAGGCTTGATTACAGCCAACATTTAATCCAAATCCAAATATGCTATTTATAAAGAAAATGTGGAAAGGAAACACTATCAGAACACTAGAATTTCTATGAACTTTTAAGGAATGATCATTGGCATATTTGAATAATTATTATTAGAATCTTACAAATCTACTAATTTCCATTTTTGGCTTTATAGATAAAATTAGAAGAACTTGATTTGTTACATAGATTTCTAATTCTTGATTCTGGCTCCACCATGTACATGCTATGATTTCAGCCAAGATACCTCATCTTCCACACCTTATGTTTTTTCTTTTATAAAATGATGCTGTTGAGCTAATGGATCTCTAACGTGACCACCACCTCTCTAATGCATTGAGTCTATGATAAAATACATTTGATTAATAATTTAAAAATAACATAGGTAAAATATAAGAAATACAACTTACTTGTTAGTAGGACATCAATAAAAACATTTTCCTTGGTGGGATTTTCGAAAGTTATAACAGTATCTGCTACTCTATTAAGGAACGTGGTCATTGTTTCTATTTCAAGTGGTTGTGGAAACAGTCCTACGCCAGAAACGAGGAACTTCCATTCTTTAAACTGTTTAAAGATAAACATTCATAACATGTATGTTACAACTGTATACATTTATTTGCAACACTGAATAAATATAATATGTGTACAAATTTGGCAGATAAAAAAGTCTGGTTGTTAATATTTAACATGCCCCGTTTTATCTTTTGTTCCTTTTCAAAATTTCTTTTGATTTTATTTAAAAAAATCAATCCATGTGTTTTTACACTGATAAAAAGGACAGCTTGAGAGCAATATTCAAATAGTCAACATTTCAATGCATATAAGGTTATTTATAGCAGCATTAAAGAGATATCTTAATAGAAACCTTGCATTTATGCTCATAGATTTTTTAAAAAGTTAACTTTTCTAACACACTGGATACTATAAACTGCATGAAGTTTCCAAAATCCTAGGGTGAATTTCAGGTAAAATTCATATCGTTATCACTATCACATGAAGGCAAAGAGGGTGAGGCACAGCATGACGTCCCACTGAGGGGCAGTGTGTACAACTCTTATTTATATTATTTATCCCCACCATCTAGGACACTGTAGATTCTGTTATCCCAAGATAGGAAATCATGGCTCAAAAACCAAGTGAAGGAGAGCGAATGTGGCCATTGTTCATATCTATGTTTCACAAGCCTGCAAAGCTCTGTTTGAAATGTTCCCTTTGTATTCATTTAGAATAAAAGTCCCCCAAAAGCACAATAGACTGTGACTCGGTTGGGCACTGAATACTTTACTAATGTTGTAAATAAATGAAGGTCATTCAATAAAAACCAACAAATGCAACAGCCTAGTTTATAATCTCTCAAACTACACAGATGTTTCCAAGCCTAAAATCCAATAAGAGGAGGGAAACTTGCTTTAAGATTGTTCCAAAGCACAATGGGTGGTGAGAGGAAGTACATACGATGCTGCCTCTGAGTAGGGAGAAACAAGGGCAAGAGTATCTGCATATTACATCTTCAAATGACTGAATTACTTTTAGTTAGAGATTCTACTTGAATAATGTCAGTTCACTATATTTTCACTTAAGATGTCCTAATTTAATTACATGTAATTGGCTGACTGGGTTCAATTAAATTAAGAACGGTTTTATGTAAATTACTTACATTTTGGCTACTCAATTAAATTAATCCTGGATGAAAGAAATAAAGTTACTTTGAACCACTGGGAATGAGCCAAAGTCAGAAGGTCATGCTTTCATGTTTTTGCCAAATGTCCTGGAATATTAGTGCTTCTAACTTAAATCATATCCATCCTACCATTATGGGGCACTAGTAAACAACACTTGCCCTGGCATTGCTTAAATCATCCTCTTGGGCTCAGAGAGAGAAATTTCTAAGTATCTCAAAAGTTGTGCATTACAAAATAAGTGGCCGCTCTCTCTATGGAGCATGCCTATGCCTACCCCCGCTTCCCCCAAGCAAATTTCCCTTGCCTCTCTCTTTGTCCTAAGCTCCAAGGGCCCTTTTGCTTCTAACTTGTTTCCTGAGCCCAGTTCTTCTATAGGTCACTTCTGCCTCTGTGACTTTATAAAAATAACATTTTTAGTCCATCTTTTTCTCAAACTTCTTTGAAAGGAGGTAACAGTAAAAACGAAACAAAACAAAAAACCTTTAAAGATCCAATTCCATTGTTTCTGAAAGATAAAACAAGTGGAGGTAAAAGACAGTCAAACTGGCCTGATGCAGAGCAAAGCTTGAGGGCATTAGAGCTGGCTAAGAATCAACCAAGTTTTCCATAGGCACAGGCTGCAGGATCACAGACTCATGCTGGGTAATAAAACCACTCGGACTCTGTCTTCTCCCCTTCATTTTTGCTATTCTGACCTTTAGATGCAGCGAGTCACATAATAAAGTACACATGAAATAAATAATGGAAACTATTCGAAAATAAAAATGAAACAACTGAAATCCAAGAAAAAAATCTTAGAAGGCCTGATTACCATATTAGCTGCTTACTACTATTCCTCTTATTCTGATATGCAGTTAACACAACCTCATTTACAGCATCTGGTAGCATAATATGAGTTTCAGGACATACATGCTTGTGATATCCTAACCAAATTAATCTTAGGATTCAAAATCTGCACCAACAACTTTATTCTAAATTTGGCTGGGTTTTTACTATGGATCCTGTGCATGGATCCAAATCAGAAACCCATGCACTAAATGAAAAACTATAGCAATTTCCTTGAGTTCAGCAAAGTGTAACAATCAGAAAGTTAAAACTTCTCCTGTAATAATGGCCATTACAGATTTTATCTGAATCAGCTACTCAGCTGTACGTGTCAGTTCAAGTTTACAGGGTCTGACAGAAGTAAGGCCTGCTTGAGTGTGGTTGGTAGGGTAATAATATGGGTGTGATAATTTATAGTTTTAATTTGAAAATTTCACCTAAAATGTCACATGGTGTGCTTGAGTGTGATATTGTTATGTTACAGAATGACATGCCTATGATTTTGTGATAAATAGTTTTGTAACAGAAAAGGGGCATTATTTGTGCCAGACACTGTATTTATCAGTGAAAATCAAGACAGAGGCAGACATCTATGGGAGTTTTTCCCTGATGGTTAAAGATATTGCAAACTCTTAGCCTTAGAAAAGTAAACCCTAAAATTTTATTTTAAAAACTATCTTATTCAGATGCCTACACATACATTATGTGCACTGTATTTTCAAAAGTTCATTCAATGAATACTTTAGGATGAACAAATTTTGCTGGCAATGGATGGTGACTGGATGAATTAAATAAAAAAGGAAGACCCAAATGATTCAGAGAGGAAACAAGGCAAAAAGAAAATGGAAAGGCAAAACATCAGAAAGGTTAGGGTAATACATTAAAAAGTTTGAAGGGGTCGAACCCTTGTTGCTGAAAGGATGAATGAACGGTTGGTTTGAACTCTAACCATATATGAATCCTTGGAGATTTGCGACAACATGGAAGGAGATGCTTAGAGTGACTGAGATCAAGCACCAATGTAAAAACTGATTTTATAAAAGGTTTGAGTTGCTTATTTACTTGTTTGAGTTATTTGTGTTGGATTAAGAATTTCATGTTCAATGCCTAGGCTAGGACTTTCTAAAGCTATTAAGATGGAGAACTGGTAATTGTCTTGCTAACATGCCATATCCTTGAGTATACATAATTTCCATCTGAAATGCAAGCAACTACATTGTCCCAATAATTCAGATGAAGGGGCTAACCCTCTTATGAAGCAATGATTTAAAACTGTGCCTTGTTAAAATTATTTTTGTAAAAGAATATAATCTACACTGTATAAGAGGATTACTATTTGTTTTCTTTTAATGTTTTTGGGACATGCATACTTCCATAGTATTGTTTCAGATCACGTATAAGACTGTAATCACATAGGACATTTAATAGCCTCAAATTTTTGTTCTAAAGGTGAATCACACATTGTGTTCTAACTACACCCTAGAAAAGAGGACATCTCAGTCACCCACAAGTCTTGCACTGACATTGGGACCCCTATATTATATGTGATTCCACTGTTTCTCAGATGGTAGGCTCCTTGGTGCCCTTCGGATTTAAAGTTCCTATCTCCACTTACCTTCCCCCCTAGCAGCACTTGAAGAATGACAAAATAATAATAAAGTTAAAAGTTCTGTAAAACTTCCATTGGTGATAAGAGAGCTATAATCAATTGGCAATCTGTAGGTAGCTGTAAAAATAGTCATGAAAATAGGTTGAAGCCAGATGTCCTGGGTTCAGGTCTGCATTCAACCTCTTACTAGAGACCTGATCTTCATTTCTGTGTCTTAGTTTCCTGATCTGTAAAATGGGCTTGATAATCCTTTTACCTTGGGACTGTGGTGAGAATGAACTGAAATAATTCTACAAATGTCATGCAGCAAGCTTAGAGATGCTTAAAAATGATTAACCATTGTTGTTTTTGAAATTATTACTATTCAAGTATGCTGCACACACAAAAGAGTGAAAAAGTAACTTATTTGCAAGATTACATTTTCTGCAATTTGTATTTAAGTTCACGAAAATTTGAGTAGTGAAACCCAAGTCAGAAAATTAACATACATGCCAGCAATTTGGCATTTACATTAAAATTCATATGTTTTAAAATCTGGGTGTATATTCTCCTTTATTCAAGCAATCTAAGGATTTAAAAAATGTCTTTTTTGATGCCCATACATGTACACTGCATACTATATTTCCAAAAGTTTAATTAATAGTTTATAATAAGCTTGTTCTGCTTGCAAAAATGTCAACTGGATGAATAACATTTACTTATTTTTGACTATAAAATTTAATTAACTTGACTTGACCTAAGAATACTGAATCACACCTGAGCACAGTGGAAGATAATAGAAGCTTGCTGACCAGTTCTGCCAAGAACAGAAGGACGATAGCGGACAGGTACCTCTTCGGTGCAGTGAGGAGGTATGATCAGCTGTGTAAATTCACAAAGAAGATAAAGAGAAACAAGACAATCATTACTTTTGCTTGAGTCAGCATCTTTGTGTTCTACGTAAATGCTGGGTTGATGTTTGTGTGATTAATGTGTTGCCTTGTATACTTCTCCAATGTCAGTATGTCTGCTTGATGAGTATCGGTAAAATGGCCGGTGACATACAGTGTTTAGTAGTGCTCATGCCATGCCCTTTCCCCAGACAATGACCTCATGTAGTCACTCACTCTAAATAAAGAAATCCAAATTAACTTTTCAATCTGAGTTCCAGCCTCCCATAATAGAGATATGCATTGTATTTAAGAACCTATGCATTACTGTTCATTGTAAGATAAAGGCAAACACTGAGAATGTAATGTGTAGCCTTGGTGATGTCAAAAGAAATGAACTGATTCTAGGCATAGGTGTAAGTCATGTTCTCTAGTGTGACATGAAGTTTTTCTCCTTGTCCTATGCCACACACACTCAAGGTGTGACTTCCTAGAATAACTTGATTCTGAACAGTATTAATTTGTTACTTCTTTAGAGATTATGAGCCAGCAACTTTATCACAATATATGGAGGACTTGAGTATACCATGTAATGAAAATGCTACACTGTGAATGATAAAATATTTAATGTCAACACATACAGAATAATAGAATGAGGGGCACATATCTAAAAACTACATCAACTATTTTTTCACAAATTAATTTTGCCAGATAACCTTTGAAAAAATAAAATTGCAAGTTAGCAGTGCCATTCAATCCTTGTTAAATACAGCAGTTGTTTCTAAATGAACTTGGATGACAAGGAAATACAAATACAGACTTAATTGTATATTTAGAACTGTGTTACATCTATATTATGTATGTGTGCTTTATCTATAGCCAATATTTTTTATCTCAGACAGTTCTCTGATACCTTGAATATTTTGAGATTATTAGTTAATGCACATTTAAGGAATGTAAATTAATTCCAGTATCAACCTTAGGGGGGAAAGTTGTATTTCATATATTCTTTATATTTAGCAAATATGAAGAAAGTTTCTATATATAGGAAGGATATACATATATATGAAGTAAGCAATCTATTTCATTGGAAAAACATGTAATACTTCGTTAAATTTGATTTTAGTTCTAGTAGTACCACTTGCTAAACATGTGGCTTAAGTTATTTTAACCTTTCTGCCTTCAAATTCCTCCTGTAAATATATGTCAGAGACACGTGGTGAACATTGAGGTAGTGCATACAATGAAGCAGTAATTCAATGAAATTCCTTTATTTCCACCTAAAATTTATTGAAAAGTGCATTTCCCATGTTCTCAAGGAAAGAACAATAAACACCACTGGTTGGAATTTAATTGAAGTAAACCTACTGGTTTAGTATAATGAGATATTATATATATGTATATATACACATACATACACACATATATAATATGTTAAACATAGTACTTTTTGAAACTTAAAAACATTTCATTACAAGTGCCATGATGATAACCAATTCCAATGTGTGAGCTTACACTGGATCCTAGTTGAAGAGGGGAAGAGTTGTGGCAGGTCAGAAAACTGAAATTTGAACAGGATACTAGATGATGTTGGAGATTAATACAGACTTAAGAGATATAAACTTAAGTATTTAGTGTTGAAAAGGCATTATATAACTTACCTTCAAATTGAACAGTGGAGGGATTAAGATGTGCAAATTGGTAGTTACAAAAAACAGACATGAACAAAGTACAGCATAGGGAATATAATCAATAATATTGCAATAACTATGTATAGTGACAGATGGTTACTGAGTATATCAGGAGGGCCACTATGTAAGGTATATGACTGTCTAATCACTATGATGTACACCTGAAACCAATACATACTGAAAGTAAACTATAATTGAAAAAATAAAATTCAAATTAAAAACCCCCTGAATGAGTCAAGAAAAAATGTAACAAAGAAAAAGAAACATGGCAAACCATTAATATAAGAAACAAAGTAAAGTTTGTGCATTGTATTATTCTTTCATTTTCTTTATCTTTTTAAAATTCTTCATAATATACCACTGGAGGGAAGCAAGGTTTTTATATCATTCTTTGCCTTGGTAATCAATCTGTGCTTATTCATTGAAGCATTTATGGATAATAATCAATATTTTTAAATCCTTACTGTATAAACATGAATAATAAGCACTAAAACCATAAGTAAAGTTATATATACATATCTGATATTCTTTCCATTTACTATCATTAACATTAAGGAGTTCTCCTAATTTGCTGTACAGTATATAATACTATATTTAGTAATCTACAAATTTATTTTTGAGTCATTTCATAATATTTAAGTTAATAACTTATTTCATACTTAATATCTGATGAATGTATACAAAGTGAGTGGAATAAAAGACAGTTGAAAATATTAAAGCAGAGTCCATATTCTTCATTATGTAATATAAGGTGGCATCTGCAGTATATTGTATTTGTTTTCCCTGGACCACAATTTACATTCTTCTGTAGAAGTAATGATACAAGGGCTTATGAACAATTTCAGTTATTTGTAAACTATATCCTGAAGACAACATTTCATTTTAATGTATGGAAAATACAGTGTTAAGTAATTTGTGTATATTTTAACATAACTTTTTAAAAATTACACTATATATATATAAATTTTAGTAATATAATAGTGATATCTAATTTAACACATGACAGTTAATCATTAGTTTCACATTATGATATCATTAGTTAACAATGAGTGATTGACAAGAGGCAAGTATTAAGATATAAGTAAAGAAATCACATTACAGATATTTTAGCAATCTTTAAGAGGCAAATAGTAAAACCCTTCATTTAAATACCTATCTACTGAGTAGGGCTTCATGATTTACTGTGAGGTCCTCTGAAGAGAATAATCTATTGCAATTGTTATTTTGAAATTTACCTGAAAGCATGGTTTTGACATTCACTGACTTATATGATACATGCTTTGGAAACATAGATTGTGAGGCTAAACCCTCAGATCTTATTTTGTCAGTGGGGGAGGAGAAAAGTGACTGAGGCCTACTGACAGCCTCTAGTCTTTGCCAGGGACTGAAGAGTGAGAACGTGGGGCTGAGAGAGGAGGAGAAAGGGGCGGAACAGTCAGTACTGTCTAGAAGTGGGGCAGAGGTGGTGGGCAGGGACTCACGATGGGGTGGAAAAGAACTGGCCTTATTGGGACCCCAGAAACACAGAATGACTGTTCAATCAAAATCATATTACTGGGAAACTACTGTAAAAAGTGATTGCCAAAATGGTTAGAAATAAAGCAGAGTATATTTATAATTCAGTGACAATGAACATGAATCTAGCATATATAATATCAAAAATTTATATGAACATTCTATTTGGGTTTTTTTGGATAAATTAAAATTGGGGATATATATAATAATTATATAAATTCCATTTTTAAATTTTAGACATGTAAAATCTTATTAATAATGGAAATGCTAATATTCTACAGTGTCTCAAAATCATAATCGGAAAATGTTCTGATAGTAATAGGATACTTGAGTTTCTGAATATACTTACTGGTGGTTTGTGAGTTTCTGGGACAAAATTAAAAGGATTACTGCTTCTTACTTGCAATGTTAAGGTTTCATGTGTAGGATTAACTAAAGATAAGGTCTGCATGACGTACCTAGAAGGAAAAAGAAAGTTAGTATATTTGTTTGTAAATTTGTTCAATGTTAATCTCCTAAACTTGATGACTATTATGGGCTGAATTGCACCCTGCAAAAAGATAAACTGAAGTCCTAACACCCAACACCTCAGAATGTGACCTTATTTGGAAATAGGGTTCTTGCAGATATTATTCATTAAAATGAGATCATACTCATTTTGGAGTTGGGTAGCCCTTACTCCAGTACGACTGGTGTCCTTCCTTATATGCAGATGATATGAAGACACATGAGAAGATGGCCATATGGCCATGAAGATAGAGAACTGGAGTGATGCATCCATAAGGGAAGGAAAACCAAGGACTTCATGCAAGCACCAGAAGAGAGAAGAGGCAAGGAAAGATTCTTTCCCTTACTGGCCTCAGAAGAAGCATGGTCCTGCTGAAACCTTGATTTCAATCTTCTAGCCTCCAGAGCTCTGAGACAATAAAGTTATGTTGTCTTAAGCCACCTACTTTATGGTGCTTGCTATGGCAGGCCTATGAAACTAATGCAATGACTTGTATGAGTTTCAAAATAAGAATTCTATGAACTAATGACATTTTGCTAAATGAGATCGTCCCTGATTCTCTATTTTTTATATCAATGGTATTATGCATTGGGTAGTGGAACTTATCCCAGTTTTAGGAGCAATGTTTGCCAATTATTTTATAACTGCTACATCCAGGCAAAAAAGTTAACATAGCCTAGAAATAACAACAAAACAAAATAACTTAACAAAGTTCTGTCCATTATATCAAGAAGATCCAAACTGACGATGAGGGAATAAACCTGCCCCCTAAAATGTGGCTGGTATTTATAGTGAAAGCAGAGAATAGTCAAGAAGCTTCCTAATTCTCACTCCACCATCATTTCTGATGCCTTTTGACATATAGCATCAGAATGGGCATCCTGTAGCCATGCAAATCAAAACCACACTGAGATATCACCCCACACTTGTTAGGATGACTTTTTTTAAAGTAAAATATGTATTGGTGAGAATGAGGGAAAAGGAACAGCGGCACACTGCTGAAGGGAATGTAAATTGGTACAGACACTATGAAAACCAGTATTGTCTAGCCACTGTAGTTCTATATGCTACATGTTATACACCTGACCCTAATACAAAATAACATTGAATATAAATTGTAATTGGATAAAAAAAGACTATCAAAATGGTCTAGAAACATACGACAACTGAGTCAACCTCAATAGTTATGAGGGAAATGTAAATTAAAGTACATCGAGGTACCACTTCACGTATGCCAGAATAGTTAAAATGAGTCTTCCAGTACCCATGTTTTGGAAGATGTGAAGCAAATACAATTCATATAGGACTGGTAGGAGTGTAAAAAGGTACAACCAATGTCAAATTCTTTGTCATTATCGACTAAATTTAAATGATATTACAGTCCTAGGTTATGCACAATAGAAATGAGCACAGCTGTGCAATAAAAACATATACATGCTATAAACAATGGTTTTCATAATATACCAAACCTGGAAAAAAGAAAGGTTCATCAACAATAAAAAGGAATACTTTTTGACATCGAAGAAAGCAAATGAAGAATAGCACACAGAACAACATACATGGGCCAATAAGGCCCAACTATTAATTTAGAGCCTTACATGTAAATATGAGTAATTCAAGCATCAGAGAAA
Organism: Trachops cirrhosus; assembly: GCA_028533065.1. Classification (NCBI taxonomy): domain Eukaryota; kingdom Metazoa; phylum Chordata; class Mammalia; order Chiroptera; family Phyllostomidae; genus Trachops; species Trachops cirrhosus. The sequence goes on from CM052552.1 coordinate 50,570,730, forward strand.
GTTTCTAACAGGAAAGAACAAAAACATTAAGACACAGACCATGCATTCTTAAAATGAGCATTCATACCTTAAGGGATATGAGAGAAAATATTACAAACACGGAGTAAGAACAGAACATTATATTTTAAAAAACATAAGAAATATGCAAATAAAAACAAAATAAAACCAAAAATGATCTTGGATGTTGATAGCTGACATAAAAATGCAATGAAACATTGAAATATAAAACTGAGTAAATCTGTCTAAATGAAAAAATAGAAATGTTAGGGGAAATGCAAAAAAAAGGTAAGAACATCATTAAAATAGCCTCCAAGTTCTAAATTCAAAACACAGATATAGGAAGAAAGAAGAGAGAAAATAGAGAAATGGCATACTTCAAGATTTCTAGAAATTCTAAGTCATTTGTTTCCACACTGAAAGAGACCCCGACTACCTGGAAAACTGTATGGAAATAGAGACACATCAACATATTAAGAATTTTAAGGAAACCAGGTACAGTGAAAAACTGTGAAAACTTCAAAGAGGATAAGGATCCAAGATAAACCTGGTTAAAAACACAGTGACTACCAAGTATGTTTAAGTATTATATCTTTTCATTATATAGTGTATGAGTTTGATTCAAACAAATCAAGTTTTAAAAAACTATATTCAAAAATAGCAAGAAGCTAATAAGAAAGAGACAGGGTTAGTGCTTTTTGAAAATTTTTTACATTATTTTTTATTGTATTTTTCCATTACCATTTATTCCTCCTATATCCTCTTCCATCTCTACCCATCTCCCCACCCCTGCAATCGCCACCCTGTTGTCTGTGTCCATGAGTTCTTTCTCTCTTTTTTCTTTTTTGCTTGATCCCCACAACCTCTCATCCGTTGCATTGAAAAAAAAAAAACCAACATGATTTTAAAACTGTTTGAACCAAGTGTTTTCATGAAATTGCCTTATACTTATTAGTAATTAAATATATTTTTTTCATATACTAGTATATTTAGTGACTAGTATGAGAGTTCAAAAGCCCAGCAACTTGGCATTAAGACAAGACCACCTCTGAGATGTAAGATGCTCCAGACCTTTCTGCAGGGTCAGATAAAGTCTGGGGCTGTACCTGAAATCACAGCCTCTCTCAGCTTCGTCCCTTTTCTTATCCTGCTTCCCTCATTCTCTGACTGACTTTTTCTAACTGGGATCACTTCCTAACAAATCACTTGCAGTGATATTTTGGCTGAAGATCTGGTATCAGGAGAACTCAGCACTCTTGGTGTGCTAAGGGAGAGAAATTAATGAAAAGGCAGGGATTTTCCCACCAGCAGAAACTTTGACTTGGTTATCCCTATGTAGTAGCACCGAACTTGGTACCAGACATGTAATAGGAACTCAACCACCTAAATATAAATGGTCATATCTCAAGGGAATATGGTATGAACCAAGTGATCAAAATATTCTTAGTTACCTATTGCTTACCCTCTGCTTTGCCTCGACCAAACTTTAGGCAGCCTTCTCTCTTTTCAACAGCCCCCTGAACTCTGCTTGTCTACAAGCCTGAGCAAGCACAAAAGAAGTACAACATGCCTCCCTTCTTGGCTTTTCCTGGGAATCAGCTTATCCTAGAGAGATACTTTTCTAATCAGTTCCCACTGGTCATTTCCCTTCCTTGTCTAGCCCTTCCAAAGATTCTGCTTAGCTTTCTCTGCTCGTCCCTCCTTTACCCTACAAATTAAAAAAAAAGCCTTTTCTATTTGATTCCGAGACACTTGCATATTTCTGAAATCAGAGCATTCTCCCTCTCCAGAGCAGCCCTATCCAACTATTTTCATAGCCCTGTTCTTCTCTTACAAAAATCGTTTCTAGTAAAAGCTTCTCCTTATTAAGTCCTAACTTGTTTTTCTTTCATATAAGTGTTCCACAGAGTAGTTTAAATATCGAACCTTCCCTGGTAAAGAAAATCAATTGAAAAAAAATTCATGTGTTATTTAAAAATGTTAAATACATTATAACACTACTCTTTTAGACAAACTTTTTTTTCTTTCATAAATTTTATCTACAAAATAGAACTTACTTTCCAAGGTCACACTGCACTTCTGGCATTATGGTTGGTTTTGGTAATTCGACAGTAAATTTCAGTAAATACCAGAACTCTAGAGCCTTATCAGGCCGGAAAATAATGCTGGTGGAGAGAATATACAAACTGTTATCAGTTGTTTTAGTTTTTTTAATACATTTGGCAGAAAAAATATCCCAATTACAATATCTGACAACAGCTTTGTGACACATTCTACTCTCACTGTAGATGTAGTTTAAAATTTTTCTTTTTGGTGAGAAAATCACCCCATTATTTAAGAAAAACAGTGCTATTATTAATATCTGTGTAATAAATACCTGTTAAACAATGACAAATGCTTAAACATAAATAATTCAAATACCTTGAATGAGTATATCAAAAAAAGTTTTGTCTCTGCCTATGATTAAATCAAATTTAGTTTGTTGAATATGACACGTTTATTTTCCTGTGAAGGCTGTCTAGTAACATGTAGCTCTGGAGAGCTTCTTCATAATCAGCATGTGCTCATCTCTGGGGGGACAGAGACAGAGCAGGTGACAGTCTGTGAGAGGAGCTGGGCTGGTGTCCTCCCATGCTGGGCTTCAATTGCATTATTTATGAAATGGGAACAATTATTGCTACTTCTCTCTCATGGTTACTGAGAATTTTATGGGTGTATGAATGTAAAATACATGCCTCTGTGATGATAGCAGAGTAAGTGGTCAGTAAATATTACCCCAAATTATGTCTTTGAATGTATACTGATAAAGAAAATTCAAGATTCAGTCTGTGCTCACAAAGCCTCTATAGTCACACTGGGGAGAGGAGTCTAGCCCACATTTATCATGGGCATCTATGAAAATATGTGTTTTTAATTTGTTATGTTCTTATTTTCATGCTTCACATTATAAAATGTTTATCCTGTACAATTTCACAATTATATTTATTTACTCATCGTTTATTAAAATAAGAATTATTCTAACTCTGAAAGAGCATATAAACTAACAATAGGCATTTTCATGAAATAATGGATGCATCTCATTACATACACCAATACAAAGTTTAGTCTTTATGACTAAATGAGATATTACTCTGAAACAAATAAAGCTGATTATTTTACTATAAAGTATTTAAGGTAATCATGAACACAGAGGTTATGTGTGTGTGTGTGCACGTACCTGAGTATACAGGACTAAGTTTTTCATAATTTCCATGCTATAAACACACTTACCGTTGCACTGTTAATATATGAGTATATATTGGTGCATGTTTGTGATGTGTGTGTGTATATACACAGACAGCCCCAGGCTTACGATGGTTCAACTTAAATGGTTCAACTTGCCACCTTTCAACTTTATAATGGTGCAAATCCATAGGCATTCAGTTGAATCTGTAAATCTAATTTGGAATTTTGGCTTTTTCCTGTGCTAAAAATGATACTCTACAATGTTTTCATTGTGTTAGATGCTTTTACCCAATCGTAAGCTAATGTAGTGTTCTGAGAACATTTAAGGTAGGCTAGACTAAGCTGCGATGTTTGATAGGTTAGGTGTATTAAAAGCATTTTTGACTTACGATACTTTCAGTTTACAATGGGCCTATGGGGGTATAACTCCATCGTAAGTCAAAAAGCATCTGTGTATATATTCATCATAGTATAATAGCCTTAATTAATATTCTCTATGTCTTCCAAGAGGATGATTTGTGTTTAATTGAGAATAAAAAATATAAATTAACTCCATCAAGAAAACTGAAAGTTTAACCCCTAATCCTTGTGTAACCATTTAATTTGATACAAGTTTTTGTACCTAGAAAAATGTGATTAGTGAAAAGTGGACTGAAAGAGGGTATATGAAGAGCAATTTAGAAATTACTTCATTTTACATCCTGATAAATATTTTTGCATTGGAGAAAACAATGCTAACTCTAAATCAGTATGCTTTATGAATTAATGGTACTAAATAAAGCTAAAGCTATGAACAAGTGTAATCTATGATCATAGCATGCAAATAACCATTTTAAAAGCTTAATTTCAAAAAAATCAACAATAAAATATAATTCCATACTGAAAACATACCTTTCACTTCTACAGCCTACAGCTGATGGAATATAGCATACAGGATAGTCGATACAATCTTCTGAATCCAGCACAAATTCCTTGAGTCCACTAAGGGCATGAGTTGAAAACGTCACTTGTATCTGAAGACTTATCTCTTTTACATTACGGAGAGGTATTTCAAACCAAACGCTCTCCTAGAATTACAGAGCAAATATAATCAGCTCTTAGTATCTGCATACAGTCATTGTTCTATGCAAGCAAATACAAAGAAAACTGTGATACAATATAAGGCTATTTGTTTTATTTTTCTCCTTGATCTACTACTGAATGTATCTCGTTTGCTTTTAATCTTTTGCTTTCCTTGAATAGTCTTGGTAAATGGTAACGTTTTTTTTTTTCCCAGCAAATTCTCCAAAAGATCTGTCTAGCTAAATGCTAAGGACACTGTAAAATTACATTTAAAATACATTTTTCCCTCTGTACCATTATTAACATGACGTCCATTTGTCAATATTGAAGCTTCCATGTGCACAGGGATCACCTGTAGAGGTTGTTAAAGCATAGATTATTGGCTCCCTACTCCAAAGACTTTGATCCAGTAGATCTTGGATAGAGCCTAAAATCTTGTATTTCTAAAACACTGTGGCTGCTGCTACCAATTTAGAGAACAGACTTTAAGTAACTCTACACATTAGCACCAAGCAGTAAGGACAACCTGAAGTAAGAAGTCAAGTTACACTGATGATATCATTACCTTCCTGCTTCGATTCCTATGTTCTGTTCTGGTTTCTCCTGTCCTGCCTCCCCACCTCCCCACCACCCCCAGCAACACACTCAGTCCTGGAAGGTACTTTTCAAGTTCCAAGACATTTTCCTGATCCTCATTCTGATCCATTCTGGCTAATAACTTACTATTGAATCTCATGACAGCCACAATATCCACTAAAGTAAAAGCTATTAATAGAAGTAAATGTGCCAAAAGTGAATAGATAGGACGTATTCAATCTTAACAAAGACCAGTTGTCTATAATGCCTTAACCTAATGAAAAGGGGAATGTTGCCCATTCCTGCCACAATTTAAAAATTGGTAATGGGTGTACTTAGCACAGGGGCTATTTTGAAATGTATCAAATCATATTATAGGACTGACCAAAAAAAAAAAAAACCTGACACTAAGCTGGTGGGACAGGTGGTGATGAGGAGAGAGTTAAGTTCTTCACAAAACATATCTTCAAGATAGACACTGCAGCTTTGTCCACAGAGCAAACATTTGCTTGATTAGCCCTATATAAATAAATGAGTGCATAAACGTTACGTTCACACACTCTCTGAGCAGGAAAAAATTAATTCACTGAGTATCTGCAGTGAAAACTTCATACTTCTTACTCTCAATGGGCCTGAGTAAATAAAGATTATGTTTTGGCCCATAAAGCTTAAATTGCGTCAATGGCAATTCAATATGCACTAGCAGGAACTATTTTTCACCATATTGTCTCCCAGAAGATAATCATTGAGTTCATTATAAAAGAATTATTTCTGAGGTCTAAAACACACAATAATATTCATTTAAGTAAGATATATTTTTGAGGAAATCTTCAATTTTAATTTTTTTCAATTTGAAAACACTAGAAAGTCAATAAATAAACAGTCCCAAAGGGTATTTTGAGATGTACCATGTAATTTGGAGGAAGTGATAACTCTAATCTGTCTCAGTAATTTTCCTAAACTGCAAAGTCAGCGCCAACAGTTTAGAACTCAGGGGAACCAGATCTGTAATTATAAATCGAAAACACCATTGTCATTGCTCTGCTACCACCACCTGAATGTCACTGTACCTACTGCAGTCATGCTTCCCACCCCCTGTCTCCAATCCTCCCTAATGCAGAGGTGGGTGCTAATGCTAGATCTGAGGGTGAGGTGTGGATGAAGATGCACTGATAGGCACTGAGGAATTGTGAAAAACCCAGAAACTCTGGTAGCATCCATAGGTTTGTTCATGTGTATTCTGACATTTCCCATAACCTTGCATCAGGAAGGTGGGGAGCAACTATGAAAGACAGTGACAATAGAAGGATATCTAATTGCAGGAACCAACCTGTAGGTGTTACATTCCTGCTTAGCTGTTTAACATAGGTTATAGGTGTTTTTTCTCCCTCTCTCTATCTATATCTATATTGATATTGATATCTATATAAAGAGGCCATGAGATAATTTTTAAAGCTCCAATTTCAGATTTTTCACAACTTGTCAAGATAAATTCAAAGCATAACATTTATTTTTCCTACCTTAACTTTTCCTGAGAAAGACATATTTCAATATAATGCACAACTCTTATGACATGATTTTTCACCCAGAAAAAAACAAATGTGAAAATATAAAGGAAAGAAAAAAATGCATAGCAAAATGAGTACCTGAAAATATATTTTTCATATTATGAAAGCTAAGATTTTAAACTAAAACCTTATTGAAAATGGTTGACAAATCTTATATATTGTTTTGTATTAATGTTTTTATATTTGACACCACGTGGATGAACAGTGCTTTTAACTGTGCCCCTCTCTTACTAGTTTGTGGGGAGAATTCTGGGTCTCACCATTAACAATAGAGTGAATTTAATTGAAAGTTGACTATAGAATGAAAAAATAAGTAAAGAATCAGTCATGCAATTATCATTGACAACAGTTCAAATATTTTGAAGGCTATCACTGATCTAAAACTTAAAGAATATAAAATTTTGTTCACACATTTAAGTTTTGTTTTCAGAAAATACAGCTCACTGCTATGCTATATACTGGGATTACTGTCAGTGGGAAGATGGTGGTTACTCTCATCCCTCTCCCACAGCCAAACTGTATGACACACCAGAGATTTTTGAGTGTAAACAAAATGGAAGAGCAGATATTATTACATGTTAAAATTTCCAAGAAAATCCTAAATACTTTACCCCCACAGAAAATGAATTACTAACAACCAATTTTTGTTTATTGTGAATATAATCTGATTTTTGAAACCTGCTGTAAGAAGTAAACAAAGTTATGTGCTATGAGGGGTCTAAATATTTCTTACAAAAACCCTATTTTAGAGAGATTCTAACCATTCATTCATCTCTAAAGAAAATATGGAAATTGGGTTCAATGCAATAGCTGAGAAACATAGAAAATCTGAGACGGCTTAGTATCCTGAAAGCTCCATCTGATGATTTGCCACATCTGATGATTTAAGGTTTAAGTAATATATTTCTCAAAAGTTTTGCAAAAAACAGCAACTGTAGTAAAACATATTAAGGAACAATATATAGGTAAGGATAACAGCTTTATACTTCAGAAAGTGCTCAGAAAACATTTTGTTCAAGACGTGCACAAAAGTTTACTTGATGACATTATTTAAAATAACCCATACCATCTCGACTAACTAAATCTTCATGTCCATGAATTAATAGCTCTTAAGTTTGTACCTTAGGCAATTACTATTAGAAAGGTGGAAAAGCTTACTATCTTGGCAGAAGTATCACTGTTATTGGTAGCCTCTGTGGATAGAGTCAGTGGAAAAAGACTTGACTTCTCCATCAAACTCAGTTGAAAGTGAATATTTAATTAGTACGGAATACCTGTCTATAGTGGCAAGGAGAGCAATGTAGCAGCTAATGGCGCTAAGTTTTGCTCCTGCATTGTAATGTAAAACCGCACAATAGAATGGGGGCTCAAAACTTGCATTTTTGAGTAGACCTTGAGAGGAATTTATTTCAATGTCTTTCTCAAATAACCATGTTAAGTATTCACAATGAAAAAAAAGCAATAGTATAATTGATAGTAATCTGAAATAATATACAAATAAGAAAAGTTACAGGTATCCTACTGTGGTATGAAATTAGGATTAAATAATAATAATGGATTTTTTTTGCATGGGGAGGGGAAAGCCCTTTATGAAAAATTGATAAGGGCCCATTTAAAAGGACATTATTCATGAAAACAATATATTCCCAAAAGGGTATATACAAATTAATTTAAAAAATGAAAACACACTTAAGTGCATTAAAAGAGACAGGTGATGGCTCTCTTTTTGCTTTTTGCTCAGTCTTCTTACGTATCCACATAAAGTGCCCTGATGGTGCGTGTTTCTCAACCTGTGCGACAATCTTCACTGTGAGGAATTGAGAGCTATAAAAATCTCAATTTCTACCCATACATTCTTGAAGGGTTAGTAACTCTTTATCAAAAAGCGGGCACTTTATGGACCACTTAACAAGAAGATGCAACAGTTGTTTATAATTTTAGAGTTGCATATATATTTGCTAGTTTGTGTTTCTACTCATATTTCTACTCATCTCTATCCCTATTTTAAACACATGGTTAATAAGCAAGCCAATGTCTTCTCCTTTTTGAGATGCCACCTCATGGTCTCAATTTCTCCTGGACTCATTTAAAAAAATTTTTTTCTCCTGCGTCCTGATAAATAGGTGACTTTTAAACTAGTAAACATTTTTCACAGCAAGTGGTTTCATAATGAAAGTTATGCCATTTAAAAATAACCTTTATTTCTTTCTGCTGTAATAGTATTCCATTGTGTAAATGGACCACAGTTTTTGATCCACTCATTTACTGATGGGCATTTAGGTTGCTTCCAGCACTTCACTATAGCTTTCATGACAGCAGGGATGGAACTCAGAGTATTACGCTAAGTGAAATTAGCCAGGCGGCAAAAGACAAATACCCTATGATCTCACCTACAACAGGAACCTAATAAACAAAACAAATTAGCAAAACAGAACCAGAGACGTGGAAATAAAGAACACACTGACAGTGACCAGAAGGGAGGAGGAGGGAAGAGGGGGATAACAGAGGAAAGAAGGGGAAGGGTTTAGTTAAAGAACATGTATGAATGACCCATGGACGTGGACAACAGGGTGGGGATTGACTGGGAGTGGGGGTGGTGAACAGGGCAGGGGAGAGCAACAGGGGGAAAATTGGTACAACTGTAACAGAACAACAATCAAAAATTTACAAAATAAAAAGTAACTATAAATTAAAAAATAACCTTTAAGAAAGATTTTATTCTGCAGTGATAACAGGGCCACAGAAATAGGGCATTCTCATTGAGTGAAATGATCCTACCATCATATTATTTTCCACTTAGTAGAACAGATTGCTTTTGAGATCTATACTTGAGTGCATTTCAATAGTTTAATCATCCATTTTCTATGCCTCAATGGAAATTTACCCAGAAATCAGATGAGCAAATAATTGATTTATAGACAAAGTTTTTAAAGCCTTTTCTTATTTTCTGTGTGATGGAGCAAAACTTCAACATTCCGAGTAACCAATCATACAAAGAAATCTATCTTCACATTAAAAAATGAAAATAACCTTTATCATGTATTTAAATATTTGAGCACTAACAACAAGGAAATTTAATTGAATGAAAACATAATTGATAGCAATTAATACTGTCTTCATGTTTCATTTAAAGCAAGACTCTCAATATTTGACTCTTAAATAATACTGGACATGGAGGTAGTAACAATTTAATAATTCACATAAGACCATCTTATTCTTAGTTACTGTTATTTAAAATCCTAAATCTATGTCAGTTGTTCCAAATATGTTTCAAAGCGAAAGGCCTGCTGCTAGCAAATAGGCAGAATCAGTACTAAAAAAGCCTAGAGATGCAATACTGCTTTTATTATATACATGAGGGCAGGCATGAAGGTGAAAGTTAAGTTTGCTCTGGTAACTCTTGAAACATCCAGGTAGAATGCTAATCAGTGCAGCCACTATAAGGTGCCATAGAACTAAAAAAATCTTTTCCATAAGCTTTCAAGATACACATGACTGGATTTAAAATGAAAATTGCTATAATTTGAATATTTATCCCAATATGAGTAATTAATATGGCTATTTTTAGGGATAGCAATTTAAGTGTACAACAAAAAGCTCTGTCTGCAAAAAGGCAAACTCGATGAACATTTAATGGGCTCTTACCAAAGCAGTACAATTCATTTCAATAACGTGTACAGGTCCCTCAGGTTGGACGTGGATTTCAAGATCATACCAGACTCGTACATTTCTAAAATCACCTAGGAAAAAAAAAAGCATTTCTTAATATAGGCTTCAGAATACTATGCTTAACAGAGAACATGAACAGATATCATTTTCAAACACTTTTTTTGATGGGCTCATTTGTGGAGAGTGCTGAGGGGAGGGTGACAAGGTGATTTCATCACTGTTTGGGAAGTGCTAAGAGAAGTTCTATAAAGCATAGCCACTCACGAGCATGCCCAGTAAAGACTCCTTGACTGGTGCCTGCCCCAGTAACTTTTGTTCCTCGCTAAAATAAACATAAGGATGTTTTACTTTTTAGTTAGGGATTAATATTTCAGAAGCAATAATCAGTCCTTTTTCACCATAATTGCCAAAGCACTCACATATTGCATGCAGAAATGTCCAAAGATAGTATTACAATTCACAATGGTGCATTTCCAGTGCCCTAAGAATGTATTCTAAAGACAAAGTCAGGAATACTTCAAGAGATTCTGGTTTTTGGGGATGGTAAAATGGATCCTACAATTCAACCCAAAGAAAGCTGCAATGGGGTATGGACCAAGTGGATAGAACGTTATGTGTATAATTGGCTTCCCAATATTGTTTAAAAGTATGTATTTCTGTTGCTGGTAATATCCCAAGTCACACTTCTAAATTCAGAAACCAGAACCCCAGTGTACCTTAACAGCCTGGAGTAGCAGGGCATGTAATGGCATCAAACCCAGTTCTTTTCATTTGTTCTCATCTGTTTAGCTTCTCACTTTGCTATTCTGTATTCTCCAGCATTGACCGAGTTTGCAGTGTGAGCCATCCTCCAGTTTCAATTAATTGTATGCATTGTCATATCAGTACTGTCATGTTTTAAATATTCCAAGAACTGATATGTTTGACTAAATTAGTTAGATAAATCACTAGCCTCTTTGGGCTTCAGTTTCCTCATTTATAAAAATAAGAGGCCCAGGCTAGTGGAATTCTCAGTGTTTCTCTCTTCTGAGAGAGTATATTGGTTTTCATTGCACTGCATTATATTGTACTGTACTGTATTACACTGTGCTGTACTGTAAAGCAATGAATGCCATTTAGTATAGTATAGCATATGGCACTGTATCTTATTATATGGTACTTCACTGTTTTGTATCATGTTATATTGCATTATATTGTACATTGACCTGTTTTAATACTTTAGCTATCAAGAAGCACTTAACAAAATTAGTGGAGCTGAGAACAATTCAGACATTCAGAGCAATCAGCCAGTGAGAGGAAGAGAGGAGATCTAGGAGCACTTATTATAAGTGCTTGTCAGAAGTTCTTGACAGAAAACTCACCTCCACATTTTGAATTGCTTTCTGTGCTTATTTATTTTATGGACACCTTAAAACCATTAATGTACAAAGAATAAGTTACCAAATTTATCTTGATGTTAGATCACTGAGAAAACCACTGGTCATGTTTCTACTGGCTGCTCCTTCAATTCTATGAAAGGGCTCAAAATGCTTTTAAGACATTTAAATGTGACATCTCACAACAACCCAAATTTCTTAAAATGAAAAGTCTTTCCTTTTCTAGCTCATGTATGTCTTATGGATTTTTCCAGTGCTTTAGTGCACACTGAACTCACAGAGAAAATAATTCTAAAAATGAAGGGTGTTTGTAACTGCAAAGACTGAATGATCGATGACTCTGAGTTAGTGCAAAGAGCAGAAAAATAGTCTGCAAATCTGTGGGGACTGTATTAGTCAGGATACACTAATCCTATGTGTCTGTATGTACTTTTTGGAAATGGTTCATTTAATTGGTTTGAAAAGTCCAAAAATCTGTAGGATAAACCAGCAGGTTTGAGACTCAAGGAAGAGTTGTAGTTCAATTCCAAAGGCACTCTACTGACTGAATTCTTTCTGGCTCACGGGAGGTCAGCCTTTGTTTCATAATGACCTTCAACTTACTGGATAAGACCAAGCCACAATATGGAGAGCAATCTGCTTTAGTTAAAGTACAGAGATTAAATGTAATTCTCATCCAACATCACCTTCACAGAAACATCCAGGATAATGTCTGGTCTAATATCTAGGCACCATGGCCCAGCTAAGTTGACACATAAAATTAACTATCACAGGGACAATAAACACCTACTCTTTGTAATTGCTGTCATGATCACATAAAGCAATGTCGAGATGAGGATGATTTAATTCGTACAGTGCTAAAAATGTACATCAAATATGAATTCATTGCTTAGAATGGATTAATGATGATTTATTGATGAGAAAAACAACAAAAGAATAATAAATATTTAACTGCAGGGTCTAAGTATGCTAAAACTTTTTTCTAATTATAAAATCAGGAACATTCACTATAGTAATTTCAGAAATTCATGAAAAGCTTAAAGGACATGGAAATTATTCATCATCTCATAACCAAGAGTACACTACTTCATTTTTATGTACAAAATTCCAGGCTCCATATATCAATAAAGATGTACACACACATACACAATGGGATGTACAAATTATATATAACTGATATATCCATATATGTGTACATATGCTTTTCTATCATTCAGAGACTATTCACTATTAACATTTCAGTTTCATCACTAGTCATTAGGGAAACACAAATTAAAAGCACAATGCAATACCCCCTCACACCTGTTAAAGGATCATCACCCAAAAGACAATATATAACAAATGCTGGTGTGGATGTGGAGAAAAGAAAACCATTGTGCATTATTGGTAGGATTGTAAATTGTACAGCCACGATGGAAAACAGTATGGAGGATTGTCAAAAAATTAAAAATGGAACTACCATGTGATCCAGCAATTCTACTCCTGGGAACATACCCAAAGGAAACAAAAACACTAACTCAAAAAGATACCTGCACCTCCACGTTCATAGCAGCTTTACTGACAATAGCCAAGACATGGAAACAACCTACGTGCCCATCAATGAATGAATGGATAACGAAGTTGTGGCATATATAAACAACAGAATATTATTCAGCCATAAAAAAGGTAGGGGAAAAAAAGCCTGAGGAAATTCCGTGATTTGAGACAACTTGGATGGACCTTGGAGGCATTATGCAAAGTGGATTAAGTCACACAGGCAAAGACAAATAATCTAAAAAACAAGCAAACAAAAAAAAAAGCCCACAATACTCATAGAAAAAGAGAACAAACCTGTGGTTACCAGAGATGGAGGGTGGGAGAAATGGACAGAGGTGGTCAAAAGTAAAAACTTCCAATTATAAGATAAATAAGTACTAGGGATGTAATGCACAACATGACGACTGTAGTCAGCACTGGTGTGTAATATACGGGAAAGGTGTTAAGAGAGTAAGCCCTAAGAGTTCTAAACACAAGGAGAATTTTTTTTTCTGTTCATTTCTCTATTTTCTTTTTATTGTACCTACATGAGAAGATGGATTTTAGTGGAGCCTATTGTGAGAATCATTTTACAACGCATGCAGTCAATCAAGCCATCATGCCATATGCCTTAAACTTATGCAGTGTTATGTGTCAATTATTTCTCAATAAAACTGCAAAAACATTTATGTGCAGATAATATTATTCAAAAACATTTAAAATAAAATTTAAAAATTACAAAAATAAGTATTGGTTATTCAACATAATAAATTACATAACATTTCTTATTGATCTTAGAGAGAGGAAAGGGGAGAGAGACAGAAAGAGGGAGAGAGACATTTTGTTGCTCCCCTTATTTATGCATTTATTGGTTACTTCCTGTATGTGCCCTGGCAGAGATCGAACCCACAACCTTAGGGTATCAGGGCAATGCTCTAACCAACTAAGCTAACCAGCCAGGACCATAAGGAACATTTTTATATAAAAATATGTGTGCATACCTTTAATTGTTTTATTCCAAAAAATTCCTTGGACTGAAATTATTGGATGAAAGGGGATAAACAATTCTTACAAGTTTTAAACATATTGTAAATGCTCTCTTCAAATTATTATCAATTGAAATTTCCATTACAGTTTATAAGATGATCTCTTTAGGCTTATTATTAATAACTGGGTGTTGCCATTATATTTCATGTTTTCTTATTTGGAAGATTAAAAAATTCTTATTTAGCTATTTTCATTTCTTTTTTGTTTCAGCTTTATTGAGGTATAAATTATATATATATTTAAGGTGTACCACTTGATTTGATATACATTTTGATTTTTTTACAAAAAATTTTTTAAAGATTATTTATTTATTTATTTTTAGACAGAGGGAAGGGAAGAAGAATGAAAGGGAGAGAAACATCAGTGTGTGGTTGCCTCTCCAGCACCCCCTACTGGGGACCTGGCCCACAATGCAGGTATGTGCCCTGACCAGGAATCGAATCGGCAATCTTATACATCATGGGAGGACGCTCAACCAACTGAGACACACCAGCCAGGGCTCCATCAATCTGGCTTTAGCCTCGGAACCCCAAAGCATTCCATCCAAAGACCCTAATAAAGGCATGTTGCCAGGTCCTTCCTTCCTCTCTGCCTGCACCCTGCTTGTTCTCCCCTTGTTGTCCATAGAGGCCTCTAGAGTGCACCCTCCAGGACCTGTGACAAGGAACTGCTCTATTTCACTTTCCCTTGCAGTCTTTTGGGGCAACCTGACTCACCACCATCTGACACCTCCAGGGCCACTTAACAAATGTTAATTTAACAAAGTCAACACACTTCTAAATTTCCATCTTAATATTTTCCTATTCACCAAGATACAAACTTTGTTATATTTTGGAATCAATCCTCTCTTTCTCTTTCTCAAGGCAGTTATCCAACAGTAGTTTCTAAAATGTTTTCCATGTTCAGTGGTATTTCTGTATCCACATCACTAACATAAAAGACATTGCTCTCTTCATTTTAAACACCATTTACTCTTACAGTGGCCTACAGTGGCCTACCTGGCTCCAGCTGCTTTTCCACCTCAAAGCCTAAATATTTGAATATTGCCTAAATATCACTCTTAATCCATGTACTTTGTGATGGGTGATTTTATGTGTCAATTTGACTGGGCTATGGTGTCCAGTTGTTTGGTTAAATACCAGTGTAGATGCTGCTCTGAAACTACTTTTTTTAATGTGATGAAAACTTGCATCAATAGACTTTGAGTAAAGGAGATTACCCTACACAACGTGGGTGAGCCTCCTCCATTCAGCTGGAGGCCCTCGGAGCGAAACTAAGGTTATCTGAAGAAGAAGCGATTCTGAGTTAAGACTGTACCATGGAAAACCTGCCTGAACTTGCAGCCTGCCTGGTGTGGAATCTGGACACGATCTTACAACAGCAACTCGTACCTAATGTTTTACCCTGCTCACTCACCCTACAGATGTCAGTCTCCACAATCAGGTAAGCCAATTCCTTAAAATATCTCTCTATAATATATCA
This sequence comes from Trachops cirrhosus, assembly GCA_028533065.1. Classification (NCBI taxonomy): domain Eukaryota; kingdom Metazoa; phylum Chordata; class Mammalia; order Chiroptera; family Phyllostomidae; genus Trachops; species Trachops cirrhosus. The sequence goes on from CM052552.1 coordinate 50,586,247, forward strand.
CATTTTATTACATTATAATATTAAGGTGGTATCTGTTTCTCTGAAGAATCTGGCTAAACAGAAATTTATTTAATAAAATTTTCTTCTTTGGGATTCCTTGGCTTCCACAACTTTACTTCCATTGACCTAGTCTTCTCTACTGCCCTCTTATGTCCCTGTTGCTACTCACACATAAGAAAACTCACTGTCTCCATTCTCCCGGAAATCTGCCCTGTCTATTCCCACATTCTACTATGTCACTTTCCCTTTAATTTCTAATAAAAATATAAGGTGTTTAATAACATGCAAATAATGTTTTATAATATAGGGAGGGGAACCAATAGCATTTACTTTCTTTTGCATGAGGAAGACTGTTATCACATCCTATGTTGAAGAAAAGCATATTACACTGTTAAAATAATACACTCATTAATATTTCATCAGAAATGTACTGCTGTTTTTGTTTAATAACAGAAATATATACATACAGTTTTTCACTTGTGACAGAGTAGGCAGTCTTCAAGCTGAAGGATCATAATCTATTAATGTTTATAGCAAATCCAATCCAGATATTAAATTACATAAATTTAATACTGAAATAATATAATAAAATTCTGACAAATATATACAACTCACATTGGTATTACAAATATATACAACTCACATTTGTATTATGAATGTAAAGTATCTACTCATAAACCAGTTTATGAATACCGGTCGTGAAACTCTCTATAATAATAAATTTACCTGGGTCATCCTCATCAAGGTTTTGGTATATTTCTGACATTGTTTTCCAAAGAACAGGTACTACAGCTTGATTCTGAATTTGCTGTTGATCTCGATCTTGTTCTGGAGTTGAGTTACTGTCAGGATCATCATCTTTACTGCTTTTAATGAAAAATGCAAGTTTACCTACAACACATAAGTACAAGATGTCAGATCAGTCAGGGATTTGTTTTCTAAAATGAAAGATAGGTTTCAGATATTAAAGTTGCTCTAGCTGAAACTAAGAAATGCAAAGTCAAACATAAATTCTAGATTTTAATATCAGAATTCAATCCGATTTTGGTACAGAACTATTCAGTGGAAAGTTCAAGAAAACTTTTTCAAAATCTCCATTGAAATGATAATTTTTGGAGAGCTTTCTGATGATAATTAAGAAAATGTGACAAACAATAGAACTGTAGCAGTTTTCAGAAAACTAAATGAGTGGAGAGTGGTTCAACATACAAACACCAATCAGTGGAACATATCACATTAACAGAGAGAAGGAAAAAAAACACATGATCATCTTGATTGACGAATAAAAAGTATTTGATGAAATTCAACGGCCTTTCATGATTAAAAAAATAAAGAACTAGGAGAGAACTTCTTCAAAATGATAAAGACCATACATGAGAAACCTACAGCTAACTCAATGGTGAAAAACTGAAAGCATTTTAAGACTGGTACAAGGATGCCTGGTTTTGTCATTTCCATCCAACACAGTACTGGAATTTCTAACCAGAGCAATTATGCCGGACACAGTAGTAAAGACATCTAAACTGGAAAGAAAAAAGTAAAATCATCTCTGCCTGCAGATGATACAATCTTATACATAGAAAATTTTAATGACTCTATACAAAAAAGTGAGAATTAATAAATGCATTCAGCAGTAGAATACGCTAGATATAAAATCAACACACAAAACAAGTTAAATTCCTATAAATTATCAACAAACAATTTGAAAGGAAACTAAGAAAACAATTCTGTTAAATAAAATTGTTATTTAGATAAACCTGCATATGTTAAACAATAGGTATGCACAGAACAAAAAAACCTAAGCAATACTTCAAATACTAAGAAATACTCTCAAGAATTAAAAGTACACATTTTCTACTGTTTCTCATTTCATTCCATTTATTTACTCAGAATATTTTTCTTCCTCCAACAACGTTATTACATTTTTATTATTGTTTCACAAAGAGAAATTGGGCAAGCATTTTAAAACAATTCAAAAGCCCTATAAGAATATACCAAGACCACATATTACAGACCAAAATGAGAAATTAAATATGTATCTCTAAAAAAAGGAAATGGATGATGAGAACTATGGCAGTAATTACAGGTCTATTTAGTAGTTGATGTTTTCACTGAAAGGACACTTAATGCATCTTAGTCAGAATTAGTCACTAATTTTTACTTAATGTTTCTTGAGAAAAACGTGTTTCTTGGCAATGGAATTATAACTTTATTTCTAAAAATTACATTTTAAAAGTTCATCTTTATTTTTGGTTATCAATTAGCTACAGAAGACACAAGTAGTCAAATCAACCAGCAATGAACCACCAAACCAAATGCAGTGAATATAGACTATGAGAAGAATATGTGTCTCAAAAGATGATAATTCTTCCACAGTATATGTACATGTGATTACTTTGTTCCCTATACTCCTCTGTTCTGATCCAAAAGGGGACAAGAGTAAAGAAAAGCTCGATTGTTAGTGCCCGAGTTTATCAGAGTGACAGGAAAATTATTAGATGGCTTTGGAAACACAATACATACAACAAAAATAATAGTAGTGAACAAAAGCAGCTATCTAAGATTTAATGAAGATTCTCAGTTTGAACAGAGTTACAAAAAATTCTAATAGGAATAATAATTATAGCAATTATACTTTCAATGGCATAAGCTTGTATTTTGACAAATGGAATTTTTTATCTGCTAAATACTCTAAATGGCTGGTTTTTCAAAATGCTGTTTTAACAATCAATAAAATAAACATTTTCAATATACAGGCTATTTTCTAAAATTAGGAATAGTTTTAGTCTAATTTCACATTATCCTGCAAAATGTGAATATAAGACTCAATTTTAAAGAAAGAGCAAAGCTATTTTATATTAATGGGTTTTCTTTTTTTTCTAATTTTATTTTAATCATTGTTCAAGTACAGTTTTCTGTCTTTTACTCCCATATTAATGGTTTTTCTTTGGGAAATAATGAAAAACCATTTGTTGAATGCTCACTTTATGTTGGACATATGCTAAATGCCTCTCATTCATTACCTATTTAACTACTTTCATACACATGAGTTAATTAGTGATTAGACTTATGTTAAAGCTGAGCAACCTGGGCTGTAAAGAAGAAGGTTGGTAACTTACTCCAGGTCACACAGGTCATTAGTGGCAAAGGCATATATATTTCCCTGACATAGAGTATGGGAAATGGTACATTCAGTCATGTCTAAATATCACCAAATATACCACAGAATAAACAGATTTCTAATTGGCAAAATAGCAAAATCACTCACATGCTTCTAAAACATTTAATTTGATCTAAAGTCTTGGATATGGCTCAGTGATCTCCTAAACTATTTTATCCCTTAGAAAACCTCCTAAATAAGTTTCCATGGCAACAGTTAAACTTGACAAAGTTTTTACCTCTTTGCACTTGGGTCCCTCACATCCATCCTGTTCCTTGTACTGACTTCATGCTTCACCACTGCCTATAGCTAATACGGTGCACTGTTTAGGAAAATACCTGTGGGGCTGAGCTTTCATCAACTTGTGAATATCTTGGAGGAACATCCATTCCATCAAAAAAAATTTTTCATAAGTATTTAGGCCATGCACATTACATTACACATGGTCAAATGAATTTCCATTGTTTTGCTTCTCTAATATCCTACCCTACAAAATCTGAGTAGCAAGACTAAAGATGAAAGTCTAATCCCCCCTTACTTCTATCTTTTAATTTCTGTAACCTTAAATCTAACTCTCTTTCATTTTATTTCCCCTTTAAAGGCAAGGTGGGAAAATAAAATTATGTTCAGTGGTATCCAATCTGCAGCCCATGGGCCCCATGTGGCTCAGGATGGCTATGAATATGGTCCAACACAAAATCATAAATTTACTGAAAACATTATGAGATTTTTTTGTGATTATGTGCCACAATGTATTTAATGTGTGGCCTAAGACAATTCTTCTTCCTCCAGCGTAACCCAGAGACACCAAAAGTTGGACACCCCTGATTGTAAATAATAAAGAACAGAGATTAAAAAAAAAAACAAAACAAAAACAAAACCAGTGCTGTGGCCACATCTTTATTCTGTGTATCATACAGCCCATCTCCCATTTTTTTAATCTCTTAACGTTTATGATAAAATGTACACAATTGACCCTTGAACAACACAAGAGTTTGGAGTGCCGATCCCCTGCACAGCCACTAGAGCCTTCTTCCAGAACCAACCTGAACTTATATTCAATAGAGTATCTACAGCCTGCCTTACATTCCCAGGGAGAACTAACATATGTTCAAGAATTCCCAGGGTGCCTTGTGCTGATAAAATGTGGGCCTCATGGCAAACCCTGAAATTGGAGGAGTGCCTTCCTCCAGCTCAACAGAGCATATGCAGTTTTCTAATGTTTGCTCTCCTCCAAGTTTGTAAATCTTCCTTGACTGTACTATTACTGCACTGCTAAGTAATTCTTAAAATATTTTAGAAACAATTTCAGTTTTATAATGTATCGCTTCTTCCATTCAATCCTGACTGAATACCTGCTATTGTATGCCAGGTGTTGGTCTGGAGGCCAATGCTGGCCTGGTGGTCAAAGGATAGAGCACCCTGTATAAAGGCAGAAAATGCGGTATACGCCATCACTCACTGATCTGTTAACATGAAAGAATTGATCTCCAGCCAATCATCTGAGTGAGACTTGAGAACAGAATTAATACTTATTTTGACTCGGGGTTCAGGGGAGAAAGAAAAGGTCTAGTGCTCACAAGCCCTCAAGGTAACACCATGCTGCTGGCTGAAGCTAAGAGGAAACATCAGAGCATGGTCTACCTGGGAAAGCAGAGATGGTAAAAGCAAAGAGAAAAGCCCAAAGAAGTATGAGAGGAGCAAGCAAAACTAATTTGTTCTCCCCACAGTGCCTCAAGGCCTTGCTTCTGCAAACCATTTCATTCACCTAAAAGAGAATGAAAATGCTTTACAGCCACCAATACTTGTTTTGAAAGATCAGTGGCATCTGACTGGTTTTTATGCCAGTACAACTAGGCGGCAGTCCACAATGGTGCTGGAAATAAGCCAGCAAGATCCTAATTTAGTTTCGGCCAAGTTTTTGATGGCGCCCATCCTGGCATTTTCATTGAGACAAACCAGGACAGGGTGGGGACAAAAGAAGCCCCCAACCCCCCCATATGCCTATATCATGTTAGCAAATTTAAAAAAATGGGAATTAGTGTACTAAATAAGAGTAATAAACATTAATTGAGTACCTACTAGATAAGCACCTTTCATGCATTCCCTTTCAATGACCATATCCACCCCGAAAGGGTTAAATATTATCTACCATATTTTACATGTAAGAAATCTTATATTCACTAAGGTTAATTGTATTGCCAAAGTCACACAACCAGATTACGATATAATTAGAGGATGAAGTCACAATTGACTTCTGAATGTATTCCCTTGCAACCTAATAATAGTAAAAAAGGAAGTAGCAAAGTAAAAAATGTACAACTTTGCCATTGCAATGTGGTGGTTTGCATGACTATACTGCCCAAGCTTTATGAAAAATGCAAATTGAAATAGCACTATTTTTGCTCAGCATTACATTCTGAAAATACACATAACAGGCAATGCTTCCCACATACAACACTAGAGATAAAATTCTGCACTAAATTTGTGTTTCCAAGATACCAACTGGTACCACTGCCTTCTAGACACTGCATTATTTCAGAAAGTAGCAGGATACCAACTATGAAAACTCTTCTATCTTGTTTAAACATAGGCCTAACATAAAATCTTAATTGTACACACATTAAACATGTTTTGACATTAAACAGAAGTTTATCAAAAATACATTTTAAAAAGCCTTTAGCAAAGCTGACTAAACACTCGATTGTGATTATTTGGACAAGGCTTTCTTATGCCAGTGTCTGAGAGATCTTACCCCAGTGCATGAACTTCCAAATTGCAAATGTGCAGAAATGAATCTTAGCTATAACTCACAGTTGTGTTGAACTGAATGAATACAATCACTTTTTTAGCAAGTTAAAAAACTCTTTCAACTGCTATTAAAAAATACAAGGTAATTGTTGGCTACATCAACACTGATCATTGTTACCTACTTTCTGGAGTTATCAGCTTACCAAGGGTCATGAATGATAAGAGAGACATTCAGACTACTCTTTCATGAATGTTCAGAGTAGACAGTGAGCTTACTAATATGACTGGAAACCACCTTAAATATGGGTCCTCAATATTTAGTTTTCTAACATGGAATAAACAGTTCAAGCACCCTGAACTGGGTTGAAAAATCACTGATTTAAAGACTTGACACTCTTTGTAAATGTAGATGAAAATTTTCATTTAAAATTAAAAACAAACATTTTCATTGAGACATAATTGACAAATAACATTGTATTAGTTTTAAGTGTAAAAATATTTTTGTATAATGTTTGGGCATCATTTTAGGCCCAAGGCCATGATCGACATATTACATTATTTCACCCTTATATGTGTTTATACATTTAAATGACTCATAATTCAATAAATGATCCTTGGTATTGGCTTTTCCTATCTTACTTCCATCAATTCTATGGACAAAGGTAAGACATTTAACTACCTGAGTTTCCCCTTCTCCTGTTTTTGGGGGTTTCACAAATAAATGTCATTAATGATTATAAGAATCTTTAAAAGCCATTTCCTTGGAGATAAAAGTATATTTGTTGCTCATAAGTAGGAGTAATTATTGAATAATTATGAAGTCCCATACTTATGTTGAAAAAAACTATTGCACTAGTTAACAATGAGAGAAAACATAATTTTAAAAATTTAGGAATTCCCATTTCTATAATATTTTGGAAGAGATATTCAGAGAATTGTCTCCCAATTGAAAATTTAAGTTAAATACACATACAAACAGAGCCAGCAGGAATCACTTCTGTGTCCTTGGTCTAGGACACAAGCTACTAAAGCATATGCTGGCCACTAAGGCCTAAGCATCTTCACCTCAATATTAGCCTTATGCAAAAAATAAAGTTTCTACTTCAGACAAAAGGAAATTTCATTGCACATTTCACTACCACAAGCAAAAGGCCATTATTGCAGTTGTATAATTTGTTACTTACTAATCCTGTAATGATGGAAAGTAATATTAGCTTTTTGCATTCTAATATTTACCCAAAACAGAGAGGTTGCTTTCTGGTCATTAAGGAGAGAATTTGGCCCCATGTTTTAATGCATTCAGTCATTAACACATTATTTCTGCCATGCCTTCACACATAATGTTTTTGTTTGTTTTCCTTTACAGTTCTGTATTTTCATGTGCAGGCTGACTGATTCACTATTTTTCCATTTTTCTAAAGTTTCTTGACATAGAAAGATAATTTTGAAATCAAGGTAGAACTTGGCTTTGCCTCCCTAACTAGTAAATCTAGCCTACAGATTGTTTCTCTCTCACAGTTAATGGTATCACCTGTCTTAGAGTTGCTTAGTATCCAAAGTATTGCACAGTTGACTCTCCTCTGCCCCTTATTTCTCCACATTCAGCTTTCATCAAATGCAGCTGCAGTGGACATTCTGCAGCATCAGTCATCTCATCTGTTTTCAGAAATGAAGGACTTATTTCTGCAGCTACTGGGAATGATGCTGGAAGATGACCATCAATCAGGTGAGCCCTCTTTAGGCATTGCCTTGCTTGAAAGAAGGAAGCTTTGTCCAAGGTCAAACCTCTTTCCACACATATCCCACTTTGGATGATGGACCAATACAGCAGTGTAAAGGTGCAGTCCTCTTCTCTCAACTTGGGACAATTCTGAAAGGCCATCTAAGCTTCACAGGCGCCCATGAGTTGACTGAACCTGTCACTGGGCTCATATGGAAGCTCAGTTTCCCTCTGTGGCCAACATACTTTTCAACTTTCCTTCCACAAGTGTTGATCACCACACATTTTGCCAATAAATGTCCTGAATGCTAATCTTCCATCTCAGAGTTTGATTCCCTGGAAATCCAAGCTGTTCGAGCATCAGTTTTCCTTTTTATTTCTCTTAAAAGTGTCCCTCTGTTTTTTAATGCACTATCACTGGCTGAGTTTGGTCTTCCCCTATTCTCATATAAGAAAGGTCAGTCCTAGCTTTCTGTTCCATGGCCAGATGGGCATTCAAATTTGAAATTCCACACAGACATACTTGAAAACCAATTGCAACTCACTGCCAGATGATGTGAAAATTCCAGATCCATCCATTTCTCAAAATTTTTACCTACCGACCAATATGCTATCATACTCACTATAGTACACACTCCCAGTGCCCCATGAAAATCCCCTCTGCCGAGAGATCCTTTACACACCAGTGGTTCTGTATGATTCTTTTTCAGTGGGGACTCACTGCCCACTGAAAACTTGAATCAATGATGGATAGGAGTTAGTGAACAAATGACCTGACTTCCTTGCCTTTCGGTCTGACTTTTCTCTCAGAAGGTTCCCAGAGAGGTTCCCCATGTCTCAGGGGTAATCTGATATCTGGCTTACTTTTTATTGACTTTCTCCCTTCAGCATCTTACAATAAATCGTCATTGAATGCCATTGATAGGTTCTGTGACTTTAAGTGGAACAACATATAACAAAACCAATGTTACCATAGGCTAATTGATTTAACAAGAGAGATGTTCTTATGCAAGTGCATCCATGTTATAACAAAAGGATGGGCATTGAACAAAACCACGTTATTTGAGGACCTGCAGTACTTCCCCATTTGCTCAGAAGGCTTCTTGTGATCATCTCTCAAATAAACTGCTTGCAATTAAATCCTTTTCTCGGGCTTTGCTTTTGGGAAAAGACACAAGCTAATCTTAAGAACTGATCAAAGAGAATATTGCTAAAGGCTGCAAAATGAGCTCTCAGATATGATAGCCCTCTGTCGCCCCTTCTGTCTGTCTTATATATTACCTCCAGATTTCTCTTTCTGAAAAGTTGACTCAGGCCCCTCAGTAATCCTCAATGGCTCCCACTGAAATAAGAAGTGGGCGGCCAGGCTGCCTTTGTTGCACAGGCTCTAGCGCACACTCTTCCTAGGGCTATGCGTGGGTGCTCACAGCCCCTGTGTGAGTGCCACTCAATCCTCACTCCCCTCTCTGTGCCTTCAAGCAACCAGGCCTTCCCCGGTGCTGCTCAATCCCTGTTTCAAAATTTGTATGTCTTAAAACCACTTGTAATCTGAATTACACAAATATGACAAAATATGGTACTTCACTGAAATGCTTGGAATAGGCACACTGCAGCTCAAAATCTACCTATCACATGGAGAATTATTAATGGGCTTTGTAAAGCCAAATGTCAGCAAAGCAATGGGAAGGTTTCAGAAGATGCTAATGACTATGACGGTGGTGAAATCTGAGGTCAAGGAGAGCGTGGGGATGGGTAGGTTGGTTCTGCCCTCACAGCACATTCTATTACAGTGGTAGTAACTGGATCATTGTTTGCCATTCTCAAACTTCCCTTCTGCTTGTTAATGGGATTGGCATCCAGTCTACTCTGTACTTTCTTCTTTGGTGCAGCTTTCTGTAACTTCTATGCTAGATACAGACCCTTTCCTTAAACGTTCTTTATTGAGGCAAGCAGGGATGAGGGCTAGTTCTGTACTTCCAGGGCATACAAGATTGCTACTAGGTGTATGCTTTCTATACCTCTAACTAGTATCTGTATACCTACATTACAATGATTTCCTCAGCAGGATCCAACCACCATGGGACATTTAATTTTCTTCCAAATAGGATAACTTATCCCTTTGATGAGTCACAGCCCCTCTGTTCTTCCATAATTACTCTTATATACTTTTCACCACCTCTCCCTGAAAAAGTTGATAAGACTAACCTTTACCCCCATTCCCAAGCAAGCAATTCTGTTCAGGGACCACCAGGGTAATTTGTATAAATGAATGCTTTGTTAGACACACAGCAAGAAAACTTCATATCTACCAAGGATTTTAACCTACTGTTTATGTATCAATTAAGTACACATATGTTTTTATTACATCTAGCCCTATAAACATTCTCATAGGATGCTGTCTGGCTCATAAATTGGTATAACTATTTGAAAGTGTCACAGTTTTAAATGTCAATTCCATCAATTAAATATTTCTATTTTTAGGAATTTGTCACACAAATAAATTCCAATAAAGGGCCAAGACAGCATAGCACTAGACATAAAATGTGGGCCCCAGAGCTCTGATTATTTAGAAAGGTAATGACTGAAAAGGAAAACTTCCATTTCCCTCTGGGTCAATTATTAGAATGGGAAAAAGTAAATGACATTTCTATATCTTCTGTTCACATATCTGGACTACTGTGGTAGTTGAAAATATTTTATTAATGGTTTGGTTACCTTTGAATACTCCACTTTTCAAAGACCTTATGTGTATAACATATGGAACTCTATCAGCAGGCTGTACGGTGATGTATCTTTCTCCCCACAGTATTGGAAGATTTGAAGATACCTGGAAAAGAGAATTCAAAACCAAGAATTATATATCAATATTTACATGAAATCATTGTAACAAGCAAAAGCATAGGAAAAATGGAATTTATACACTTTCATTAACACTGTTCATTTTTAAGTAAAAAGCAAGCCAAAAAATGTTACCTACAATAATAGAACAACACGGTACCTATGAAAAAATAGAACGAAAAAAATTCTTACAAAACAGAACAATGTTTACTTTCTTTAGCTACTTGTAGCAAGATCCATTGATGCTTGGACAACCTGGGTATCTTTTATAGACCATTTCTCTATGCAATTTGGTGTACAAAGGATGGACCATTTCAATGAATTTCTACATCAGTATTAATAGAGCATATAAAGATACTTAAGCAATATATGTGCACAACTCTAGTTAAACCCAACTTTCAACATACTGAGGTGAGTATTTATATTTTGCCACCCCCCATTGCCCAAACACTAATCTATCTTGGGTCTCTACAAATTTGCCTATTCTGAACAATCCACAGAAAAGAAATCATACAATATGTGGTCTTTTCTGTCTGGCTTTTTTCACTTAGCCTAATGTTTTCAAGGCTCATCTATATTGTGATACATATCAGTACATCATTTATTGATGAATGGTATTAAATTGTATGGTATGGCATATTGTATGTATTCATTCATAAGTTGATGAAAGTTTGAGTTGTGTCCATTTTTGTTTATTATGAACAATGCTGCTATGAAAATATGTACAAGTTTTTGAGTGGACATAGATTTTCATTTCTTATGGACATACATCTTGGAGTGGAACTGCTCAGGCATATGATAATTCAAATATTTAAGCATTTTTTTTTTTTTAGTTTATTCAGTACAGTTTCTATCCTTTATTCCCAATCCAGCCCACCCACCCATTCCTCCCCTCCTCCCTCCCCTTTCCAACACCCCTAGTTTTGTCCATGTGTCCTCTATATTTGTTCCTGTAAACCCTTCCCTTCTCCCCTGAAATTCCCTCCCCTCTCCCCTCTGGTCACTGACAACTCTATTTCAGTGTCTTTTGTTATATTTTACTTGTTTCCTTGTTTTGTTGTTTAGGTTCCTGTTAAAGGCGAGATCATATGGTATTTGTCTTGCACTGCCTGGCTTATTTTGCTTAGCATAATGCTTTCCAGCTCCATCCATGCTGTTGCAAAGGGTA
>CM052552.1:50598383-50612204 GCA_028533065.1 Trachops cirrhosus
TGCCTGGCTTATTTCGCTTAGCATAATGCTTTCCAGCTCCATCCATGCTGTTGCAAAGGGTATGAGCTCCTTCTTTCTTTCAGCTGCATAGAATTCCATTGTGTAAATGTACCATAGTTTTTTGATCCATTCATTTACTGATGGGCATCTAGGTTGTTTCCAGCACTTAGCTATTGTAAATTGTGCTGCTATGAACATTGGGGTGCATAGGTTCTTTTGGATTGGTGTTTCAGTATTCTTAGGATATAGTCCCAGCAGTGGAATTGCTGGATCAAAGGGCAGGTCCATTTTTAGTTTTCTGAGGAAGTTCCATACTGTTTTCCACAGTGGTCGAGTTACAGCCTTCCAAAACTGGTTTCCAAAATGGCTATACCATTTTTCTTTTCCACCACAAAGCATGATGGTTCCTATTTTGCTACATCTTCTCTCAAAGTGTTCATTGTCTGTTATTTTGATTACAGTCATCCTAGTGGAGTGGTACCTTGTTGTGATTTTCATTTACATTTCCTTAATGATTAATAACGTGGAATATCTTTTCACCTGCTTATTGCTCATGTGCATTTACTCTTTGTAGAAATGTTTATTCAAATTCTTTGCAAATTTTCCAAACTGCATTACTTGTCATTTTATTATTGATCTTTACATACTTCAGAACTAAGACCTCCCTGGCTGGTGTGGTTCAGTGGATTGAGTGCCAGCCTGCAAACCAAAGGGTCGCCAGTTTGATTCCCAGTCATGGCACATGCCTGGGTTGCAGGCCAGGTCCCCAGTAGGGGGCACACCAGAAAGACAACCACACATTGATGTTTCTTTCCCTCTCTAAAAATAAATAAATAAATAAAAACCTTTAAAAAAAAAGGAAAGAAGGCCCTCATCAGATAGGTAACATGTGGATATTTTCTCTCTTTTTTCCTGGTTTGATGTTTCACTTTCTTCAAGGCATCATTTGAAGCACAATCATTTTTTTTTAAAGGTTTTATTTATTTATCTTCAGAGGGGAAGGGAAGGAGAGAGGGAGAGAAATATCAATGTATGGTTGCTTCCTGTGCATTCCCTGCTGGGAACTGGCCTGCAACCCAGGCATGTGCCCTGACTGGGAATCGAACCGTGATCTCTTGGTTCACAGGCCCACACTTAATCCACTAAGCTACACCAGCCAGGGCGAAGCACAATCATTTTAACTTTGAAGTACAATTTACTTATTGTTTTGTCACTTGTGTTTTTGGTGTCATATCTAAAAAATAATTGCTTAGCCTAACCCAAGGTCATGAAGATTTACTGCTACATTTTCTTCTATGATATTTAGTTATATCTATTCAATTTTGGCCTATGATCCATTTTGAGTTAACTTTTATACATGGTATGATTTAGGGGTCCAAATTCATTCTTTTGTATGTGACTATGCAATTGTCTCAGCACCATTTTTTAAACACACTTTTGTGTTTCATTGAATTCTCCTGGTATCTTTGTCAAAAATTGATTAACTATTATTATAAGGATTTATCTCCAAACATTCTATTCTATTCCATTTATCTACATATCTACCTTATGCCAGTATCACATTTTCCTTATTAATATAGTTTTACAGTTAAGGGTTTGTAGTAAGTTTTAGAATCAGGAATTATGAGTCATCCAATTTTTTTCCTTATTTCACAAGATTGCTTTCCCTATTCTGTGTCTCTTACATTTCTATGTGAACTTTAGGATTACCTTAACAAATTCTGCAAAAATGTCAGTTAAGCTTTTGATATTGTGTTGAATCTGTATGTCCATTTGGGTAACAATGTCAGCATAACAATATGAAGTCTTCAAATCCATGATCATAGGATATACTTCTATTGATTGGAAATTTCTTTAATTTCATTCCATAATGTTTTGTAATTTTCAATATAGAAGTTTTGCCCTTAATTTACCAAACTTGCTCCTAATCATTTTTATTATTGCTGATGCTATTGTAAATAATTATTTCCACTTTGGACTGTTTATTGTACACATATAAATGGTAAAATTTTTATATTGATCTTATATCCTGCAAATCTTCTGAATTCATGTATTAGTTTTGATAGCATGTTTAGTGAATTTCTTATACTTTTATACTTATAAGGTCATGATATCTACAAAGAGATATTCTTTCATTTCAATGTAGATGTCTTTTATTTCTTGTTCTGAACTAATTGCACTAGCTAATACCTTCTAGTACAATGTTCAACAGAAGTGACAAGACTGGAAATCCTTATCTTGTTCCTGACCATAGGGAAACATCATTCAATGTTTTCTCATTAAGTATGATGTTAGTTGTGAAACTTTCATAGATGCCCTTTAGCATGTTTCAAAAACACATGGAATACTCTCCAGGACAGACCATGTCTTTGGACATAAAATAAGTCTCAATAAATTTATAAGGACTGGCATCATACATAGTATGTGTTTTAACAATAATGGTACTAGAAATAAAAAATTAAAAAAATTGGGAAATTCTTAAATAGGTGAAATTTTAGACAACATAGTCCTAAATAACCAACATGTCAAAGAAGAAATCCCAAGGGAAATTAGAAAATATTTTGAGCCCATATTAATTAAAGTATTGGGCATATTAAAATGCTTCCTTTCTTTTACTATACTTTTCAACTCCAGAATTTACTATGTAAAATTATGTAGAATTATTGAAACTTTTCATTAATTCTTCAGACTAGATTCCTTTGGGTTCATTAAACATATTTATAAAGGTTTGTTTAAAGTCTGTGTCTACCTAGCCAACTGTGAGCCCCTTCAGCTTCTAGTGACTGCTTATTTTCCTGCGTATGGGTCATACTTTATTTACTGTTTGTTTCCTTTTGTTTTGCCTCATCAATTTTACTGTTTTTGTCAAAAAACGTACATTAGATATGCTAGTATAGCCATTTTTGAAATCAGATCACTACTTCTCCATGTTTTGTTCTTTGTTGGTTCAGTGACTTTTCTGAACTAAATCTGCATTCACGGTAGTGTGTGCCCACTGACGTCCCTGCTTAATTACCTTAGTGGCCAGGAATAATTTGTCATGGATTTCTTTAAATGCCTTGAAACAATAAATCATCAAAGTCTGTTGTGGCATGCTTTGACCACTTGTGTAATTATTTATAATTCTGCCTTATTCTTCATTTCCAGCTCACACAGTGCCTCTGTGTCAGACAGAACTGAAAAAACTGGCATCCTGTCAGATCTTTCCTGCGCAAGTGCACAACTCTGCACATGCCTGTGGCCTGAACGTTCCCCAAAGACATCGCGTTCCCCAGATCTTCCCTTCAAGTTTTTGGGCAAATCCTTCTTGGTCATAACTGTTATTGTAGCCTCAGGCAACTGCAATGTCAAGCAATAACTGTTGAATAGTTTTGGCAAATGCCCTGAGGATAGAAGTATAAAAATATTAGGGAGACCTGGGACACATGAACAGTATTATCGATACTTTAATGAAATAAAATTTAATTAATTTAATGGATATTTTCCGTAATTACAAAAATGGGCTGCGCTAAAAATGTACACTCTATAAGTAAAATAACCAGATTCTTCAGTTTTATTTGTGGATTAAAATGATAGAAATATAGATTTTAATTATCATTGTTTGGGAGAATAATTTTGCTATGAAAAGAATTCTACTTCTACTTTCAATTAGATATAGTTAATATAGCATAATTATTACTTTTAAAAACTTACATTTTAAACAGTGCATTCATTCTGAAGGAGAGTATTAAAAACTTATAGACATTATCTCTACCATAACAGCAAAATAAAATAACCAACATTATGAAATTACACACTTTTCTTTAACCTGTTTTCATCAAACTCTTAAGATAGGATTCCTTGCTTACCAGTAAATTCTGAAAGGTGAAAAGGAGTACTAGAAAAATATTTTTTTTCCTTATTTTTAAGTAGTAAATCTAAGTAGTCATGATTTTTCCCCTTCCTTCCTTCCTTCATTCTCTCCTTCCTTTGTTTTAAATGCCACATATTAATTACATTTGTATCTGTTCATTAAATAAACTTCCTTAAAAACTATTAAGTGCTTGATACTATGAGTTATGCTAGCTATAAACTATGAATAAGAGAGACATGCCCTTTTCCCAAAGTTTATAATCTGGTGGAGAATAATAAACAGGCAATAGCATATGAGGCACTTATGATGGTGAAACAGGTACAAAAATGCCGTGGAAGCACATGAATGGTATCTACTCCAGGTTTATGGGAATAGGGAAGGATTTTTGAAAAAGTGTCATCTAGGACTTGTCCTAGACAATGAAAAGGAGTTAGACAAACACAGGGACATGGAAGATAGGAAGTTGGACTGAGATTTCCAGATGGTAGCAAAAGGAAATGTTCATATACAAAGGCCTAAGTGTTGCTGGAGCCAAGTGGCAAGAGATGAAGCTGAGCAAATAAGCTTTTGAAAGACAGTAAAAGCCACTTTGAGGAGTATGTACTGTATCCTGAAGGGAAGAGATGACATGGAAGAGTTTTAGCAGAGGAATGACAAAAAGAGATTTGTGTTCATAATATTGATTCCATCTGCAATCCAGTAAGGAAGGAAGAGGAAAACCAAAGCACATATTTTCCAAGATCATAAAAAAAGCAGAAGGTATGGTGGGATTGCAGACTGGTACGACCACTATGGAAAACAGTATGGAATTTTCTCAGAAAACTAAAAATGCATCTGCCTTTTGAACCAGCAATTCCACTGCTGGGACTATATCCTAAGAACCCTGAAACACCAATCCAAAAGAACCTATGCACCCCAATGTTCATAGCAGCACAATTTACAATAGCCAAGTGTTGGAAACAATCCAGGTGCCCATCAGTAAATGAATGGATCAACAAACTATGGTACATTTACACAATGGAATTCTATGCAGCTGAAAGAAAGAAGGAGCCCCTACCATTTGCAACAGCATGGATGGAGCTGGAAAGCATTATGCTAAGTGAAATAAGCCAGGCAGTGAAAGACAAATACCATATGATCTCACCTTTAACAGGAACCTAAACAACAAAACAAACAAACAAGCAAAATATAGCCAAAGACACTGAAATAGAGAACAGGCTGACAGTGACCAGAGGGGAAAGGGGAGGGAATTTCAGGGGAAAAGGCGAAAGGTTTGCAGGAACTAGTATAAAGGACACATGAACAATAACAAGGGGGGATGGAGATGGGATGGAGGTGGGGAGGGCTGGGGGTAGGACGGGATGGGGTAAAGGGCAGAAAACTGTACTTGAACAACAATTAAAATTAAAAAATAAATAATAAATAATAAATAATACATATATAGAAAAAAAAGCAGAAGGTAAATCCAGAGAATTTCCAAACTTTGGCAGGATCCTCTAAAACTGAATTCAGGTGCGTGTGATGGATAGATACTGGAAACTTCTTTCAAGGATTCTATTGAGCACACAACAATTTGTAGATCAATATGGGAGTGGGGAGTAGAACATTTATTTTGTAATTGGCTGAAACAAACCTAGCAAGGAAAGCTGAGTGTAAAACTTCATAAAAAATAAACATGCAAATAATTATGCATTTCTTCACATTCTCACTATTATTCACACTGGTAAAAGAGGGAATGCACTTTTGGAATTTTGCATTTATAAGGTTTCACATTAAAATTTCAAAACATGTTTAAAATCCTTTTGACAATACCTTGTGTTATCTTGTACAATTTTTACAAGTGAAAATACACGTGACTCAAATAAATAGATTTTACTATGTCTTATGATTATATACGAATACTTAGAAAAGAAACTTGTTTAGAACTAATTCAGCTTTATAATTGCAATGAAACTTAATACCTGTTAGACTAATAAAAAGTAGAATTCTCAACATTCTTTATGTGTCATTGTTTCACCTAGTCAAATACAAGTAAATGATTTAAATTTTCATATAACTCAAAATACTCCTACTAAAAAAATCTTACCTTGTATATTACCAAATCTTTTGCATAATTAGGCACCAGT
This sequence comes from Trachops cirrhosus, assembly GCA_028533065.1. Taxonomy (NCBI): domain Eukaryota; kingdom Metazoa; phylum Chordata; class Mammalia; order Chiroptera; family Phyllostomidae; genus Trachops; species Trachops cirrhosus. The sequence continues at coordinate 50,604,363 of CM052552.1, forward strand.
ATGGTTCTGTCTTCTTGGACCCCCACATCACAGTTTGCAACGATGTGTTCCAAGGCCACAGGTCTTTTGCCAATCCCTTTTAAGGTAAAGATATGCTCCATACCATCTATTTTATTTTCTACAGTAAGTTTGCCCTGTGACAGATAAACCAAATTTCAGCTCTTTAGGAGTAACAGTTGGATGCCATACAACTTCTACTGTCCTATTAATCTTGAATCTGAGTAATGAAATGAGCAATCACAGAGGCGTCAGCCATTTACTCTTCTAGTTTATGTACAACACCTCAGCTGAAAGACTAAGATGACTTTCCTGTGGAAATCTCATTATTTCTCTTTACTTTTTCTAAATGTAGAGTTTAGATAGGCATTCTATTACACAGCAAGTACATGTGTGTTTACATCCTTGTCAAATAAATATGTCTTCAGAAACTAATTTCTGAAATACCAACTTCCTTAATGAATAAAAACAATAGGAGCAATGATTTTATTCTTTTATACATTTTATATAAAAATAATCTAGATATAAGTAATGGCAGCCAATGGCATTGCAATTTTCAGAACATTTAGCCCTCAAATTAAAACATTTATTAGAGTTTCAAGCAGAGTGAACACAAATGATCAAATTCATGAAACTATAACTTATCTGAAAAAAGATTTACCATACATTATATAGGTTAATGTAGTACATTGTTTTATTGACACACTAATACTAGGTAAATAGTATCAACGAGTTCATACCATAACCTCACATTCCAAAACAGGTTTGAATGTGAGAGGGTACTCGAAAGTTTCTCCTGGTTTAATAGATACTTCAGAAGGTCCATCAAACGTTTCTCCTTCTATAGTCACACGGTATTTGCATTCCTTTTTGGTTTCATTAGTCTAAAAAGCATGAGAAAGGTAGATAAATATCAGAGAGATAATATTTATGAAGTTGAATTACATATTAATTCTTGGTGCTTTTCATAAACTCATATACTGTATTTTTGAGTCTATCTCTTAGGAATCACCATTTGAAAGTCGTATTTGTTAAGAACAACTATCAAAAATGTGCATATGAGGCACAAGGATGACTATATCCTCATTCAGTGTCATACAGGAGCCTTGCCTAACAGGTTGATCCATGGCTTATTCATATCTAAAGAGATATTCCATTGGTGGACTTATTAAGGGTTTAAATGATAAAATGGTCTTGGGGGTTCACATTTTACTCCTAGTAATTGGCCACAAAAAAGTGTTCTAACTATAGATTGCTTGGTTACATAGCAAAGGTTACATATGTCATCAGAGAGAGGTTTTGTGCTTTGAGCAGACTTCTGTTATATCTTTAATAATTAAACAAACAAAAGACAATTTATCAGTCAAAAATCCAAAATTTCTTATAATTGTATTACCTTCTTCTCTGCTATATGATCACTTTGAGTGATAGATAGCCAAGCTACAGCCATTGTTCTTAGTACCCATAAACCCATCTTAATAAGGTCAAGATCACAACTGAATTTGGAGCAGAGTGATCGGAGAGTCCATTATTCTCCTTGGTGGAGCCAGGAGGCATAGCTTTTGAGTGGGAATTTGATGATAGGTTAAGGAAGTTAAAGTTAACTTTTTTACACAAAGAGATCCCCTTAATTTTTTTTACACAAAGTGATTAATCAGGTGAGTAACACAATGACATTTATATTCAGGAATAAAACTCTGACTTCAATGTAGAGAAACAAACAGGAACCAATAATGCATTTAGAAATCAATAATAGTTCAAGATGAGAGTTTGGCAGACTTTAATTGAGATGGTCGCAGTGAGAATGAAGAAAAATACAAAACAAATGTTTGTACTTACGATTGGAATTTTCTGGGTAAGGGCTTGAAATGTAGGGGTTTCAAATTTCATTGCAGCGGCTGGACAATCATCAACCACGACACCTTCAACGTGATACAGACGCACATCATAGTTTGACTCCAACAAAATTTGGCAAGGGTAGTGCCCAGGAGGTGCAGGACTAAATCGTAAAGAAATGACGAAAGATCCATCTGGAACTATGAAAAGAATTTAAAAATAGTTGAATTATTTTAAATGGCATACATCCTAAAAATCATTTGGGGTAAAGCAATATTTAATATTACTGCATTTAATTGTATAATCTGGAAGAGACTAATTTATGACAAGGTAACACACTACCCCTAAATCTTCATGGCATAACAAGCAACTTTATTTGTCAATGACAGATAGGTCATTCATAGGTCAGAGGAGGGTCTGCTCCATAAAGTCATTCAGGGACCCATGCTGTGAAAGATGTATCATCAGAAATACCTCTCCTCCTTTCCCAACAGGTCAGGGGCAGAAGACTGGCTGCGAGTGTGTTCATGGACTGACTTTTCAATGCTCAGCCCCAAAGTATCACAAATTACATTTAGTTTGCCAGAACCAGTCACATGGCTCGATCTAACTGAATGGAGGCTAAGAAATAAGACAGATATATGGAATATCTGGTAAGCATTATTGTTTTCCAGATTTCCGTGACTTATGGGCGCTCTGTCCCATAACAATCAAAATAATTTGCAACTTGACCAACAGATAGAAATAATTTTTTTTCTTAGTTAATAATCAAAGGAAGCACAAAGAACTATGTCTAATTAATACTTCTCATATCATCTTGTTATGCCATTTACCTTAAGTTAATTGCTAATATCATTTCTTATGATGGGTATGCTCTCTATGCTGGTCCTTTCCTTCCCAACAATACTACTTTCTCTCAGAAGATCAGCATTTTCTTATTCTCCATAAAATGAGAAAGCCATTACAAAAACCTCTCAACCCTAAAGTAGGATTCAGTATAAGAATATAACAGAAATTTCACCTAATGCCAAAGTATTTAAGTAGTACATGAAAAACAAATGATAAAAAATATTTAGAAGCCTAATTCTGCAAAGTTCTCTCGAACCAAGAAAACGAATCAAGTTTATCAACCAATGGACCAGACAGATATTATGACATTAACTGGTAATAATTTCAATTGACCTGCATTTAATAACAAATGTTAAAAATGGCAAACTTGTTTCCAGACACACTGAAGTTTGTACATCAAGAAAATCAGTTCCTCCTACAAGAACAATAACTGCCTGAAATCATTTTTTCAAATAAATTGAAGATCTGTATGTGTGTTATAAGTTACATGTGATGTACTATATATTATAAAATATATTAATTATGTATTATATGGCATATACTGCATGTTGTATATTGCTGTATGTCATGTATTGTATGTTACATACTGTATATTCAAACACACTGTTAATGGATCATTTTGGAAATCTATGTTACATCTAACCAAATTCCCAGATTCTCAGCTGCTCTAAGGAGGAGACAAAGTCCGTCAGGGTGTTATTTTTATTACATCCTTTTCAAGTACAAATCAAATTTTAGAGTAAGATTTCCTCTTGTCCAAAGGACTCCAGGCACACTTTATCATCAGTTATTCACTGATTACTTCCCTTCTGAAAGGAGTGTTTGTGTTGTGGCAATATCATTAGAATAAACCTGGTGAGATAATGATTTGATGAAAATCTGTTGCTTTATTAACAGAAATAAAGAAACCCCATTTTTGTCTTGCATGAAGAGACTAAAATGAAAATTCTTAAATTAAGTAATTTAAAGAAAATTAAACTGCTTAGTATAGGAGATTTAAGCAATTCAACAAAAATTATTATTTTCAGCAAAAATAAATAAAGAATAGCCATTTAATAGTAAACAATAATTGAAATGCACAAGTTCAAGTGTAAAGTATCTGTTAAAAGCTTTGTGTTACACACTATTCCCTTTTTCCTAAACATATTCCTTTCCTAATGATATTGAGTCAAAAGTGAAAGCCAAGGTCATTCTTTTTTTTTTACTTTACCAATTCTATCTTATTTCTATACTTTTCCTTGATATTTCAAACATTTTACCTTGGTACATTTGGATGCAATGAGTTTTTGTTATGTAAAAATTGTTGACAGGAGATTCTTAAGTGCACATTTTCCAACTCGTGAAATGTTCATGAGCAAAGACCCTAAGGAATGCACTGTGCCGGCCCCTCTGCCTTACAAGTCCAAAACCGAATCCACCATAATGTGGGATACGGAGGAAAGATGGTTCTATTTATGGAGATATATTGATAAAAACAGTATTTGTTTCTTTTTCTTAAACATATGAAATAAGTTCACTGATTCATGCCAGAAACATAAGCAGGAATACAATCATATAGTACTAACAAGAAGTTGCTTCTAGATGAAGGTGTGCATCAGCTAGTATCCACATTTCCATGGATATAAAATAGTAGGGGTGAAAATTATCTTGATTTGTAGAAACATGGAAATTTTACTGGCCATATTGTGCCACCATACTATTACTATGTAAGGAATATGTTTTCTCAAAGTCCTTTCCAATTCTGCACTGTAACAGATGTTATCTGCGTCCTGCCATGTCCTCTTTCATATAAATCTTCCCTGTAGGTCAACAGCTTTATGGAAAACTGTGACATTCTTCTTGAGGGCTTACTGTGCTCACAGGAGGGAGCTCACATATACAGGCCAGAAGTGACAATTAATGCCTACAATTGCAGTCCTCAACAAATAATGTAACATATGGGTGAAAAAATTACCCACCTTCTTTGTCTTTTGGTTAGAATAACTGGGGTGAATTCTCTACTAACTCCTAGAGATCCCCAGTGAAATTGAAACCAAATAGCTCACATTAGCAACTGTTCAGTTACACTCTCTGAATTGGCTGCATCTCTTTGCTATCTCTGGCTTTCTCACACTCCCCACCTACGGTTCCTGGGATCACTTCTGAAACTAATGATCTTGAGACCTGGTCTCGGGGTCTGGGGTTCCCCAACCCAACACACACCTGTACATACAGGAAAGAGAGCTTCCTGTCTTGGGCTCTGAGTCTTCTCTGACATTGTCTCTCTATATGTGCAAGTACATAAGCCCAAGAGGACAGGCCCACATGGAACCCAGCCCAAGCCATATTCCAAGTTCATGGGATGCTGTAATCCACAATTCAAAGTGCTTTGATCCCATCTCCAGTGCTTACAAAGGACTTTTCCCAATGTCAGCCCTCCCACTGTGAGACTCCCAGGATTGACAGGTAACTAAGAGGTGGCTATTAAGGGGAAGATGTGGACCAATAGTAGTTATACAAGCTGAGGTACCCACACATTTGTACAATGAGAGCCTTTATGGCATATGTTAGAGATGAAAAAAAGAAGAAAACAGAATGAGCACCAGGCCAGGCTCCTGCTAGTTTGTGCTGTCATATTCTAGTGCAAAACTCTGAGGAGGCTAAGAATTCTAAATTCAAACTTGGCTCTTTCAGGTTTGTGTAAGGTAATATTTGTCAATTTGAAATAATAGAATATATTCTATTTAACACTTGGTTAGTTTGATTTATTACTTTTAACATTTAGACATATGGTATGTAGGCTTTCATATATGCTTTTGACCTGGGCATTACAAATATTAAAGACATTCTGGACCTGTCCCTTCCATCCCTACTCTCCTCAGATGTGCTCACCTGGGGCCTTTTCTTTATAGGTGATCCTGGTAACAGTGGCAGTTGTAAGGATTCAATAATTAAAGATAACCAAATACAGTGGCACATCGGTACCCATGAGTTCCCGAACTCAGTATGAGTGGCGAAACTGATGAGTACTGAACAATGAAACATTTTGTCTTGAGGGGTGGCGGTCTCGACTCATACAAGTTCTAGCAAGTGCGATGAGTCCTGAGCAAGCGCCTAGTGCTGAAACACTTTTTCTCGTCAAAATGTGACAATTACAGGGTTTGACAAGTTCCAAAGACGATGAGTACCAAGGTATGACTGTATATCTAAATTTATCAGATTATAGTTACTGAGGAAAATAAAGGAACATAAGAGAGAGAATCTCTCTAATGAAAGAATACTTAATTTTACATAACATTGGCTAGAAGAAGTCAGTGTGATCTACAGTTTTTGAAACAACTCTTAAAAACATGCTACACTCAGATCCTAGAAAAGGTCATGGTTGTAACAATAAAAATCAATACCACCATTTTTGTCAGCTATCCCTGCATAACAAACTACACCAAAACCTATTGTTTAAAGAAAGCAATTTATTTGCTCATGATTCTGTGGCCTCACCTCATCTCGGAAAGCTTATCTGCTTCATGTGGTATTGGATGGACTCACTCATGAACTGGGACGTCATCTGGAAATTCTGTCCACAAACTCTCTAAAATTCTATGAGATGAGCCTACTATTTTTCATATATAGAAGAATTACTGGTAGCAAAAGAAGGGGGGCTCTAATACACAAATGGTTATCAAATATCTGCTTTCTGCACATTCCTTAATAATCCATTGGCCAAAGCAAGTCACACAGCCGAAACCAGGGTCAGCAAAGGAGGAAAAACTACATAAAACATGCATACAGGCAGACATAGTCCACTTGGGCTTTTACTGAAACAATCTCCCTCTTAGCTACAAAGGAAGATACATGTACAGAACAGTAGGGGAAAAGAAGCAATCGACTGCGAGTTTAACATCCTGTTTTCTAGTTTTAGTTCCTCTCCTGAGTCGTGTAACCTTGGGCAAAGAACTCAGACATTTTTAGAGTGAAAGGAAGGGAAGGAGAAAGAGAGGGAGAGAAATATCCATGTGAAAGAGAAACATCGATCGGTTGCCTCTCATACATGTCCCAATCCGCAACCCAGGATTGTGCCCTGACTAGGAATGGATTAGGTGACCTTTAGCTCTGTGGGACAATGCCCAACCAACTGAGCCACGCCATTCAGGGCTAGACTTTTCTTTTTTCCACAACTCCATTTCTTAATCTGTAAAAAATTAAAGAGTGAGATTTAATCAGTAGCTTTCAAGCATTTTACTTTTTGGTTTGGAGGTCCTGTGTATGAACGATACCTAAGACAGAATCTCAGCATATGAAACTAATTAACATAGAGTTGATCTGGTTGAAGTAGGATGAGAAGCTGGAAGCTCCAATTCACGTCCACAACCCCTGTGTGACCAAACCAAAGTACTTTAAAAGAATGCTAGGGCTTTACAGAATATAATGTGATGAATTTATCTCTTAGGTTTCTTTGTGCATCAGAAATGTGGAAGACACTATATATATATATATAGTGAATTGATCATTAACTTCTATAGTTAATTATTTAAGTATATTACTGGCAAACAACGGTTAGAAGCTCTTAATTCAGAAGATGAGGTATGAAGAGAGTGAACAGCTATATTTATATGAATTCATTTATACAAATGAATTTATAATAAATATTTATTTGTTCCAAATTCATGTATGAGTAATTGTATTTTCAGAGAATTTATTAGCCTATTTGCTAATCCTACTTTTCATCTGCTACTGCCAAGTTTTAGACTAGATTTTTTTTTCTATTCTACAAGTAAAAAGGCAAACACATACTAGTTGGAATTTTACCCATTTCATACTATGTTCTCATCAGCACATCTACCTCACAAATTCTCCAGTAAAGAGAGTGATAGATTCATTGTGTACTCACTGCTCGTTACTTCCTTCATGTAGTATCAAAAACACGAAGTGTACCATAGAGTTCATATTTATTTATTTATTTTTTTAACATTTTGGGAAGACACAGATATCATATTTAAAAAAAGTATTCACAACAGCATGGATGGGACTGGAGAGTATTATGCTAAGTGAAATAAGCCAGGCGGTGAAAGATAAATACCATATGATCTCACCTGTAAGTGGAACCTAATCAATAAAACAAACAAGCGAGCAAAATAGAGCCAGAGACATGAAAATAAAGAACAAACTGACAGTGACCAGAGC
>CM052552.1:50612304-50759825 GCA_028533065.1 Trachops cirrhosus
AATAAAAAAGGAACAGTAAAAAAAATCAGCAATTACAAATACTAGTGTATGTTTGATTTATTGTGTAAAATGTTTTCACTAGTAGAAGTGTAGCATAACATCATCTACTCAAGAAAACCACTTTCTGAAATGGTTTAGCTGCTTATATTATAATTTATTATACTACTCAATAAAATAACAGTAATTTAAAATGATAAAGACCCATACTAATTATGGGCAAGTTCCATTTTTAAACTATTGGTTAAAATGGACTTTATCACTTCAAAAGAGGCTGAACTACTTTGCTTTTCCAGCACCAGGAAGATCTAAAATAATACACTACCTAAGGGTGAAAAGAGAGGAAAAGATTGGGAAAGGGATAAAGAAAAAAACAAGGTAGGAGGATAAAAATAAGGGAGGAAAGTAGGAATCGAGGACGGAAAAGGAGAGCTTGGGAGATGTTAAGAGAATGGCATGTGGCTTTTTCCTCTGACCACGTCCAAATGGCTCAGACCACTGGATTTCTCGCCCCATAACGTTTCTAATTATCTGCAAGCAGAAAAGATTGCTCTCTGGTACCCTGTCAGGTTTTGCTGAAAGGCAATTCCTGTATATCCTCACAGGTCCCCCAAAGCACAGGAGAAAGGCCACAGAAAGGTACCGAAGTACTACAGTAAGGAAAGGGCAAGAATTGTGCACTGTTTTCCCAGCACAGCCAAGTTAAGCCTAAAAGATACAGGAAAACCTAAGCTTATTGTGTTGATCAGGTCCAGTAGGGCCTTACTAATCACATTCTGTCTGCTGGATCTCTCAATTATTGAGAGATGTATAATAAAATCTCCCACTCTAATTGTGGATATGTTTATTTTTCCTTCCATATTTGCCAATTTTGCATTATACCTTTTAAAATTATGTGGTCAGGTAAAAAAAAGTTTGAAATTTTCCTGTACATTGGATTCTTCCTTTTTGGATTATGTAATACATTTATTTGCCTGAAAGTCTATTTATTCAAACATTAATATATTTACGTCAGCTATTTTTTGATTTGTAAATACTTATTGTAGGTTTTTGAATATCTTACCAGGTAATTTTGTAAGCAGTAAAAAAGCAAAACTTCATTTCACTTTTTGTTGTGAAAATTATCAGCTTTTATGGTTTAGTTGGTTTATATTTATCTTGAATAATGATATTTGTGTTTAATATCTCTTTACTATATCCTTTTTTAGTTATTCTGCTTTTTTAATTGTATTTGGCTCATCAAGTTTTCCTTATTCCCTTTTATGCATTTTACTGGTTTAGAAATTATACATTCTTTTTCTATATTTTTTGGTTTTCCCAAATTTTCAGCATTCGTACTTTACATAAAATGTCTTAAAATAGTTCAGAACTGGTCTCTCCAAATATGAGAATCTTACATGCCTATAATGGCAATAACCTACTCCTTATAAAATTAATATTACTGTCTTGTGGTTGAATTTTCTTTGTTTTTATACTTCCTGAATTATTTGCTATTATTATTTCCATAGCCAATGCTGGTTGAAATTTATGCACATTTACCCATTATTTTATTAATCACTGCTCTTGCAAATCAATTCTTTCTTCCGAATTCAATTTCCTTCACCCATAAGTAGATCCTCCATTTGTTTTATTTAGCAAATATCTGTGAATTTTACATCATCTCAATTTCATTGTTGGGTTGAAAATATTTTTATTTCAACTTTACTCTTGAGTGATAGTTTACTGGGACTTAAAATTCTACAGTGACATTGAATTTGCTTCAGCAATGTGCCTTAAGTATAATTCTTGTTCCTTTGAAAATGTCTTTTTCTCTTATTGTTTTCCACAATCTCTTGTCTTTGTCATTCTATTATTATACTATTACCCATTTAGGTGTCACTCTTTTATCTTCTGGCATTATCTTTTGGGATGTCAAGGAACATGTATAAAGGACACAAGGGCAAGCCAAAGTGGGGTGGGATCCAGGGTGGGAGGTGGGGATGGGTGGGTGGGGGGCAGTGGAGGGGGGAAAATGGAGACAACTGTACTTGAACAATAATTTAAAAAATCAAAAAAATCAAAACTGCTTCTGCCCTCTCACTTGCTCCTACAAATCGCAGAGGGTTATCTTTCCTCGGTGGTCACCCATACAGAGTCCCATTCCCCTTTAACTTAGCAGTGATTGCTTAGATCTAAATGTGAAGGTAGCTCAATGCACATACCTGTGGGTCAATTTCCTACATGGAAAATGTATCCATTCATTAGGCAGGATATTTTCTGACATCCACTAGCAGTTTTCAGATAATGTAGGGGAAAATTTACATTTTAGAAACTTGCATTAACTTCCTGTTAATGAATAAACTCTACTCCCACCAACAATAACATGCACCACAAAAACCTGGGACTCTTCCCATCTCTGCCACCAGCACCAGATCCCACATGACCTTGAGAGAAAGATGTTCCTCCACAGTTCTCCCTCCAGTTATAGTCACTTGAAGTCCCGGGGGGTTGTCTTTTCAAGAGGGATGCAAACAAACAAATAGTAATAAAGGGCCACCTCGGAACTTAGTTCATGTGTATTCATTCATTAGGAAAATATTTTAAAACCTCCACTATATGCCAGCAATGAGGAGGCACCTGCCTAGTTTTCTGGTAAGTGTAGATAATAAATTTCTGAGAACAAGGCAGATCACGGGACTAAACTGTTTGCTCTTTATAGCAAAATTATGTTTTAATTGAGTATGAGTTGACAGAGGATATTCAATGTGTTTTCCAGTCAGGCCACAACAGCTCAGTAATTACTGGGAATTCCTCATTGGATTTATATAAATAGGTGGCTGTTATCTTTTCTTTCCATTGCTATTAAACTTTTGAATTTTTATAAGTATTCATGGATTATTTAATGGAAAATTAACAGAGAGCGTATCATGGAGTAGTAGCTTGACAGTATTTTTAACTAAAAAGTTTTCATTTTCATATAATTTTTTAAGAAGATAAAATTTCTAAAAGAAAAGAACTAAGATTTCACTTTCTAATTAACCCTTCCATGGGGATGGAAGCAAGGGATTGCTGAAAGCAAGTTAACTTTGTGCTTTTGCATTTTCAAGTCTGAATACCATAAACTTTCTCTAACTGTCTTATACTGAGAATAAAACGTTTTGAAGAGAGTTGATTTTTAAGGTCGTATGGATTGATTTACTAAGTGTGCAAGTTAGCTTGAATAAGCAGTTAGCAAGCCAATGAAAAGCACATTCTCTAGGACATAAACTAGGGGGAGAGGCCTATACAATTTTTGACTAAACGCCTCCTTAAATATATTGTTGCCTAGCATATGTTCACCTTTGAAGACCTATAGAGAGAATAAGACACTGTTTAAAATTTAAAAACTCACCTTTTTTTGGCAAGTTCTATGTCCATAGATATAAAACAATAAAGGCAAAGTAAGATATTTATCTAACTAAAAATATCTTATATTAAAATTATGAGGATAAAGAATATATACAAGTCTTGGATATTACAATTATGTTGACTAGGTGATAGCAGATTATTTGACTCACAGTATGTTTTCTTTGATAATATAGGACACAGTCATGTCTCATTACTGCAAGGTGCAGCATAGAAGTACCTGGAACTGGCAAAAACAAAAAACAAAACCCAAAAAACCCTCAAATGTTAGGACAGGACACATACTGGCAACTGAGCAAGCTGCGATCTCGGACTGTGGGAGGGCACGCAGCGGAGGGCAGCCCGATCAGAAAGACGTATCAGTCCAACAACAGTCATGACTTTGATTTTCAAAAGTCAGAAGTCAAATTCTAATCAGGTACTTGGACTGAAGAAAAGGGGAACTAGATTAGGCTGATGTCAGAGGGCAATGCAATAGTCATGAAAAGCCCCAGGATCCTACGTCCAGGGGCAAGATTCTTGTTGGAGGGCCTCGGGTTGTCTACCACAAGCTGGATGATAGGAAGGGCCTACCAGTACCCAGGGAGGCAGTTTGGCCACAGCCAGCCTGGGGTTTAAGAAATCAAATAGAATCCTATGCCTATAGCGGACCGCACAGGACAGAGGGAGATGCAACACAGGTAGGGCAGGCACCATACGAATGAGGAGCCAGCACTGTCAGATTTAACACTGGAACGGTGCTCATGAGAGGGCACGGATGACACAGGAGAGCAGCAGTCAACCCAGATGGGCTTGTAGATCCCAGGTCTGTAGTGAGAACTGGCCCAGGGCCTGGGATGAGGCATGTCAGCACAGAGGGTAGGCGTAAGGGAAAGAAACTGCACATTGCCTATCTTGAAAGCTGCTGACAGTGTCACTACTAGAATTCTTTAAAATATTAATATTCAGACAACACTGCTGTATGGGATACACTGTATGTGCTTCCTGAGATTCCCTTGGTTCCATCACCTCCAGCAACCTCAACTGCTTGTCCTACCCTCCATGTTCCTCCCTGCCTGACGACAGCCGGTAACTTCCTGCAGAACTAATGGAGCCAACCCCTTAGCTGCTGCACTACGGACAGAGAATTTCTGGCTCCTCTTGCCATGGTAGGGCACGGAAGCTGGCATCCCACAGGGCCACGGAGTGCTACCTTGAAGCCTAGGGCCGTTAACTTTCATGGAGTAAAATATGGCAAACAAGAACAGGAGACAGGAGGTGAACATGCAGATAAAATTCTTTTCCTTCCTCTCTCACAGTGATTGCTCAGGGGCCTTTCTTTTCAAATAGCTTTTCAAAAATGACACCTGCTGAACGGCCTGTGGCAGTATGTGTCATTCATGGGGGTGAGTAGTAGACAATGAAGCAGCAGCTCATACATGACTCAGTGCTTTGCTTCCCTTTGTCCGCTTCCTTGTTTCTTTTTTTCTCACTCTCATTGCCTTGGATCTGCTGTACCTCCTGAGTAAAGCGTTACTATTTTCTTCTATTCTCAGGCTTCATTTTTAGGGGACTCAAATTAAGACAATTATGAACCTAAGAATAAAGGACAGCATGATGGGTTTTTTTGCAGCATAGCATAATGCAAATGGTGATAGACAAAGTATTTAGTAAACTTTAGCGTTTACTCAGGAGACTTGATGTGTACTCTTCTGTGGCCTCCTGAAGGGACTTAAATTTTCTGGGCCTGACTTTCTCCAGTTGTAAAATGGAGACATAAAGTGGTGGCTTTATGCTGAGCAACAGTGCTTTCCCAGACTCTTAATATGTGGATTAATGACAGTAGTCACCTGGAGGGAACTTTTACAGGTTCCTCAATCTCTTCCAACCTGGGATGATGCAGCAGGCCCAGAGCAAACCTACAAGCTGTACCTTGTCAAAGGTACCCAGCTGTCGCTGGAGCACACACAGTCAGGGTTAGCAAACCGTGGGGATGTGGAAAGAGCCAGGCTTTCAACTCTCTATTTCTGAAACTGCTTTTATTTGTAAGTGTTTGAAACCCCACTCAAACAAGCAGAAGCCCCAGATGTAATTCACTGATGTAATAATTGGCAGGTACAAAGGGAATGGCCACCTTTACAATGACAGCATCCAGAAATCATGAACTGAAATCATGAAGATTTCCTTCTTTCTCAGCTTTTTGACTTAGCTCTTCTCGGGGCTGACCTCATTCTTGGAGACTCTTCTTGTTTACCCTTGCTTATCCTACCAGCTTAACCAACCTGGCAGGAAAGAAAAAAAAAAAAGCAATCCTCTGCCCAAAATGCCAGCAAAACTGCCAAGTCTCACTCTTCATGAATCAACTGTGGTCACCTCAAGCCCTGAAACAATTTCTGTAACCAGGTGAATAAACACCTTGATGGTCTGAAAGGTTAAGCAGACAAGCACTTAGCAGTTAAACTTGAAGATCAGGGTTATTATGAGTCCAATACTGTTACTTCTACTAGACTATAAACTTCCTGAGGATAAGAACTTAATCTGATTGCTTCATTCATTTGAATCCTTTAAAAACAAATCTGAATGAATGAAACCCTTTTTAATCTTCAATAAAAGATAAAATAATGTTTCTAACCAATATGTTTTAATGAGTAACAAAACATATGAAGAATGGAAGAGGCACACATGTTATCTTTAAACCAGTAATTTTTAGGACAAATAATTAAATGAAATGCAATATAGCTTAGATATGAATACAGAGCACCAACTAAATTATTCTTATATGTGAGAAATTTTTTCCTAACTTTTCTAGTATGCATTTCCAGTTCTTTCTCTCTGTATTTAGATTTGACAGAGTTACACAATTCCAGGTCAATTATTCTGGTAAAGATTTACATATTATTACATAACATTCATCTCAAAAATCACGACGTTAACTGCAAGTCTAAAATCTGTTTTTCTGAGAAGTACCAAGGTTGTTGGCTAGAAATAAAATAAGAAGAACAACATGACATTTCTAAAAGGGATTTCAGACAGAAGGGACAAACTCAGTGTTTCCGTCAGGTCATAACCCCCCACTGGTTGGGGGGGAAGAAGAAGTGAAGAAGAGTTATCCTGAAATGGAAAGAAAGGGGAATGAGAGTTGCCCCAGCTCGATCATTTGGCCACCATGGAGGCTGCTTGGGCTGAGGTCAGATCACAAGAGCATGTGACTCAATGTTCTGACTCAGGCAAGGGATCTGTGAGCAGTGACATATCATTGTCAATTGAGGAGAATCCTTTGATCAATAGGACTGGACCCTGCACCCAGATGTATGGTTGGAGAAGGAGGGCAGAGGATTCAGTTACTGTCCAAGAATACATTCTCCAAAGCTGATTCATAGCAATCACTGGGATTAGGACACAAGCATTACAGAAAGCCCAGTAATCAATAAAATCTGGCAGTGGTCAGACCTTGAAATTTGTAGATAAGGTATTCATGGTTTATATTTTAAGTGCCTGCTCACTTACCAACCACTGAAACTAACATCACTCCTCTTTTCACTCCGTCACCAGATCTCCCCTTCCTAATATTACATCCAGATATGCTTCCACATGAAATCCAATGGTGAGGTGCAATTGGGGCAGCCCTCCAGTATCAGGAGGCAGATACAGCCTCCTCAGGATTATTATTTCCTTTCACAAGAACTATCATCACAGCCCTGGCCTGGTATCTAAGGTGGTTAGAAGTGTCGTCCTGATACACTAAGGTTGTAGGTTCAATCCCCTGGTCAAGGCACATATAAGAATCAACCAATGAGTGCATAAATAAGTGGAACAACAATCTCTCTCTCTCTCTCTCTCTCTCTCTCTCTCTATCAAAATCAATAAAATTAAAAATGAACGATCATCATAGTATCAGTTAGGATACTTTTCTTATTAAAACACAAAAGATAAAAATCAAAGTGTTTTAAGAATGAAAGAGAAAATAAAAATTCTCTAGTATTTTAATTTTAATGGTGAAATAAAGAAACTTACTAATGTATGGATAGTAAATAATCATAGACTTATGCTGAAAAGAAGCTGACTTCAAATATTTTCATTGTGTTTTATTATACCTATGTGTAATATTACAACAGAATGTGCTACTAGTTAACATTCATGCATTCAAAGGACTATTACAATTGCCCACATACTTAAAAACAAAATTCTACTTGACACTACTTTTCTACTGACTTTTATTTTTAAAAAATGAAAATAAGTTTTATATTCTGTTCAACAAAAAATAAAATGACATAGCAGTGACAAGTAAAATCAGATTTTTAAGCTGTATAAGTACAATTAATTTACCTAATTACTTTCAAGGATTTCTAAATTTCAGTATACTAAAGTTCTGTGCATTAAATTTAATATACGTTAAGTAAAATCTGTTTTGAACTCCCATGTACAAAAATACAGAATGTATTCATAAAATAAAAGTGCACCTTTATTTTATTTTTCTGAAAAATAAATAGTATCTATTATACCACAACCTTCAAGTATTAGAAGAAAAAGTGATCAAACAGGGGAAGAAGACCATGTGATTATTTTTAACCATATATTATGTGGGTAGAAACAAATGATTTAAAATATAAATGGCTGAGAGTTATGAACAAAGCTGATAATTCTACACATCTAACATGTCAATCTAGTCACTAATAATTGGTAGACCATTTGAGGTTAAAAACCAGAGCCAAACCGTGCTTACTGAAACAACATTACTGAAGTCAAAATTTGGGTTAAGTTCTCATGTGGCTAGTCATAGTCCTCTATCTTACAACCACTTTTAGTACATGTAACTAGCTAGTTATCAAAAAAGTAATAACCTGAGTCACAAGATGGAATAAAAGAATGAGCCACAGAAGTGTGGGAACCCATACTAAGTGCCATTCAAAGTATATGGCCCAAGATGGCTAGCAAATACTAGGAACAATTTTGCATTGTCAAATTTCTAAAAGACAAGAACCTTTTTTATTGGGTTCACTGCTCTGTCTCTGGGGCCTAAACACTACCTGCACACACTAAGCTCTCAATAAATGTGTTGAACAAAGTACCCTATCATCTGACATCCTAATCAAAAGGACTGAAGATATAAGTTGAGGATAGAATTCTGTCACTACTTAATTCTAGTTCATTTGGTTAACCCCTCTGTGTTTCAATTTCCTCATCTATAAAATGTGGAATCTGGAATAAATCAGTGGCTTTCAAACCGTATTCACGAGAGCTGGGCTTACGAGAATCTGCTTTATGAACCACTGTTGGAAATACAATAGGAGGTGGGGACAGGCGAGCAGACACAGTTCTGGAGCATCTTCCGTAGTTTTGAAGAGAAAGCTTTATATTTATCTAGTTTATATATTGTATGTTTCATAATATTTCAACCTGCATCCCAAACATCTATTGCTATTGGTAATACATTCAATGGGTAAAAAAAAAAAAAAAAACCTTGGGAATTTAGAAAATGCTTTAAGATCTCACGTATGAGAGGAATTTAATGAACAACAAAAAAAACCTAACAAGCAAAATGGAACAAGTGACATGAAAACAAGGAACAGACTGACAGGGACCAGAGGAGAGGTGGGAGGGAGATGAGGAAGCAAAGAAGGGGAAGGGCCTAGTCGAAGAACATTGATGAATGACCCAAGGACTTGGACAGCAGGGTGGGGACTGACTGTGGGGGTGCGGGATGGGCTGGGCGGAGGAGGGCAAAGGGGAAAAATTGGCACAACTACAACAGAATAACAATTTTGAAAAAAAATGAATATAAAAAACTGATAGGATTCAGCCAAAGCAGTGCTTAAGGGAAATTTATAGATATAAATGCCTATATCCATAAAATAAGAAAATCTGAAATCAATAACCTAGTCAATAAACCTTCTACTTTAAGATATGGGAAAAGAAGAGCAGCCTAAACTTTTTAAAGAAAGTAGAATGAAAAAGCAATAAAGACTGAAGACAAGAGAAAACAATACCAGAGAATATCACTGAAGCCAAAAGCTACTTCTTTGGAATGATAACAAAATTTACAAAACTAGCTAAATGGACCAAACAAAAAAAAGGAGAAAATACTAAAATTACTAGACTCACAAATGAAAGTAGGGGCATTACTTCTGCCTTACAGAAATAAAATGGAATATGAAAGAATGCTATAAAAAATCTTATATCAAAAATTAAAGAACTTAAATGGCACAAACTAGAAATAGATGGGAACTCCTCAACAGGGCATCTATGAAAAACCTACAGCTATCGTGACACTTAACGACTGAAAATTGAATATTTTCTCCCTAAGTTCAGGAAAAAGACAAGGAAGTCCCCTCATCACTTCTATTTAACATTGTACTTAAGGTATTAACTTGATCGATTAGGCAAGAAAAAGAATTAAAAACCAATTTATTTCTGAAGGGAAGATGTAAGACCATCTCTAGATGTATATGACATTATCTTGTATATAGAAAATCCTAAAGAATCCAGTAAAACATATCAGAATTAAAACATCAGTTCAGCAAGGTTGAATAATATAATTTCAGTATTCCAATCAATTTTATTTCTATACATTTATAATAAATAAAAACAAATCAGAAATGAAGAACACAATGTAATTTACAGTACTATCAAAAAGAATGAAAATACTTAGTAATATATTTAATGAAAGAAGTGCAAAACTTACACTCCTAAAACTATAAAATTGTCAAAAATTAAGGAATATCTTTAAAAAATGAAGAAATATTGCATAGTCATGAATCAGAAGGCTTGACATTATTAAGATGGCTCTCCCCACCCCCAAACTGATCTATAAACTCAGTACAATGCCTGTCAGAAAGCCAGATGGCTTGCTTATGAAAATTCACAAGCTGATTTTAAAATTCATATGAAATTTTAAGAATCTCAGAATCAAAACAATATGGTTTCAAAAGACTAATGTGGCAGGACTTCACACTTTCAAAACTTACCACAAAGCAAGAGCAATTTAAAAAGTGTCATGTGGATGGACATATAGGTCTGTAGGATGCAGCAGAGAATTCAGAAATGAACAATGTATCTGTGCTCAACTGGTTCCCAATAAGGGTCCAAGATCACTTAACGCACAAGAAGACATAGGGTTTTCAACAATGGTGAGGAGACCACCAGATAGCCACATGCTAAGGAATGAAGTTAGACCCTTACTGCAATACAAACAATATACAAAACTAAAAATAAATCAAAGACCTAAATGCCAGAATTAAAGCGACAAAACTCCCAGAAGAAAACAGATCTAAATCTTCATGACCTTCAATTTGGCGATGGAGTTGTGGATATAAGGCCAAAAGCAAGAGCAATAAGAACAATGAAAATAGATAAATTGGACTTCATCAAAATTAAAAACTTCATGCTTCAAGGGATACTATCAAGACAGTGAAAAGACAATGAACAGAATGAGAAAAATATTTGAAAATCATCTGAGAGGGTATTGTATTTAGAATATAGATAGAATAGTTGCAGCTCAATAATAAAAAGACAATCTAATTTTAAAAAATGAATAAATGATCTGAATAGACACTTATGAGATGGCAAATAAGCACATGGAAAGACGTTCAACATCACAGATCTCCTAGGCAGACAAAGTGAACAGGTTGTACTGTACCTTGTCATTTTTAATCACCATTTTAGATATAGAAATATTTTATAGCTAACACAAAGCCATAGGCAAACACAAATGAAAACATAACAAAACTGTAATGAGTAATAACATAAATTAGAATCCATGACATATGATACATTGTAGGAATAGCCCTAATAAAAAAACATATATTCCTATTATTATTATTCATCAGCTTGAAAGAAAAATGTAAATAAATCGTAATACTTTATATTATTTAGTCACATTATTTATATATTACCCCTTGTATTTAATAATGTACTGTATTAATATTCTATTAAATCTGGCTTGGTCTTTCCTAAACACAAATCAAAATAAAGGGACCCCAGGAGACCAAGAATAAGTACTCAACTAATTAAAGGGCCTAGTCCATATCAAAGATAAATTACTCATCAGTGGTATTGTTCTCCTCTGAGATGCTCTTGACCTCAACACCCCCTCACCCCTTTAGAGTGAGCCCAAACCACAACTCCAGCACAACTTTTGCAACCAGATTCACTGTCAAAGGAAGAGCTCACCTTTCTCAAAGTGCACTTACTGTCTTTATCATACAGGTATTCTATAACACAGACAAGTCTGCAAAATTCAGTACCAGTAATTAAGCACTCACATTCAGTACTTAACTTAGTGTGTAGTTTGTTGGTTACTTATAACACAAACTATTACTCAATAATTGGTATTTATGTAGCTAAACTATCTTTCCAAATATTTTCTGAACATCCTACTAGTAGAGATAATCTGTCTTTGTATTGTATTATTTCATGGTGCCTACAATGGTGTTAGATATTGTAATCCATACATTACTGCCTACTTTTTTTACTTGCAGATTTATGTCCTTCAGCTTGAATTTCAGGATGCTGAGGAATGTAGATTTCCTTGGGGACATGAAAATATCCTGGAAGGCTCACACTTGTTACGTATGAAATGAATTTCGGCTGCTTTAACTTTGAGATATTAAAGAGCCTCGAAGTCTGCAAATAAACAGAAAGAAAAAATTGGCATGTAATTATCTTACCCTTTAACTCTAAAACATAAAAGAGAGCATTATGTATTTAGACTCCATATTAGGGGAAAATCAACCAAGGATCTGAATTTGTTCATTT
The DNA here is from genome assembly GCA_028533065.1 of Trachops cirrhosus. NCBI lineage: Eukaryota > Metazoa > Chordata > Mammalia > Chiroptera > Phyllostomidae > Trachops > Trachops cirrhosus. Next base: position 50,624,419 of record CM052552.1, read on the forward strand.
CTTTACACATGTTATTATTTAATTGGTGAGAGACAATACTAAGATGTTTCATGGAATTAATGGAGTCATCCTCTAATCCCCTGTTCTAATGCTTTCAGCGCTGACACAGTCACTGCCTCAGGAAGAAACAATTGCATTGGTGAACAGCATTGAGAAAGTGCTTCCCTGCTTCAGTTAAACCCTGTACATCTTAACATCTACCCATCAGCTCGAGTTCTCATTAGCCGTCTAGTTAGTCCCCTTTCTTTTGCTGATCGTAATTGTGTAGGGGAAAAAACAGATATAAATGCACACACACACACAACTAGATCCTGCCCCTCCCCAGACCCCCAAACATCTCTGTTAAGTAAGTTTCATATTTGTACTGCTTTCAACCATTACTTATATGATGTAGTTTACAACTCACCCCCATGCATATGCTCGTCAAGACACAATTGAGTTCAATAGTGTGCTTCCTAAAATAGAACACTGAAGAGAAACGTAGCTCTCCGTGTGAACCAAGCAATGCAGAGCACAGAGATAGGTGATCATTTATTTTGATCTGGATGCTCTACTGCAGACAACATAGTACAGCCCCCATGGCTGGACTAAGTGCGTTCTTGGAACCAGACTACATGCAGTTATACGTTCCAACTCTAAGTAAGACTGGCTTGGTTATTAACCAAAGCCACAAATCTTTATTTGTAAAACATGGGTGATAATAGTACATACTGCCTACCCCCAGTGTATTTAAAGTGTAACGTAATGCCAGGTGCTTGGAGCATATTTTAAGAATTCAATAAATGTTGGCTGCCGTTATCATCGTTGTCATTGTCATCATTGTCATCATCAACATGATCATGATCGTGATATCATTACCTTTAAATCATTATCACTACTGATAACATTAGTACCTTTAGCAATTGCCTCATTCACTGAGTTCATGATCTATAAAATGCACAAGAATTTTTTCCCACAAAGTCCCATTTTCTACCAACTTTACTTTGGCAAGTCAAATCATATAAATGCAGAAATTTAAATTAATTCAATTCAACATTTATCACCACTTGGGTTTGGTTCATTTTTCTAGTCATTGTGAATAAATACTCTATTCACATCAGCAACTTGCTCTTTACCCTAAATATATATTGTCTGCCTTCTAGATCTTCAAGCCATTCGAAATAATATGTATTGACACAGACTCTCTGCTTAATGAAACTCTAGCCATTCTCCCGGAAGCCCTCTTCTCAACCTGCAGAGTCACAGAAGTGGGCGCGTGCAGGAAGCGAGAGAAGACTGAAGGATGGGATCTGGATTTAATTGATGCTTATCAGCAGTCACTTTAGAAAGCTTGCAATTATAAATCCTTTCTCTCCCCTTTGAGATGGAAATCTGCTATCAGCCATAACTGTCTTTTGGAGGACCTCAGAAACCGCTCTTTGGAATGCAAACCTTCACAGAGATAATGCTCCTGGCCAGCAGGGGACCTGGCTGCAACTTGCATCACTACCTCTGGGCATAAAGATTCCATTTGTTTATTTCTCCTGACGATAAGCATCAACGAATGCTCCAGATCTCATCCATCACCACCGCTCCTCTCCCTTCTTGTAAATGTTCACTTCAGTGCATCTGCTCAAGCCCCTAGTCATTCTCCTTCCTTAACTTTTTCTCATCCTCCCCTGAAGACTCCCAGTTACTGCTGCACAAATTAAAGTTTTAAGTTCATTTCACACTGCAGCCTCCTCCCTGCTGCAATGATTAGTGAATAAACTCTATCCCCTTATTGCTTTAACTAGTGCCCAGTTTTATCTTTCACAACATCAGTGGGATTACTTCATGATTTGAAGGGCACTTGAATTATACAAATACAGAAAAGTTTTCCTTTACCCTTTCAAATCCTCACCAAGCAGATCTTTTAGATTTCCTTTTTAAAAAATATTAAGCCCTGGTTGCTGTGGTTCAGTGGATTGAACATGGGCCTGTGAACCAAAGGGTCGCAGGTTTAATTCCCAGTAATGGCACATGCTTGGGTTGTGGGCCAGGTCCCCAGTAAGGGGCACGCGAGAGACAACCATACATTGATGTTCCTCTCCCTCTCTTTCTCCCTTACTTACCCTTTCTTTAAAAATAAATAAATAAAATCTTTTAAAAAATAAAATATATCAAATTTCAAAATTCCTATGATTTTTCTTGCCATGTATGCCAGAGTACATAGCATGGGTTCTAAAACATAAACATGAGGAAGCTAATAGAAAATGTAAGAAACCTTCTCTGTAGGCCCTGAATCTTTCTACTATCACTAAGTACATAATTTAGAGTTGTTTTATTTATGGGCAGAGTATATGAATTCAATAAATGAGTGTTAAGTGAAATGCCAGAAATCCATGATCCTGACAAAAGATTCTGTCTCTTACAGCAGCAGTCCCCAACCTTTTTGGCAACAGGGATGGGTTTTTTAGATGACAATTTGTCCACAGATCAGCGGGTGGGGGATAGTTTCAGGATAATTCAAGCACATAACATTCAAGCTCACCTCCTGCTGTGCAGCCCCATTAGGGACAGGACCAGTTACTAACAGGTACTGATCTGTGGCGTGGAAGAAGGGGAACCCTGTCTTACAGTACATAGATATCATGTGGCTATTACCCTATCAATATTTCAAAATTCAGATTTCACATTGTTGTGTAATACATGTCAGTTTTCTACATATAATCAGATTTAGTTTTGAACAAATATATGTCAAGGTTGATTTTAGATTTTGTTACACAGTTATTTTATTCTATAGCAGAACATTCTTGATCTTCATTTATTGCATTGCACGAGTTCATGTCAGTACATCAAAAAGTGAAGACCTGATCTGGAGGCTATACAGGGCAAGGAGAAGAGTATTGGACTGAGAAGTGAAAACCCGGACCCATTTTTATTCTGCCACAAATCACTGGTGTGAACTTAAGGTACTACCTTACTATTTTGGGCTCTTGGTTTTCTGGTCTGTAAGAATAAGAGGTTGGATGATGTGTCTCTGAATGCCTTTGATTTGTTTCCCAGCTTTAAAATACAGTACTGTCTCTGCTCTGATCTGGGTTGTAATCTCTGCCCAGTCACTGAGAGCAACTTAGGTCTTTTTATGCCTCACACATTCCATTTTTTGTATTATAAGTGCAATCCTATCTGCTCTAAATGTCTTCATGGGGTCATCAAAATAATTTCAAAAGTGCACATAGAAGCATTTTGGAAAAAAAAGTGAGAGCATTTTAAAATATATCTTTTTTACTGTTCTGCTGCAAAAAATGCATTAGCATTATTGTATTTCAAGAGTACACTTGACTTGAAAAGAAACATTTATGACTAGATTTATGTAAGCACTGTAAGATGTGCCTGTAAATTCTGCTGGTTTTCTTAAATTGACACATTCAACCCTTTGCTATTTTTTACACTTAAGAGTTTCTACTGAAACAAAAAAATGCATGGTACTCAGAAAATTCAATGAAAAAAGCAATCTTCAAAGGAAAAAACTTTCATTTTAAAATTTTAGAGACCACTTAAAACATTTCATATTTAATTTTTTAAAAACTCCAAAGGTTAGCCCTGGTTAGTGTGGCTCAGTGGTTTGAGTGCCGGTCTGAGAACCAAAGGGTTGTTGGTTCGATTCCCAGTCAGGGCACATGCCTGGGTTGCGGGCCAGGTGCCCAGTAGGGCGTGTGTGAGAGGCAACCACATGTTGATGTCTCTCTCCCTTTCTCCCTTTTTTCCCCTCTCTAAACATCAATTTAAAAAATCTTAAAAAAAAAAACAAAGGTTACACGTAAAATATTATCATTACTATCCCTACCAATACATTCAGAGAAGTGCACACATAAAGATATTCATCCTGCGAATGAGAGAGGGAAACAAGGATAAATGATCAACTCTGAAAAATCCGACTATGAGGCAACCTGGATGGAATCAGCCTATGTACAATGAAGACAAGGTCTAAAGTGGCGTCCATTCGTTCAGGCCCATGTTCCATTCAATGTGACAATGACAGTACCTCTCACACACGAGTCAGTGTGGGGTAAACAAAAAACGTGTAACAAAGGTTTTTCGATTTCTAGGAATTCACATCCTAGAGAAATGGGTACAGATATAAATAAATCTTGTACGTGATTTGATAAATAAAATAATGAAAACAAAAGGTGTGCTGGGTTGCAGGGAGAAAGCTAAAAGAAGAGAGAGAAAGAGAAAGACAGGAATGATATACATGAATAAATAACAGAAAGAAGATTCATGGGCAAAATTCATTTCCTTCAAGCATTTTTTTCATTTAAATAAAATGTTTGACATGAGGTAAGAATGAAGAAAATTAATTTTAAGAGAAAAAGAGAGAGTGCACCTGCAATTTGATAGGCTTAAAATTTGAAAAAGGCCACATATTGAATATTCTTATTATAGTAGTGCCCTAAAACTTGCACCAGACCTTCCCAGATTCACTGTTCTATAGCAGAAGGAAGCATTTCGGTATGAGCCGAAGAGAGCTGTCAGCTTCTTAGATGCACAGTGTGGGTGGGTCAGTCCAGATGGCGTCACAGCCTTAGGCCTTGATATTGCTGAGCTAATCAGAACTTTAAAATCTAGCTCATCCTTAATGTAAGAATTACTGTTTAAAATCTATGATTAGGGCTGTATTGATTATAGCATTCTGACAAAAAAAATCATCCCTACAATGCTGAGTATTTTGTTTTAATATATGTATATGAAGGTCATTCTTAAACAAGGATGAAAACGCGTCATTTATTCTTTCATTGAACAAAGATTCTGTGATCACTTTTGGCAGGGCACACACTTTTCTAGGCCTGGTGATACGAGAGTTAACTAAAGAAATATCTTGTCACAAATTCCCAGGTGATAAATTCTATCCAAAATGAAAACTGAGGGAAATTTAGGATTTGGAGAGTGGCCTGTAGTGGTAAGTGATGCTTTTTAAAAAATGTCAGTTGGTAAAGCAGAATCTCACGGACAGCATTCAAGCAGACCTGAAGTAAATGAAGGAGGCAGCCTCTAATACCAAAAAAAAAGTAACATAGGGAGTGGGCATGGGCCATGGGGAGCATACCTTGGCCATTTGAAGAATAGCAAGGAGGCCTGTGCTGAGGGGATGGCTGAGTGAATGGGCTCCAGAGGAAATGTTGAGATCAGGGAAGGAGGTGGGACTGACCAGGAGGGTCCTGAAGACCATCCTAAGAGGTTGGTTTTTATTTTGACATGAACTGGCAAGGCAGTAGAGGAGCAACATGAACAGGTTCACAGTTTAGAAGAATCACTTTGACAGCTCTGTGGTGACTAGAATGTAGTTTATTTCCATTATAAAATAGAGTTCAAGGTATAATAACAGAGTCTATAGTAATGGTAGTAATAATAATAACAATAATGCCATATATAGAGAATGCAGTTATTATATACCAGGTACTACGCTAAGCATTTTACATAATTATCTCACTTATTTCCCATAAATTAGCAATATCTCTAGAGTAAGAATATAAAAATCAAAGTTTGATGATTTTTTAAGTAACCAGCCCACAGTCACACAGGTAGATAGTGTTAACGTCTAAATTCTCAGCCTGGTCATCTGATCCCAGGGAATGATCCTCTCTAGGTACACAACAGAAACATCCTGGGCAACTTGTAGAATATGCCCCCACTCACTCTCTTTCCAGAGATCTGTATTTAAATATTCTGGAATGACGCCTGGGCATTCATATTATTTTAAGTTTTCTAGACTAGCATTCTAATGTGTAGCCAGAAGCAAAGACAACTATGAATTAAGCAACTACAGGGCAATGCCTAAAATTAGTAGTCTGCATGGATACTACTAATTTAGTTATTATGGCTAAAATTAGTAGTAGTGCAAAAATTAGTTGAATGCTTTCTGTCAGATTGATTTTTTTAATGAGGTAAGAAGGAAAAAAAGCTACTGAACTGTCTTTCTGGGGAAAACTAGCATTCATCCTGTTTTTTTTTTTTTCCTCTATGTATAAATGCTCTGATTAAGTAACAGCTCTGTAATTTTTAAAGAGAGAATAATTGAAGTGCATCATCTGTCCACTCTCACCTCAACCCTGGTCAGCCCCAGGAGGGCGATGGCCACGCGGATGCTACTGCTCTCCAGAGTGCCGGTGAGCCATCTTCGCTGGTACTCTATATCGGACATCTGCCTCTGTGCTGCGAAGGCCAATGCCTTTTCCTTGGCCTCGTTAATCAGTGGCAATATAAGCTCCACATCCATTGTTTCTCTGGGTTTGCATTTCAAATACAGAACTGAATCTTCGCCATGAAACTCTAGGGGAAGCAAAAACATTCGTGACTTCAATGACCATGTATGCCTTTGACATTATCATTCAGAAAGGATTTGGGGGGTTTGAAATATAAAACTGCAGTTGTGGCCTTCTTCAAACAGAGTAAAAGTAAACCCGTAACACATTTCTAGTACTACTAATTCAGTAATTGAGGGATATGCCTTCAGGAATTAAAGATATCTTCCTGGTACTCTGTAAAAAGAGATCCAGGCAAAGGTTCTTTCATAGAAATGTCATCAACGTGATAAAAAATTCAGTGACCACTGTGCTCCTAAAAGTGATTAGAAGGTGGGGCAGGGGGCTAGAAATAAATGTAAAGAAAGACATCAGTCAAGGACTGGCATGAACTGTCATTTTCTTTCACTAACAACCTTATGCTTTAAACTAGACTATTATAAGACTGGCATCATCAAGTTACAATGTAATTATATAATGGAAAAACTTGCTATGAGGATGCTTAGGTAACTGTATGAAAAACAGTCCCATCTTTTAACATAATAAATTACATAAAACATATGCATACTCTACCTTCTTGGGGGTATCTGTACTCATTACTATGTAACAGTGCAGAAGTCCTCACAGGTAGGCGGGAAGGCAATGGGACCGTAACTCTTCCTTCCACAGCATATATTAATTCTCCAATCTAAAACACAACCACACAATAATATTAAATTCTAAAAGCTCAGAAACTAGGATAAATCTATCCGCTGCAAGAAAAATCTGCATGTTATAAAAACATCATTGCACTGTGTATTTTTAAGCCACATATGCCCTCAATGCATGGAAAAAGGTAAGGCTGAAATATAGCCCACCTAGTGCAGGAGAAACTCTGTATGCAGCAGAACACGGAGGTGACTTAAGAACATTTCAGGATGACAGTGACAACAGCTGATCTTTATAACTACAAATATCCATTGTAGACTGCTATCTTCAAACAAATAAATGGTCAAACAAGCAAAAATGTTTTCCCTTCAATGTGTAATTTATTGTTGGAGAGGAGCGACATCATTTTTGTAGGGTATCTTTAGTCCCCAAGAGTCTATATTTTAAAGTACAGGTTTTCTAACTGTCATTTGATGGATGACTGGATCAAGAAAATGTGCTATATAAAGAAAACTGAGTAGTATACAATGGAATACTCCTCAGCTGCAAGAGAGGATGAATACTGCCATTTGTGACAACATGGGTGGATCCTGAGAGTATCATGCAAAGAGAAGTCAGTCAGATGGAAAGAACCATGTGATTTAACTCATAGATGAGATATAAAACAGAAAGCAACAGACACAACACAACATAGTCATAGATACAGACAACAGAATTGTGGTTACCAGAGGGGACAGCACTTGGCGAAAGGATAAATGGGAGTCAAATACGTGGTAATTGAAGGAGACTAGACTGGGTGGTGAGCACACAATGGAATATACAGATGGTGTATTATTGAATTGTACATGTGAAATTTATATAATGTTATTAACCTATGTCACCCCAAAAATTTTAATTAAAAAAATAAAGTACAGTTTTTCAAAACAGGCAGTGATAGTCTGAAGATCCTTTAGATAAACAAGTAATTAGGTAAAAAGTACAAAAGTCTACATGAAGACAGTGAAAACAAAAGTGGGGTCAATGCAAAGGCAGCAACGTGATACAGAGAAAGATGAAAAGAGGTGGACAAGCCTACTTCTAAACCTGGCGCTGTCATTTATTAGCAACTAAGGCTGAGGCAAGTTTACTAACGCTCTGAGTTCTGGTTTCTTCCTCTAAAATGGGATGGACAACATTCCTTCATTTTAGGGACCTAGAGATTAAATGAAAAGAAAGGGGAGAGAAAGCGCCTTAAGAGGCATATCACACAATCACAATGGATGAATATTATTTAGATCTTGATTCTGAAGGGTAGCAGAACATGTCACCTCAAAATGTGATTATAGGAATTCGGGCCACTGCAAAATATGCCACTCTGGTATGTTGATACTTTTGAGCTGCAGGCATGTAAAAAAAGGAAAATGCAGGGAAAGACTTTTTCTGAACTCCTCTTTGTCTTAGAGACAGATCCTCCAAAAGGAATGCAATAGTCATAAATTCCTTCCCTGGGAGTTTCATCAACCAAAGACTGACTCTTTTCACAGGAGAAGAGACTAGAAGTCAGTACTACCCAGACAAACTTGGTCACAGACTACCATGTCTCCCATCTATTATTCTATTATCTTTCCTAAAAATCATTTATTTTGCTAAGAGGCCGACATCCCCTCGCCACTTTCCCTAATAAGATGGTATTTAAGCTTCAATTCTAAGCTACCTCGGGGAATTACTCAGTTTTCCTGGGTATCCCCCATGTATACATGAGGTACACATGTTAATAAACTTCTGTTGTTTTTCTCCTGTTAATTTTTTAATATGGGTGGGTGTTCTCAGCCAAGAACTCAGAAAAGTACAAGAAAAATTATTTCTCCTCCCCTACAATTCAAATAAAGAAATTCAAAGTAAAATGACGTAAAAAATACAAATGAGCATGAGACAGTCAGGAAAATATGAACAATGCTTGGGTATTTGATTTTATTAAGAAAAAATTACAATATTTTTAGCAGTAATGGTATCATGGTTATGTCAAATTTTTGTTGTTGCTAAGACAATTACTGAATTACCTGTGGGTAAGATGATGTGATGACTGAGATTTGCTTCATTATAATCATGAAACATACTTGGTCATGCACTGTTGAAGCTGAGCAAAGGGTACCTGGGGGGCTTATTGTTATTTTATTTCTACAACTGTGTGTATTTTATCTTTTCCATAATAAATAGCCTTTAAAAAATGCTTATGCCTCAAGAAGTAGAATGACACAAACTAAACATGTATTGAGGGCTACATGAGGTGACACATATTAGGATCCTAAGCCTTTGCTTGGCACTGACCAGGCATGTAAGGGATCCACTTAAATGGAGTGGGACTATTTTTGGAGAGCAGGCTTCCCAAACATTCAGGTGCATATGAATCACCTGAGGATATTGGGAAAATGCAGTTCTGACTGGAGAATCAATGAAAACAAGGACGGGCAAATTTAGGTTTAAGCCACACAATGGAGAATTTTGTACCAACCAGTATGGACTTGTAAGAGGCATGCAACTAACCACTAAGAAAGCAAAAGAAAACAAACCTAGATTTAAAGTTGGTGTTGTGACTAGTTTGAACTATACCACAGTCTTAAAACAATATTAACCATATGCTTGAGAGACTACTCCAAAGATATCTTTGAGTAAGCAATATATGTAAATAGTATAAATTCATCACATAGTAAAAATACATATTCTAAAATACTGTGACTATCTTAGAAAAATAAAATGGCAAAAATTGAAAATTGATCTGGAAACAAAAGAATATATAATTTCTGATTGTCAGGTCAATTTATTTACAGTTTCATGATCCCTCCCATTGAGATTTGTTTAAAATAAAATTAATTTCATCTACTTTCACATGATAACGTTCCCTAGAATTTTATTAATTATGACCCATAATTACTTTCAGTTCATGCTGATAAAATTTGGAAAATTTTGAATGTGTTAGATTGTTCAGCATTTACATCTGTGCACTCCTGGTAATAATTAGTACATTATATATAATTTTCACATTGTAATTTTTCCTAAATAGCTATGTATTTTGTAAACATGAACCCAGGCTAGCAATCTGAACTGTGTTGTGTGATCATGTGTATTTGACCTGAGTGGTCAATATTGATGTACAGTTTTCAATAATAATTCAAGAAGAGTACATATGCATAAATTCAACAGAGACTGGAGAAAACAATATAATATTTACTTATATTTTTCCTTTATCTCACCCTTAATTTTATTTAAAAATCAGTTGTTTTACATAAAATATAAGAAATCAGACTCAGGGAGTTATAGTTATCGTAATTGCATGTTTTTGTAAATTTGCACCTGAATGAAACCTGATCTATACCTTGTCTATGCCATGAAAATGAATACCAACCCATGGGAGTTGATACAAAAGCAACAACTGCTATTTGCCAGAATATTTTCCTTAAATATAAATTATAAACAGCTTCCTAGCCTTTGATTAGCCAATGGAAATATCAGTAACTAAGAGTCCATTCAATTCCACTTAAATCCACATATTACAGATGATATATTAGCATCTGTCAAAAATTATTTTGTTCAACTTGTTTACTTTCAATATACTCTTTTTATTTTTTTTTAAATCTTATGCTCTGGCTGGTGTAGCTCAGTGGATTGAGTGCTGGCCTGTGAACCAAAAGGTCACCAGTTCGATTCCCAGTCTAGGGCACATGCCTGGTTTGTTGGCCAGGTCCCCAGTAGGGGGCACTCAAGAGGCAACCACACATTACTGTTTCTCTCCTTCTCTTTCTCCCTCCCTTCCTCTCTGTCTAAAAATAAATAAATAAAATCTTTGAAAAATAACTTAATTAAAAATATTGCATGTTTTGGCTGTGTCAGAAAATTATTCAGGAACATAATCTGTAGTATTGTTTAATTAGTTCCCTCTACATTTTGTGAAATAAAATCAGAATAAGGAAGAAATACTAATGCAACAAAGAACTCTTTTAAAGTTGAGAAGCCCCTTATTTTCCAAGTCTGAAGGCTGTGGCAAGAGAAAAAAAATTATCTGACACCTAAGAGCTATTCTAATAGTCACCAACTACCTTTCCTTTCTGCTCTTAATTGATATTTACCAGTTGGCATGTTTAGTTGGATTTATATTATTATATTTTCCAGGAAGATACCATAGCCCATGGCCAATTATAAAAACCCTCACAAAATATATTTTGTTCTTCTTGTGTATCTAGTTAAATGAAGTCTTCAAATAACACATTTACATGCAATATTAGAAGACCAGCTGCTAATGACCCAGAAGGTAGAAACACACAAACTGAATTGGAAGGCAAGTTTTAATTCCAGCTCTGCCACTAATTAGCTGAGTAACTTTACACAGGTCATGGATGCCCTCCAGATATAAATAACCTCAATCATTTAAAAAAAATTTTAAAGAATTTCTAGACAGAAAATCCCTGTTTTTCCATAGGTCTTAATTTCTACTTACTTTTTTATCTTGGACCTAGATCTTACTAGGTTTTATAATTTATATTTGAATTGGCTGAACAACATTATATAAATCTGATGGCTTAACCGGCACATGAGAGCTAAGCTAAAATTCTAAAATGTTAAATTCCATACACTAGAGAGGGATCATTAATCATGGTAGATGACTATTTGACTCTGCCATAATTATAATATGAAACTGACCAGTAAGAATAATCACTGTTCTTTTAAAATACTATTTATCATTGAATGATTGAGCTAGGAGGCTCAGTAAGGGTAAGAAGTATAGAAAGACTTTTATGCCTGCACTTAAAAGTTTAACTTTCATAACACAATTTTAACAAAATCTTAATTGCATGCCTGACAGATTATTCCACAGACATATCAAGAAGGCAACATATATTTAAATGGCATAAAATATGAGTTGAACTTTTTAATTTTTTATTTGTTTATTTTTAAAGGGAGGGGAAGGGAGGGAGAAGGAGAGGGAGAGAAGTATCAATGTGTGGTTGCCTCTTGCACCCCCTACTGAGGACCTGGCTAGCAACCCAGGCATGTGCCCTGACTGGGAATCGAACCAACGACTCTTTGGTTCTCAGTCCAGAGCTCAGTCCACTGGGCCACAACAGCCAGGGCTGAATTGATTTTTTAATAAAAATATAAAATATGTTATGGGAAAACACTTCATTCAATAAGAAGAAGCTGGGCCTAGACTCTAGAAATCATTGTGGTTATGAAACTTAACAATCTCTCTTCTCCTTTATTACCACATTTTTCAAAACAGTTTCTATTAAAATTTTTGCCACCAATTTTCTCAGCAAGAAAATGAAAATGTGCTTCCTTTCAACTATGAACATCACTGAAATTGTCATTAAGATTATATGTATGCCTTGGGATGGTGTGGCTCAGTTGGTTGGAGTGTCGTCCTATACACAAAAGGTTGGGGGTTCAATTCCTCGCCAGGACATATACCTAGGTTGTGGGCTCAATCCCCAACAGAGGCATGTATGGGAGGCAACCAATCAATGTTTCTTTTTCACATCAACGTTTCCCTCTCTCTCTCACCCCCTCTCTCTCCTCCATTACTCCTCTCTCTCTAAAACCAATGAACATATTTAAAAATTTTTTATAAAATTAATCTGTATTTCAATATCCCTCTGACCCCAGAGGTACTTTCTAAATCAAAGATGAAATCAGACCATACTTATGCTCAATACTTTCTTACTTTTAAAAATGATAATAATAATAACTTATTCAATTTTAAATTCACTGATCTCCTCCTTCTTTATCAATCTGACTTATCCATCCAAACAGTTTTCTCCCATGTCTAACAAACCATTCTCAGAAATGGCAATTCAAGTGTCCACAAATTTCATGCTTAGCTGTTTTGCCTTATATTCTTTTATAAATTTTCTGAGCACACTTCTCCCCAGCCCAAACTGTTTTATTGATTAATTTTTTAATAATATATTTTTTAAGATTTTATTTATTTATTTCCAGAGAGAAGGGGAGGGAGGGAGAAAGAGAGGGAGAAAAACATTAATGTGTGGTTGCCTCTCGCACTCCCCCTACTGGGGGCCTGGACCACAACCCAGGCATGTGCCCTGACTGGGAATCGAACCAGAGACCCTTTGGTTCACAGGCTGACACTCAATCTACTGAGCCACACCAGCCAGAGCTACCGGCAAATTTTGACTCATCCTCCTTGACCATACTCCTGTATTAGCCAATTATCTCTGCTCTTCTATCATATAGAAATGCATGATTCCCTCTATTCGAGAAATGGTCATGAGCCATCTGGCTATGTTACAGAAGTGGACATTTTCCACTAATTAGGATACTATGTATGTACAAGGAGAGATTAGGCTTTCCAATGGCTTCTTGTTGAGGGCAAATGAAATACGTTTTACTGTTTAAAAAAAGCTTGAAAAATAATATAAAACACCCTCAGATAATACTCTGTTTCCCCGAGCTACAGAAATAACTTTTGTAAAACTTAAGTTAGTTTGCCTCAGTGTGAAATTACATAAAGATGTAGCATAACATAATGCAATGTTTTTATCTTTGCATTCCATAAAATAAGCAAGAATTATCATTAAAGTCTGTATATTAATTATGATTGAAAAAAGCTGCAAATTAATTGTAGAATATATTTTACAACATACATGCTAGACTCAGGGAGAATGAAATGAGTGATAGTGCAAAAACTCAGATGAGCAGTTCTACTTATCTACATAAATATAAAGGAAACGGCCAGAGTGACATACAGTATATTAACAACTGGTCTCTCTTTGGGACATGGGACCCTGGTGCAGGACTGGACCAATTTTCATAAGTTGCTCAGAGATGCTGACTCCCATTCTACCTTCTCAAGTCAGCAGTATCTGGACACTGGTTTCAATTTGTTCTGACCAATTTTTGTAGACCCAGAAGGACAACAAAGGACAGGAAGATAAATCTACCAGGGGAGAGAGGAGTCTGGTTTGGGTCAATACAAAGGCTCATGACTAGTGGGTCAGGGCTGGTTAGGCAACAGCAAGTGGCTACAACTGGAACTCACTCTTATCCCAGGCCCCATGTCAAGGATCCCTGTTCGATGCCACTGCCTCTCTCACACAGAAGATCCCAGCAATACCACGTGGTTTCCTATTTGGGAACCTAGGACTACACAGAGCAGATGTTCACATGCGTCAAAACATCTCTTTGTGCTTTGCAGTGTTTGTGTGCCTTGTATGGGGGCCTACCAACCACTCCTTGCAGCAGACACAGTTTCTCAGGGACCAGGTGGGTCGTGATTTAATCTGCCCCATCCACACAGAGTACCCATTTCTTTGGATTTTTGGCACTCGATAGCATGAATTTTTAGGTTTTCCCCTAAGGTTAAGAAATTTTAGGGACACTGATGGGAAGTCTTATAAAACCACTTCTACTTTCAAACAGCTGTTACATAACTCATTTCATTTTCTTTTATTTGAAAGTTTAAATAAACCAGCCAAAGTGAAACAAATGGCTTTTCCTTGACAGCGGTGTTAGTAGAAATGTTTCTATTTTACACACGGAAAGCTATCAAACTGAGGCCTAATTACTTCACAGTTTTCAACAGGTGGATCTTAATAGCAAAGCACTTATCACACATTTAATAAGAATAGGAGCTAACTAGGTGGACTTGGATATTTGATTATCTATTTAAGCGTGTAATTGCATTTTTCAATATAATTAGCAATAAAATTGAATGTGTAAATTAATAGATGTGTTTTCTCCACATAAGTAATTGTAATTCAGTGCAATCCTTTACATTAAGGGCATTATTTCTCAGTTGATAGCCATACAACTTTATGATTATTTTTCCTAATATTTTTTCTAACAAGGACAAATTATATGTAATCAAAAGTCATGTTTTAGTAAATGGAGATGTCAAGTGTAATTCTACTTTGATTAATTTAGATAAAATTTATGGAACTAAATATTAATATTCCAATAGTTTAATTTAAGGGATAAAATCAACCTCCTTACTATGTTATTGAGAATTAACCCTAGGATTTTTCTAATGGTATATTATAAATTGATATAAAAAGGGAGTGTGAAACATTTGACCAAATGACTATTTTTCACAAATTTTTATATAGAAGAATTTAGTTAAATCTTGAGCTCCTTTAAAGGAAATTAAAAAACAAGATTTAGCATTACTATAAAACAGCATTTTTTTCTAAATGAGAATTTTAACTACAAAACTAGACTACATTTTACATATTTCACAGGCTATATTGTATTTCACATGTAAACGATCCTATATCACTTTCCAATTACTATTTCATTGTACATACATTCATAACATTGCATAACTGATACATAATTAATACATTTAGGGCTATATCCTGGGTGCTATAAATTCCTTCCTCGGGTTAACATATTACAATGTCTTTCTGGAAAGGGATAATGCCACAAACTTTTCCTCTATAGACAATCTCTCTTTCCCTCCCCAGTCCCCCTCTCAGTCTCTCTCTTTCTCTATATTTCTCTATCTCCATCCTTCATTTCCTCCTTTTTATCTCTTGGTCTCTCTCCTTCGTTGCCTTAAAAGAAGCAAGACACATGGATCCCTAATCCACTAGGAAATTAATTCTGCCAACAACTTGGGAGAAGTTGGGAGTAGCTCCTTTCTCAAATGAACCTCTTGGAGAACCCAGCACTGGCCAATTCCTTATTGAAACCTAGATAGGCCTGAAGCAAAGGGCCCATCTTGGTCATGTCTGGACCACATGTCTGGACATGTGACCCATTAAAAATGTAACATATGTCCTGACCTGTTGCTTAGTTGGTTGGGCGTCATCCCACAAACCAAAAGGTTGTTGGTTTGATTCCCAGTCAGGGCACATGCCTGGGATGTGGGTTCAGTCCTGGGTTCGGGCATGTACAAGAGGCAAGCAATCGATGTTTCTCTCACACATCAATGTTTTTCTCCTTTTCTTTCTCCCTCCCTTCCCCTCTCTCTAAAAATAAATAAATAAAATGTAAAAAGAATGTGACATAATGTGTGTGTAGTTTTAAGCCTCTCAGTGTTTGGTAATTTGTTATGCAACCATAGATTAATACAGATAAGGCCACACAAGGTTAAGTATGCCTCCACTCTGCTTCCGAGGAACTTCCTTATGCAGCCATTATAAAATGTACCCACAACTAGTGTAATGCTGCTTATTCCTGAGAATAAGCTCTTTGTTTGACTACCAGAGGACTGAAATTGCTATCTTCATTTCTAACGTCTTCAACTGCCAACAAATACCTGTACTAGTCATTCCTTTAAAGGGCCAGGCCAAGATGAAAGCACACAGCACAGTTTTGTTCTCACCTCCCTGTTGCTGAGAATGATGACACAGTAGCGTTTCTGCATTTCAAAGGGAACAAAGGAGAGCACCAATCTGGAAGAGTCTTTCCCTCTTAGGTGGATAGTTGGGGAGCAGAAGAACTCTCTGACAAAACTGGACCTAATTGCTGTGAAATCAAAAAGCAGAGTTTGTTTACATATCTTTGCACAAGTGCTGTTCCAATAAAGTAGCTGTTTCAATTAGTAATTAAAGTTTTTGGATGAAAAACAAAATGTTCAAAGCATTAGCACTCAGATTCAGAAGATAATGCATACATTTGTTAATAACAGTGCTGGTGATCCTAGCTCAAGCTTGGCGTAACAAAAAAAGTATAATTGTGATGCACTATTAAAGATGTCTTAATACATAATTTCTTTAAGGGAACTTCATTAGTATTTAAAATTAGCTTGATATACACATATAAACAGAGAAGCAGTCATCAAAGAGTCTTTAAAATTTGGGGGGACTATGTAATGGTTTGCATTACAGGCAGTAATGGGCAAATTGAACAGGTGCTTTTCAAACATGTCCACAAATTGTTCAACACCTCCTTGAATGTGGTGAAACTGTAAGGCCAGTCTTAGAGATTTGATCCTAATGAACAGTGTGCGAGAAAGTACCAAAAGCCAAGCAGTGTGACTACTGACACAGGTCAGAAAAGGTAACACAACTTCTCAACGATCTCTTTCTTGGTTTGCTTGCTTTTAGAATCAAATTATCCTGTGAAGAAGCCTAGGCCATGTGGAGAAGCCACATGTATGTGTCCAGGCCAATAGCTCCACCTGATCCCAGATGAAAGGCATTAATCATCAGACATGTGAGGGAAGCAGCTTTTGGAATGACTCAAGCCCCAGGCACAATCTGGCTGCAACTGCAAGTTCACCTAGCTGAGGCCATTCTCCTCAGAAGTGTGAGAGACACTAATCATATTACATTTTTATCATTGAATGCCACTACATTTGGGGTGGTTTATCTGTAATGATAGAGAATCAAAACATTCCTATATCCATTTTCCTGGCCACGATTCTATCCACATTTTCTAAATCTATTATCTATTTCATAAACAATGTAATATGTGTTCTCCTTTTAATTTTAAACATGGTGATGACACTTGTCCCCTAAATAGGTTTCAGCAGTTCAGAATAAGCCAAAAGAAACCTAAATGACATTTATCTAAATACATTTATTGTACAGGTGAGGAAACTAAGACCTAGTGGGGAAAGGAAAGGCGGAACAGAGCTCTCCAAAGGGTCATAAAAAGGCTGAGCACCAACACTACGGCCTCCCATTCTGCTTTCAATCCTCAAGGTTTGCCATTCTGTCTCTAGTTTCACTGCATAGTATGCTCTGTACAGAAAAATAATACATGAAAACGGTTTTTATGGGGTTGGCCAAAAAGCCTGTTTGTTCCCCGCTCCCGTAAGATGGCTCTAGTAGCACTTAGTTGTCTTTGACTTCATCTGAAACAATTTTGTCAGATTGTGTTGTGACACATGTCATGTCAGTGTGCATTTAAAAAGAACATCAAGATTGGTGAATTTTTGTACAGCCATTTTAATATTGAAGATGGAAGATAATATGCAACATTTTTGGCATATTATACTTTATTATTTCAAGACAGGTAAAAACACAACTGAAATGCAAAGAAAGATTTGTGCAGTGTATGGAGACGATGCTGTGACTGATCGAATGTGTCAAAAGTGGTTTGTGAAGTTTTGTGCTGGCGATTTCTCACTGGACAATGCTCCATGGTCAGACAAACAGGTTGAAGTTGACAGCAATCGAATTGAGACATTAATTGACAACAACCAACATTTCACAATGTGGGATGTAGCCAACATACACAAAAATATCCAAATTAATGAAATTATTAGTGAAAATGGAAAATGCATCTTTCCTTTTAGGAAAAAACTAAACAGACTTTTTGGCCAACCCAATCTTTGAGGTACTCACAGGTTTTTAAGAGTTTTGGGGCTCGATAATAGTCCTCTGAAGTATCATCTTCATAGCTACTCCCAGTATCACAGTCACAAGGGAAGAGAAAAACAACAACAAACATAGATAAAACTCAAAAACAATTCTTTATTTTAATTTAATCTTACAGATCCCTAAAACCACAGCGACCTACAGTATGATGTGCAAAGGCCACACATTTCTTTCATGCCTCATTTTTATGTTTATATTGTTCTAGAAATTTTAACTTAAGGAAAATGCAAAAAGGAAAATAACAACCATCCATATTTCCACCACTATTTTAAAAAAACCTGGTAAAAACAATTATTTATTACTTTCAAATGTGATGATAATAAGAAAAACCCAAATTCTTAGACTTAAAAGTTGCTAATCTCAACTGAGAGCTACATAGGTACTCTCTACAAAAGTGGTTCTAGAGCTCGATGGCTTGAAAATTTTTCTTCTTTGAGCTTATTGCTTCCTCATTTCCTTCTTTCTCAATAAAGGTAGAGGAATACATGGGCAGCTGTTTAATCTCTGCTTGCATTTTTGAAAATTAATTAGCAGCTCACAGCCTGAAGCAACCTTCTCCCTTGAAAGGCTCCGTTCTTCCATAACCCATCAATTTTTCCCAAATAGCTCTTCTCTTAGTATTCATGATTACTTCGCACAGAAAGCTATCAATAAGTATCTGGACTCTCAGATATTGCTTGCCTGATTTTTTTCTGAGAATACAAAAAAGAAAGACCCATGTTTTCTCAACTTGTCATGTGCTTTCGCCTGACCTTAATACTGTAAAAATATATTGACTATTCCAAGTAAAGTTCTACAAATATCCAGGCCACTTTTCCAAATGCTGTCTTTTCTTTACTCCACATTCTTAATAAGGAAATTTACCACATCTTATAATTATTTTGTGCTTTACTTCTACTTCACAGGCATTTTAGTAGCAGATTAAATAATATCTTCTTATAAAAGATTTCATTTACTTACTTTTAGAGAGAGGGAAAGGGAGGTAGAAAGACAGAGAGAGAGAGAAACATGGAATGGTTGCCTCTCTCACATGCCCCAATCAAGGACCACAGCTGAGGCATGTGCCCTGACAGGGAATGGAACCAGAAACCCTTCGCTTTGCAGGATGATGCCAAACCCACTGAGTCACACTGGTCAGGGCATAATATATTTTTTTAAAAGTAAGACCATTTAATATGTTGTATAATTTGAGTATATGATAGATACTTTAAGGCTATCATAGACAGATGAATATGTTAGCATTTATAATAGAGACTATACAGAGAGCGGAGAAAACAACAACAAAAAATGCTTATTTCTCAGTGCAGAGCTCCACTGGCATCTCACTGATGATGGAGCTCTGGGTAGAATTCATGATTAAAATCCTCAGACGATCTCCAAACCTCATTTTGTGCAATACTTGCAATCTATAGGCTTTCAGTCATTTTTTTTTCATAGTGAATAGAAAAGCAGAGCAATTTGGGCTTCATCTCCTTTTTCTTCCCTTTGCCTATTTTGTTAGAGAACAGCTAATGAAAGTGCCTTTTTAATAAATCAAAGAGATGCCTCATCCTCAAAGGAGACTCTCAAACCAAGAAAAATTGAGGGACCTGTATTATTTATAGGAAAGACTAACAGAAAAAAATATGCAGACCTATGAATTTTATTGACTTCCTCAAAAAGCTAACAATTATCATGATTCACTGAGAGACATCAAAAAGTAATTTAATAAAATAATCTGGCTCAGGAAATTTCTAATTTACCTAATCGGTGTTCTTGAGTTTAGATTTTCTGTGATAAATTCAACTTGCATACAAAACCAGTATCGTGCTTGTTCCAAAGACACAACAGAAAACGACTCATTTACTTTTTCTTAGTCACTGCACCTTGGTCCATGCTATCTATCATTTTCCTAGATGCTCAGTGACTGTTGTTGAAGCCATGGCAGAGGGAGCATGTTGAAACCCTTGGTCTTAAGGAAGAAACAGCAGTGAAAGAAGTTAAAATTATATAAAGTACTGTGGCTTAAACAGTGGAATGTGTTCTGCTAATCTCCTCTGCCGTAGTGGCATGCAGCTCTTTCCAAGTAAAACGATCAAAATGATGTTGAACTGGTTCTATTCATGGCATGAATAAATCAGCCCCAAGAATGACTTCCTATTCAAGCTGTTCCCAGTAAGGAACAAAGATCTTTATTATAAGCCTTCTTGAATTTACTCCTGGGCCAGCATTCAGGGCTGTGTTTAAACCAAATAGCAAATTACCTGGTTCAAGTCAGGTTTTTATGCATCAGGGGAAAAAATATAAGAGGCCTGATTTTTACATTCTCTCCATCCTCCATGTGTCCAGGAGTTCTTTAAATAACAAAAAGGCCTGGTGGCCAACTGGAGTGCAGGAAAAATGGCATGTTTGCTGCTTGTGGTACCCCTTTGTTGGCCCCTAAGCAATTGAGAAGTCTCTGAAGCAAGAAGCACTAACCTGGGGTACTACAACAGAGTGGATCTGTGAATTTAAAATTGTATGTGATAGAGTGGAACACCAGAGTACAGTATATGCAAGGAAAAAAAGTGCTTATCTCATTATTCTCTTTAAATGTCTTCTCTTCCATGAATATCCCTATAATATCTAGATGGTGATATTCCTTGCCAATTAGCTCCGAACATAAAATACCATATACTACTGAATGCATTCCCCAAATAATTGCCTGCATTTGTATTTTTTTTCTTCTCTATTTGATGGTTGGCTCTTTGAGGACCAGATCTGTGTGTGACTTATTTGTCCCTATATTTTCTCCAGTACTAAGAACAGTGCTTGTGATGCCACTTGGCAAGAATTTATTGAATGATAAATAATTCAATATTGTTGGAAAAATAGCAAGTCATATCACTGTTGGAAATTATTTACAAAGTGCTCATATCTGAGCACTGCTGATCAGTCATTCAATTTTAAGGTATGGCTAAAATCAGTCTCCTCTCCTGATTCTTTCTGATAATCTTTTGCATATAATTACAATAAAAACATCTTAACTACTTTGCTTATGCTCATGGACCATGTTCCTTTAGTAAAAGCATCCATGTGGTTTCAAATGTGTTATTTTGTATGTGTCTGTTACTTAAGAAGAGCAGTTTATAGAGCCATTTTCCATTTTTTATAGACTCTGTTTTATGCCACCTAAAAGATAATATCAGCACTTTACCACTCATTTGATGAAAAATTTATTATTTGGGGAGATATTGACTGAAGTGACTCTCAGGAAAAGCATTAGTTAGTATAAGCTAGGTCATGCTGTAGTAAGAAACTCATCTCAGTGGATCAGTACAACAGATCATTTCTTGCTCATACTACATGTCCACCCTAGGTGGAGAGGATACACTCAGAGATCCTTGATAAAGGAGGCTCCATTTCTATATGTGCTTCTCTAATAATTGTGGCAGGGAAAAGGAACAAGAATAATTGCTCACTGGGTCTTAATGATACCACTGAGAAAAGGCATACATTCATGCCATTGGTCACACATTAACTTCAATATCACTGGGGAAGTATAACATTAACATGTACCTAAAAAGAGGAAAATAGGGATGGATATCTGTAAAAAGCTCTAAAAATACAGCTAGTTTAAAGAGATTTTTAAAAACTTTTTCTTGTTCTATTATGCTACCTTCCTGATTAAACCTAGAAAGCAGACCAGAGTTTTATTGGGACAATGTAATGTTTATTATATGGACTATTACAAATGAAAGTTAACCACAGAGGTAGTACAGCACACTTCCATTCTGGTCATAATTTAAAATGCATGTTCTTAAATTTTATTTGCGTCAGGAAATCTATGCAAGACAAACATTAGGGAGAGCTTTAAGAAAAACAGGATGTGTAATATTACTAAGTGTTATTTTATTAATAACACTGAAAGATCAAAAGATATCATTATGCCAATGACACCGGATTGATAAAATGTTAGATAACTCTGTGCTATCTGGAGACAAAATGAGTCTCTTCTGTGTCCCCTCATGGTGGAAATTGTTGCTTGCCTATCCCAATAGCCATTGGTCCTTTCTCCCTCATTGACAAAACCCTCATTTTATTTTGATATGTATGTGGAGAGGGGTGGTTTCTCCCTCTTCCTTCTAGCTAGGTTCACTCACTTGACTAAGATTTGTCCAATGGGCTACAAGCACAAGTACCGTGTGGTGTTTCTGGGAAGCTTCCCTAGAGTGAAAGGGCACACTCTTAGCCTTCTGCTTCCTCTTTTCTGCTGCTTACAAAATGTATTTGATTGTTGGAGTTCTGCACATTTTAGCTGATCCTTGAGGGAGTGCATAAAGACTTGCCTACTCCGTGTACTGGAACCTGGAGGTTGTATACAGTGAGCAGTCAGGACCCCAGAAAAAGGAGCCACATTAACTGCTCCTAACAAATCTCTTCAGAATTAACAGGGAAAAAAAAACATAGACTTTTTTTTGTGTGAACTTGATACTGCTCTATCTCAACTCAGCATATAGACTTGGGACTCACCATTCAGTCCATGCCAATGCTGAAATGACCTGAGGGCCAGCCTTTCTCCTGGAGAAACTGTGTGGCCTTTGCCTTTATAATGCCTAACCTTGCCTTTGACGGGGAGACAGTATTCCCAGAGGTGCACAGGAGTGAGTCCTCAATCATTTAATCTAATAGTTATGAGTTATTCTTTGAGAATTAATCTGCAGAAGCCTGACTATTCTATGTTGCATCATGTCCTCCCTGATGCACTCAGCATCACTGTATCTTTGTTTCTTTTCTCATGGAAAGGTTTGAGAGAAGAACTGAGAAAGTACAGTATTATAAGTACAAATGGAAGAGACTATATGAGAAAGAATGATCAACAATGCTTGAGACCATGGTAAGCACACTTCTTAAGTTGTACTCATCCTAAATTGGCAATTATTTTGAATATTTGCAAAATTTCCTTTCCTTCCAAAATTAAATTATAAATGCTTTCATACTTGTTCATCCTACTTTGCTTTTGATTTGAGAAAAATCATCAAAGGGAAATGTATTTACCTGCAGCTTGAGAGTGGATGGCTTCAATACTTTTAGAATTTTAGGTGCAATCAAAACCATTTCAGAATATTATATGAAGAAAAATCATGTTAAAATCTGGGATACAGAATTCCTATAGTGCATTGCAAATTGTGAAAGTAGACTCAATTTTGCTGTTCATTGAACTGATCCAACTTTGAGTTACTTGTGCACACAGATACCTATAGCAATGCTTTGAGATCTGACTGTAGTTTAATATGTAATACTGTAAATTACTTGCAATTAATGTGAAGAAATTATTTCCAGGCAATTCAGGTAAAATCTATGATCACAAAGAAGCTTCTTAATTAAGAAACAAGGGACTGAAAGGATTAAAATTTAGGAGAAATGTTTACTGAAGTATTTTTTAGCAATACTAGCATTTCATACTCCAAAGAAATTAACATAAAATGCCTACAATGCTCTATTCTTACATCTATAAATGTTATCTTATAGCTTAATGTATTAATTCATATTTTGTTTTTCACAACAGCAAAATGTAAAAGGAAGACTCTCAATGCCTTAGTTAAGCATGAACACAGCATTCAATAGAACAAATGCAGTAAGACAAAAATGAAATTTCCTTTCACAATTTTCTCAGAGAAAAACCAATAAAGAAATTAAATATATATAATAAATTCAATTCTTATAATTTAAATTATTAGCTTAAATACAATTCACTTTTGAAAAATAATCTCCATCTCAATCTAAACAAGATCTGTACAATCACTTTAATAATTTGATAACTTTAACTTCGGGAATTCTTATGTTATCAACATAGCCAAATCCTTGCTTCCTGGGATGTTTATGCATCTAAAAGAAAGACAATGATGCTCTCAAGCATTTCAGAGACAAAGGAACATGCATTTCATTAACAGACGTCTGCACTATTTTCTTCCTGCCTGACTTTCATTAATCTTGGTAATACTGTTTTTATTCTACTTCACTTTATTTTTTTTATTTTATTTTTTTATTTTAGATTATTCAGTACAGTTTCAATCTTTTACTCCCATTCCAGCCCGCCCACCCATTCCTCCCCTCCTACCTCCCCTTTCCAACCCCCCTAGTTTTGTCCATGTGTCCTCTATATTTGTTCCTGTAAACCCTTCCCTTCTCCCCTGAAATTCCCTCCCCTCTCCCCTCTGGTCACTGACATCCCGTCCTCCATTTCAGTGTCCTTTGTTATAATTTACTTGTTTCTTTGTTTTGTTGTTTAGGTTCCTGTTAAAGGTGAGATCATATCTACTTCACTTTAAATATCTATTCTATACAGTTGACCCTTGAACAACATAGTAGAGTAGTTAGGGATGCCAACCTCCCCGCCTGCCCCATGCAGTTGAAAATGCACGTATAACTTTTGACTCCCCCAAAACTTAATTACTAATAGCCTATTGACCAGCAGCCTTACCATTAACAATTGACTGACACATATTCTGTGCGTGTTATACATATAGATTATATACCCTATTCTTACAATAAAGTAAGCTAGATAAAGGAAAACATAATTAAGAATATCATACAGAAGAGAAAATACATTTACAGTACTTATTTTTAAAAATCTGTGTATAAGTGGACCTGCACAGTTCACATCTGGTTGTTGAAGGTTCAGTTGTAGTTAACAAAAAATATAAAGCAATCTAACTTTAAAAAATTCTACTTGTCTATTCAGAAGTCAAGGTTTCTTTCTAAACTAAATAGAGACCTCATAAAACAATAGGTAGGTAGAATAAGCTTAAATACAGTCAATCCTCATTATCTGTGAATTCCATTAATTGCAAATTCACCTCCTTGCTAAAACTGATCTGTAACCCCAAAATCAATACTCATGGTGCTTTAACAGTTGTCTACAGACATGTGCAGAGTGGCAAAAAGTTCCAGTCACTGGTCACACAAGATCCAAGCTGGAGTCAAAGAAGGTAACACTGGGCCTTTTTGTTTCAGTTCTCATACGCACATGACCAGCGCATGGAGACCACGGGGACAGTATGGAAGTGTAAGGAGCTCCAGCTCTGGAGCCAGGTGGACAGGGTTTGACATCCTTCTATGGCACCTGTTAGTGGCACAGCCTCAGGCAAGTAATTTAACACTTCTGAACCTCATTTTCCTTGTGTCAAGAAAGTAGAATCTATCAGAATGAGGTGTGGGGGTTTTTTTGCAATGTATAATTATAATCTTGTGTTTACATATATTTCTCCTAGGAATAATGGGTCAATATTCACCAATTGAATGTTTGCAGCAATTTTATAGATCATAACTACCATGATTAATGAGAATCCACTGTATTTAATCAGGTGCACATTTATTCCACTTTCATGCACATAAACCTGTACTACATAAGAGAATAAGACTAATATAAATTATATATAATATAAATTGAATATTTCAAATAAATGAAAACTGTTATGGAATTATAACAAGTTTATGTGAATTTCTCAGAATTTTTCCTCAGATAATTATTAGCATAAAATGAATAGATATTTACCTCTGATTCCTTTGGCTAATGAATTGTCTAGATGCATTTAATTTGGATGTCAAGGAGATGAGTGTTGAGGATTCCACTACAATGACACTAAATAAATAAATAAAAGCATTATTTTGGACTGTCCTGTAACAAACTTCAGATGACTATAAAACATTCTTCTTTTAATTTTTTTCCTATCTTTCATATACTAGAATTAGAATCACAATAAATTACAGTTTAAAAAGTCCAAGAGTTCTCATTCTACAACTTAAAACACATATGTTAGAAAGAACGGAAAAATTTGGAATGGAAATATGTAAAAAAGTAATCTTCTTTTATATTGAAAGGCAATACTAAATTCCCATAGCAAGGAAATTTAGAACATAAATGACTACCCAAATTCTATTCCAAAAACAAAGAGGAAATCACACATTAGACTTAATGCATTGTGAGCAAAAAATAGAAATGTTTCTTTTGGGAGTGTACACATGAGGGAACAGGCTGAGATTGGAACTCCTTAAAACAGTCCCACCCTTGAGCATGGGTAGGACTTCTACTGTTTAAACCTGTTTTGCAGTTCCCTGGAAAAACTCAATTTACTCAATGTGGTCTTTATTTGACCTAACTCAAAGGAAAATACATATCCCCAGAATGTTTCTTGAAAACGATCAGTAGCAATTGTACCTGAGGCTGCTACACCAGCTGGAACAAATATGAACCTACCAAATCTTAAAGGAACACCTGGGCAACAATATGTCCACGTGCAGGGTTGCGGTAGCTTGCTAGACCCCCAAAACATGTCAAAGACCTTCAACTTCACCTCTGAGAAACAATGATGTCTCACCAAATAAAGAATACCAATAAAGAAAAGTTATACAAAGTAAGTAATTATGAATTCTGTACTTTTATGAAGTTATAAATCTCCTAGAAGAAAACATATGCGAAAAGCTTCTTGACATTGGTTTTAGGAATACCTTCTTGGATATGAGACTAAAACCACAAGAAACAAAAGCAAAAAGAGACAAGTAGGACCATATCAGATTAAAAAGCTTCTCTACAATAAAGGAAACAAAAGAGTGAAAAGGCAACCTACAGAATTGGACAAAATATTTTTATAAGCTATAATCTGTTAAGGGGATGACATATAAAATACATAAAAACTCCTATACTTCCATAAGTACAAAAACACAGCAAATAATCCAATTAAAAATGGTAAAAAGAACTTGAATAGATATTTCTCCAAAGAAGACATACAGATTAGCAACAGGCATATAAAAAGGTCTTGCCCAACATCCTTAATCATCAGGGAAGTGCAAATCAAAACTGTAATTAGATATTACCTCATACCTGTTAGCATTGTCTATTATCAAAAGAATAAGAGATAACAAATGTTGGTGAATATATGGAGAAAGGAGAACACTGGCATGCTGCTGGTAGGAATGTAAATTGGTACAGCCATTATGGAAAAATTAAAAATAGAACTATCATATGATCCAACAATCCCACTTCTAGGTATTTATCCAAAGGAATTGAAATCAGGCTCTCAGTGACATATTTTCACTCTCATGTTCACTACAGCATTATTCACAAAAGCCAAGATATTGAAACAATTCAATCAACCCAAATGTCCATCAACAGATGAATGGAAAAAGGAAATGTGGTGTTGTATGTGCATATTACAGTGGAATATTATTCATCCTTAGAAAAAGAGAAAATCCTGTAGTATGTGACAACATGGATGAACCTTGGGGACTAAATGAAGTAATAAGCCAGTTCCAGAAGGACAAACACTGTATGATTCCATTTATATGGGGAATCTAAAATAGTCAAACTCATAAAGCAGAGAATAGAATGGTAGTTACTTGGGGCAGGGAGGAGAATGAAATGGGAAATTTTATTCAAGATAAACCAGTATCAGAGATATGCTATGCAACATAGTGCCTATAGTTAAAAACATGGTATAGTGCACCTGAACATTTGTTAAGAGGGTAAATCTCATATTAAGCATTCTTACCACACACACACACATGTAAAGACATAGAATTAAGTAATGAAATAAACTTCCCACAAAGCAAAGCTCAGGTCCAGATCATTTCATTTGTGAATTCTAACAAATGTTAAAAGAATACCAATCCTGCCCTGGCTGGTGTGGCTCAGTGGATTGAGTGCCAGCCTGTGAACCAAAGGGTTGCCAAGTTCAATTCCTAGTCAGGGCATATGTGTGGCATGCAGGCCAGGTCCCCAGTCGGGGGCAAGAGAGAGGCACCACACACTGATGTTTCTCTCCCTCTCATTCTCCCTGCCTTCTCCTCTCTCTAAAAATAAGTAAATAAAATCTTTAAAAAAAGAAAGAATACCAATCCTTCATAAACTCTTCAAAAATAGAAAGGACCATTTCCCAAAGTCATTCTCTGAGACTAATATTAGTAATACAGAAAAACAGATAAAGACATCACAAGAAAAGGGAATTACACTATTAAATCCTTTGATTATAACTGCCAGATACTACCAAACCAAATCTCACTACATGTAAAAAAAGGCATTACAGAGCAAGTAATAGTTGCATTCTACAAACAAAAAAATTGAAACCATTGATCTGATAGACACAATCATGGGTGCTAATCCTGCCTCTGTTAAATCTAGACTAGGTTAACTTTTTTGTCAAAGTTATGCTAAATTTTGATTTTAAAGAAGCTAATCTGGTCACTGTGCTACATAGAATTTTGGGGGAAATATATGGAAATATTTATTTTATTTTAAAATACATTTAATATGAGATTATTAATAAGAACTGAATCCTGATAAATTTGCAAGTGCCATATCAAAAATTAGGTCACTTTATTGTTACTGTTTATAACATAAAAATAGTCTCTATATAAATTAATTAATTTGTTTTTGTTTTTCTAATATTTTAAATTTTGAAAAGTAATACATGCCTACTACAAATATTGATTCTATAAATTTATAATTGGTTTTTAAATTTTGCATTTTAAAATTTTACCTAAGTTTAAGGACCATATTCACACAAGGGAAGAGGCAGTCAAATTACCCCAATTAACAATCTCATCCTCCATGAAACCATTCACCCTGCACAAGAAGTAACAATTTTAATGTGATTTGGGATAAACCATAAAGTACAAGAAAATACTATGATTTTTGTGAGAACATACAACAACTCTAATATTCTACCAATTTCTGGGACTTCGAGATTTTCTTGATCCTGATTTCTTCTGAAGAACTACAGTCAGTCACTTGGTTCATTTAAGGGTGTATTTTAATTCTGGATTAATGTAGTATTTTCTGACATTTTATGTTCCTTACATTCTGAGGTAACACTTTAAAAAATTATAGTAAATAAAATTCTCCCTCAGTGATCTTAGGAACCATAAATTCACCAATAACTGTTAAACAAAAGAATTTCTGTTTTGTCAATAATAAATGATATTTGTTAATAAGAAATTAAAGCCTAGATATACAGTGATTTAAAAAACTCAAAATTATCAAACATTAATAAACATGCCTACAACTTATGGTCTCAACAGAGGTACTATTATAAGGATTTGATTTCTAAAGTTGGTGGAAAGACAGTTTATAATTTAAGTGGTACATAAGGTATCATTGTCCATCTTCTCCCTCAACATGTAAGTATATAGCAAGGTATTTTTCTACTGTGAACTTAAACAATAATTAAGCGTTTTATTGTATTTTCACCTCAAATCCATGTTGCTGGTATTGTCGCTAAATCTCAACACATACAAATATTAGTATGCAGTTTCAATCAAAGATGCCTTATGTAAAAATAGAATTTCTGCTTGAATAGATATTTCACTTTTGGAAATTAACATATGAAATAAAGTTAGAAGTAAAAAGTCTGTTCATGATAAATATTTGAAATGGAAAGAACAGTACACCTGAACAAACAGAAAGCTTATGCACAAAATTTATAAATTTGATATTATCAGTCTTAGCTTTGTATACATCAATAGCATTTCAAGGAAAACTCATTTACCTTCATTAGTTCTTTTATTTTATATGATAATGCTTGTAAACTTACAGGAATGTAAATAGAAAATATTTCTCCTCAAAAGAGTTCATTTTGAAGAAAATTACATATTTCCCTTAAGATTGGATATGGCTAACTTAATGAATTTAAACCAAAACAATAACTTACTTGAAGTCCCCACCAGTACGGAAGGGGTTTGTAACATTCACAGTGATGTCTTTCCATTGATAACATGCAGTTTTGCATTTTATAGTTTCCTAAAGTAAAAAGAAAAATAAACAAAGACATACTAAATTATAAGAACAAAAAAAGAATAACCTGAACTATAAAATATAAGCTTAAAGTATCTAAAAACCTGTTCATTTAAATATTACAATGATATTAATTGATATAATTCCCTTTTTCCTAGAAACACTGTACTGCAAAAATCTGAGTGGGAAGAAGTAAAAACATATTTCATTACTTTATATCATCACTGATCCCCAGTACTGTGCTAACAACTGCAAACATGTCACATAGTATCTCTCAAATAGATTTCCTTAAAATTTTTTATTAATGACTGAGCATCTCACATTTGCAAATTAATTAATTATATATATACCTAATAACACAACATAAGGGAGAGGGAAGTGTGTGTGTGTGTGCATATGCACACAGGTGTGTGAGTGCATGAATATCTATGTGTGTATGGCTGTGCATGAGTGTGACATGCCAGTGTTTTTAATGAAGTGGCTACACTGACATATTTTTACTATAATAAAAGCACAGGTATAAAATTTAAAATTCAAATTACCCAGGGGACTTCCATTGAGGAAAAGATTCTAGGAATTTTATATTTTCAGACTGATCATGTTCTTACCTTCTTTCATTTCTCCATTATTACTCATTCTACCTCCTAGTGACCAAGGCCACGAGTAGTCAATGGACAAGTAAACAGAGAGCGCATAAGTTTCAAGTGTCAGCTTTTCTGACCCAGAGCAATGTTAATGACAAGCTAATAAAACCATCCATGTCTCTTTGATGCATGTGGCAACGCAATGCTTTGTTTGAGAGAATTTGTGTGAAAGGCTTGGGAAATGTAAGAGCATTATGCATGAGAAAATCAGGTCACAATACACATCTCAGTGACAATCAAATGCCTGCTTCCGGTTCTGGGTGTCATTGTCTAGTAAGCCAGTCTGTCCTTTTGAACATCTTAATGCTCTTCTTACACAAGTCACCATTACTAGAGTCATTCTATTCATTTCCTACTCATTCTACTGCACACCTAAAATTCTTTATAATCCATATAACAAATTTACTTCTTCTTTCCCATATGTCCATGTTAGAAAATAATATTTTGCCAAAACGCTGAGTACAAAAAGGCAATCACAGCAATGTCACACTGATTTTATAGAAAATGGTAAAGTCCTTCTCCCTCATCTTTTGAGATATAAACACAACTCTGGAACATCATCCCCTATCGATAAATGCCAGTCTTAGCATTATATTTGGAATGGATTTAATCCACTGGGCAGTGAAAATAAACTGATGAATATTCCAACTGGAGAAGACAAACATTTTCTTTGCTGTGTAAACCACCAACTCTTAATTCAAACAAAAGCAGAAACAGGCCCAGGGACGGCTTTAACTTTAATTGCAAGTCTCCACGGCTGAGGGCATGTAAGTTGCTATGTGTACAGTAAACGACTCCTTCATGAAAAGCACAAATGTACAGTAATATTAAAAGTGTGTTCTTAAAACAATACTCAGTGCAAGTCCTTTCAAATTCTATTATGAAACTAGAGACGTATTTTCACAGAAAATATATCCTAGTAAGAATATCAGAGACACAGAGGCCAAAATTTGGGCAAATATAAGTACATACACACTGGATCTCAAGGAATAATAGCTGCCAGGAGATAAAACTAGGAAGAATAGCTCCATTAGGATACTCCATTGCCTGGAAAGAGAAGTGAAGACACACAAAATAGGTAAAATTTACTTACAATGGGATGAAATTCGTGGACTTCACCTTTAAGGGCATACACCATTGCAGTGCCTCCGACTTCAACCTTAGATTTTGAAAGTAACATCAGTGAGGCTTCAGCGGGATGAAGGAAGCGACTGATGAACTGCAAAGTGACACAGATGTGGCCTCTGTTTCATAAAAGATACAAGAAAAATATTTTATTGAAAAAAGACAACAACCATCTATTCAATGGAGACCATGTGCCCAGTGCCTACCCTCTGCAATATATTCACTTCTACAGTAAAACTCAGGGTTGTCACCAATTTCAGGAAGCCAACAATCTAGTTATTGTCATCCTGATCCACCTGTATGTCCTCTTTGGAGAAAAGTCTATTCTAGTATTCTGCCCATTTCTTTTATTGAATTGTTTTTGTGGTGTTCAGTTGTATGAGATCTTTATATATTTTTATATAAACCCCTTACCAACAGACATATGAAAAGATGTTCAACATCAGTAAACATCAGGAAACCACCAATTAAAAGCACAATGAGATATCACCTCATACCTGTCAGAATGGCTACCATTAATAAATTAACAAATAACAAGTGCTGGCGAGGATTCAGAGAAAAGGGAACCCTCATGCCCTGTTAGTGGGATTTCAAATTGGTGTAGCCACTACAGAAAATAGTATGAAGGTTCCTTAAAAAATTAAAAATAGAACTACCATATGGCCCAGCAATTCTACTTCTGGGTATTTAACTGAAGAAATCCGAAACACTAATACAAAAATATATATGCCCCCTACGTTCTTTGCAGCATTATTAACAATAGCCAAGCAGCTATCAAAGCAATTTAAGTGACTGTCAATAGACAAATGGATAAAAAAGAGTTGGTATATATATGATGGAATATTACTCATCCATAAAAGAGAATAAAATCTGGCCATTTGCAACAGCATGGATGGACCTACAGGGTATTAGAGAAAGACTAATATCATATGACATCACTTATATGTGAAATATGAAAAACAAAATAAACAAGCACAATAGAAACAAACTCATAGATACAGAGGGCAAATTGATGGTCACCAGATAGGAGGCAGATTGGAAGACTGGGTGGAAAAGGTGAATGGGATTAAGCACAAATTGCCAAGTATAAAAACAGTCCCAGGGATGTTAAGTACAGCATAGGGACTATAGTTAATAATACTGTAATAATCATGTATAGTGTCAGATCGGTACTGGACTTATTGGGGTGAGCACTTTGTAAGTTATATAAATGTCTAACCACTATGTTGTATGCTGAAAACTAATATAACATTGTATGTCAACTGCAATTGTAAAATAAATTAATTAAAAAAGAAAACACCTTGATCTAGTCTATAATTCTAAAGTTAACTTCCAAAAATATGTATAATCTACCAAATATTGGATTTTCTAACAGCTGGCCAAAGAAAATATATTTTTGTGTGAATTTCATAAGACACTCTGTGCTACTATATAGGCAAATTTTTAGTCATATCACTGGTTTTTGGTCACATGGAGGAAAAAATGTGAAAGAATAAGAATGCAAAAGATACTTAGAACTCTGCTTGAAAATAAAATTCAAATCTCAAATGAACTTAATGGTATATAAGTAACATGATGTTTATTTACAAGATATACATAATGAAAAGAAGGAATCAAGCAAACATATCTATCTCCTTTAATCTTGAACTTCGTAGCCTAAAACATAGTACAAAGGACTCTATGGCCTGGGAGATTTCCCTTCCCAGTTTGTAGGGGAATGACTGGGTCACGGCGTCCTGGCAATCCTGCCTGACAACACAAAGGCCACATATGCGAGCCTGAACTGCAGTGGATGTGAGGTCTTGGCACAAAGTTCTATGATCTTCCTGTAACATAAATGCACAGAGGCTCATGAAGCACCGCTACAAGAGCATTTCTCATTTGTCACCCTACTGCCTTGTGAGGCTGTCACCCGACAGTTTCCGATGAGGTCTGAGGCTTGCTATCCAGCCCCCTTCAGGGTAGAGTTAGGGGCTATAAAACTACTTGGTTGTGGCATGAAACTGACTGTCAGTGACAGTGTGTCCTACTGTGTATGTTCCTCTCATCTGGCCCCTTTTGTTTTGCTGTTGTGCTGTACAAGGACACGGGACCTAGCCCATTGATTACTTTTGTTTGCACTGCTTTTGTAAATAAAGAACTCTTCAAGTAAAAAATGGTTTTCATTGTTTCTTTACTGGCTGAATCTTTCAGCCATGCCTTGGCTTGCTACAACCATGGATGATAAATCTTGGGGAAATTTTACCTTTGCTTTTGCCCTGGTTTTTAACATATTTAGTATGATACATCATTTCACAATTATTTTTTGTACAAACTATCTCCATTCACCTTCCCTTAGGATACACATGATTGGAAGTGGAGATGGGAAGAGATTCTCTGGGTGTCAAATGTTGGCATAATTTCTCTAGAATGAGGAATTACTGTGGAATGGGTGAGTTTAGGGAGCAGCAGAGTAAAGTGAATGGGGGCTTTCAGATCAATAGAAACATTCTCAAAACTGCTCTGTAGGGAAAATTACAGCTCACATCTAGCAAGAGTGAGAATGCTTTTTATCCAGATATGTTATCGCTAATCTCAATTTGTGAAAAAGGACATTTTCTTGGCTATTATGAAGAGATCAAGGACTTGAATCTGATTGAGAACAAAGTATATTTGTCCTCCTGATCTTTTTCTGGGTATAATAGGCTCAAGCTCTGTGTTAGGTACCTATGAATGATTCCGGATTTTTCCAGATATTAAGAAATCATGGTTACATAAAACCATTCATTCATTCAATTGATATGTATAGATAATTTATAATATGCCAAGCACTGTTTTAAGATTTTGGGATACAGTAACGAGAAAAAAAATACATAGTTGTCC
The DNA here is from genome assembly GCA_028533065.1 of Trachops cirrhosus. NCBI lineage: Eukaryota > Metazoa > Chordata > Mammalia > Chiroptera > Phyllostomidae > Trachops > Trachops cirrhosus. The sequence goes on from CM052552.1 coordinate 50,659,031, forward strand.
TGGCCAGTGTGGCTCAGTTGGTTCGATTTCCTGTCGGGGCAAATGCCTGGGTTCTGGTTCAGTCCCCGGTCTGGTGCGTGTGCATTGATGTTTCTCTTTCTCCCTCCCTTCCCCTCTCTCTAGAATCAATTTAAAAAAAGAAAACATTATTGTTAATCTCCTGGCTCTTACATTTTATAGGACATGATGGACAATATATCATCACAAAATAAATGTGAAAACTACAAATTATGTGTGTGCTATCAAGTAGCATGAGAGCACAATAATGGGGACTGCAATACAGTCTGAAAGGTCCATATATACATTAGTGATGCAAAACAGAGTGAGGAGCCCACCATAAAAGCCACATGGACCATGTTGAGATGTTCAGATGCTCAGTCTATATTATGATGGTGATGGGAAGCCAAAGGGATATTCTAAGTTAAAGAGTAACATAACTAAAATTTGCATTTTAAAAAATCATTCCCATTCTGATATATAGGACAGATTGAAGGGAAATGCTTTTAGGAATCCATTGTAGCAGCTCAGTTTAAAGATGATGATTATACATTAAATTAGAATGGAACAGGTAGGTCGGAGGAAAAGATGACAAATTTAGGATACATATGGTAAAATAAATAGCATTAGGTAATAGATTGGATCTCCATGGAAGCTGATAGAAAAATGTGTTCAATAATGATCATATTCTAAATAACATGCACTTAGTACACGAATTTATGAATGTATACTTAAGTCCTATGAAACATATTTTTTAAAGAATTTATGTATTTACTTTTAGAGAGAGGGGAAGGGAGGGAGAAAGAGGTGGAGAGAAATAGTGATGTGACAGAGAAACATCATTTGGTTGTCTGTTGTGCGCACCCTGGGGACCAAACCGGCAACCCAGGCATCTCCCTGATGGGGAATCGAACCAGCAGCCTTCTGTTTTGTAGAGCAATGTCCAACCAATGAGCCACATGGGTCAGGGCCAGTGAAACACATTTTAAAACGCAGTATCCGTTTTATGAAGCCAATGGCTGGTTTTAGAACCATGAAGATTTGAGCTTCTCTTGAGTATAAATACTCCCGTCATAAAAAAATTTGTAATCCTACTGAAGTATGTAAATGATGAGGATTCGTTCCTGAATGTATTAGAAAGTTCAGAATCAAATGGGTGGTCAACCTCAGGTCATGTCTTAGGTCTGCAGACATGTATATTATAAGTATAGGTTTTATCCTAATTTTCTTACCTTTGATTTTTTTTGTTCCAATTGCCTCCCCCTCATTTAAAAATAATCTCCTTCATGTTATGTGTACCTCATAAGCTACTTCAACTTGGCTTTCGGAAAAGATGGAGAATAAATATACAACACATCACTGTCAGAGCCCATATGGCTCAACAAGAATAATGAGGGAAAAAAGAAACAGAATGGTTTTCTAAAACTGTACTTCCACTTTTACGAGTCACTCTATGGTTATAGCTAAATTTAGTCATGAAATTAGATGCAGAAATAAACATTTTTGTTTATTTGTTGATGTAGCTATTTAATCTTTCTATATAAATTATATCTCTGGGAATTTAAATCCCCAGCTGGCAGAAAGAACTATTATTAATTGTGATTTAGACAGATTCTAAGACAGGATGTGGTGCACATAGATAATTATATAATATCTGATAATGATAAAGCCACAAGGTTTTTTTTTGTTTAAGAAAACAAAACAGTTTCTGAATCCTATTCGTAAAAACCAAAGACTATAAAATTACTAAGTCTAGCTAAACAGATACTTAAAGAACCACCTAATAACAGTATTCAAGCCTACAAAATAAAATGCATCCAGAAAAGTGAATAATTGTTTTCCACATACATGGAGAATTAAGCATTAGAGAACCTTTCTGTGGTTTTCCCAAGAACACTTTAGGTGTCTTCATTTTTCCATTTTCCTCTGGTTCTACACACACATCACAAATAAAACAATTATCAAATTGCATCTTTGTTGTATATTTGCTTATATGGCACTCTGCTAGATTGTATACCCTGTGAATAGTGTTGATGTTTTCATCTATAAATCACCAGCACTTTCGCCTTGGCTGGTGTGGCTCAGTGGATTGAGGGCTAGCCTGAAAAAATTGCGCGATCCACATTTTCCAACTAAAATGAGGCAAATGTGGCAGGATCATAGAGCCATTACATGTCAGTTTCAAAGGACAACATTTAATTGTTAAATGCTGTAATAGAACAGCTAGGTTACAATGGCATCTAAAACACGGATTATCTCATTAAAATTATAATAAAGGGTGTTTTCCACAAAAAGTGCTAGCCAGAGGGAGCCATTGAGCAACAGCTCAAAGAGGCTAATAAAGGAAACAGGTGCCCTGTGAGCCTCCTGGAGAAGCCATTTCCAGAAAAGCCTAGTTTCAGAGAGGGCAAAATGGGGTTCAGACAGCCCTACTCTTGCCAAAGCCAGTGTAGAATGCCAGGCAATTGGGCGTAAAAACACAATGTTCTCACCCTAAAGTGAAATCTGCCAATTGACAAACCTGTGCATTTACTGACTCACAACTGACTTTCCTACAGCCATTTTATTACATATAAATGGATAAATGGGTATCACAAGTCATTAGAGTCAATCCTTCAATGTGGAAAGACTGGGACCAAAAGAAACAATGTTAAGAACTGACTGAAAGAAAATGAAAATAATACAAGTAATGTAAAAGTCAGAGACATTTATAAAGCTATTGTAACCTCGAATTAAGGACATGATGTCATTAAATAAAGATATTCAAAAAGAGAAAGTGCTTTTATAAATATATGACATTATCTATCTCTACTTATCTATCTATACATACACAATGACTAGGGATAGAGAAAAATGGAAACATTGGGGTATCTTTCAGGTCTGATTATCATTCTTCTACTTTTTTTCTTTATACTTTCATAGTTTCTAAATTTTATACAATGAGCACATAGTGCTTTTATAATCAGAAACAACTGTATATAACATATAACGCTATGTTATGTATATATTTAGCACACACTGCTTCTCATTTTCTGCAGGAAACAGTAATGCACCACATAAACAATTTATTATTTAATCTGTATAGCCAGTGTACATGGAAGATAAACTAAAATTAAATATATACATAAAATGTAGCTGCTTTATGTTGTTAGAAGTTTTTTTAACAAAGTTCATGAAGAATTGAAGCAACACGGGAATAATTTATCTATGTGTGAGTAATGGTCTTTTCATTTATATATATCTGCTAAAAACAAACTACTGTTTAATAATCATAATACACATTAAATCTGTAGCTGATACATTCAAAGAGGAAAATTTTTAATGAAATACTTACTCTGCAGGAATTCTCACAATACTATCTGTCATGTGAAGGGAGAAGTCAGTGGCATCTCTTCCAATAAATGTCATTTTATATACTACGGCTTTACTGCTCGAATTTCGCACATCAATCTATGTTGCAGAACAAGAGAGCAGAAAGAAGATAATGCATTTTAAAGTATATACAACTTAACATTTCTTATTTTATCAAAGAGAGTTATACATTTTAATCATGAAAATATTTGTTTCTAATGTATACTAACTAGAGGAAAACAGACTTTGTATTTGAAGACAGCATATATATATATATAGTTTAGCAAAAATGGACAGGCAGAAGGAGCTTTCAAGCAAGGAAGTGACACGAAGATTTGAAGTCCAAAGTTAGCAACTTGGATTTTAATTCTTATTGCCAAGAAACATCTTTGGAGAATTTTAAACAGAACTTATACAGTCTAATTTACAAAAAAACTACTCTGGTTGCTCAGTGTAAAAAGTTTTAAAGAGTATAGGTTTAAAATCAGAGGTCCAGGCTGGAAACGATGGTGGCCTCGTCTAGAACCACAGTGTAGCTAGGGTCTGACTGTCCCTTCCTTCCTAATGCTGACGTGTGGAGAGTGCTGGAGAATGAGTTACTTCATTTTTAGAGACAGTACCGCATGAAAACTTAAGTATACAAGCCTTTGTGTAGAATATAATGGGGATTCAAACATACACATTAGGAAGACACTAGGTTACCATGCAAAGTACTGACTCAAGAGAGGGCAAATGGATGATTGGCCACTTTACAGTGAAGACAAGGTAACTGCACTTCAGCAGTCCAGCAACTGTAGTCACAGACATTAAGGAGTTAATAATTAGCATTATGTGTGATTATAGTGAATTGTAAGGAATATGGTAGAGGTTTGTTGACATATTAGATTAACTGCTTTTATATGTCAATGAAAAGTTTGGTAACTACCAGAACAAGTATGTTGTTGCTGAAGAGTACACACATTCGGTTACCCCAACAAATGTGGGGGTCTCATGTTGCTTACCTACTTACAGATTTCAGCACCTAAAGAATTAATTAGCAGACCAAATGATTTTTAAGTCCCAGAGGGCTAATTTCCATTTTCTGGAAGAAAAGGTTTAAAATAAAAATAAATTCACTATACAGTGTTATTGGCTTATAGTCCTGGAACTTCCATAACCAACCCTGAGTTCTTAAGGAAGACATTCATCCTCATTGTCATATCATATGTATGACACGAGGCCATTGGGCTCATCTGTGGTCAGAGTATTCCACCCAACTGCAGCATTTCACAGAGGGGTAGCGAGTGGTACGGGGGGAGAAAGGAAAGCTGATAAAGGGAAAGACACTTTTGGAGCCTCAATTCCCACTTTGCGATGATGGTTAGTCTTTAACAACTGTTCTTCTGTGCAAAGTTTGTTTCCAAAAAGAGGAGAAGAAAAGTACATAGCTTTAAAAATTGTCTCAGAAAATCACTGCACTCTACAGTTTTTCATTGATCACCGTATGGTTTAATGGTTGAAATATTTTATGTTTCTATTTGAGACACTCGGATAGCTCCAGAAATACATTTTCAATTGTAGTAGCCACTTCCTGAGATTTTTCTTTTTCCGGGAAGATTGAAAGGGTTGAAAAGAACAATATTCTATGACTTAGGCGATGCCATTTCTGGTGTTGATGCATAGGGGCAAGCTATGTCTAAGTTTCTCAGCAACTTCCAAATTAATGACTTTTTTAAGTGAAATTTAAACTCACAGCTTGTTGCAACTGATGTTGTCTTTTGCATTCATATTTAACTTTTATTGTTTCCTTCAAAAGATGTATCTTACACTTGTGAAAAATAAAAACTGTGTCTGTATAATGTCACCTGTAATCTTAAGGTATGGACAATATTTTTAATAAAGAGTTAAATTAGAAAGAAATCATATTTCCATTTTCATGTGTTTTATTTGATTTTTACCATCACAGGTAAAATTTTTGTTTAAATGAGAGTATGTTATTAAATACATTTTAAAATAACAATTAAATGCTATAAAGAATTACAAATATGTGGTCAGACTTAAAGAATAGTTAACAATACTTAACTGTAATAAATCAATGCTTAATCTAATTTAGACTCCTACTATCTTTTGCAGGTCTAAAGCAAAACATTTCCAACTGTTCATAGATTTTATTTTGAAGTCAGAAGTCCTCTACAATATAATTATAGCTCTAGGCTAGTTAGTACCCAAGGCCCTTGAATAGCATTGCAGTTAGGGAATGAGCATAGTAAACACTATTGAAAAAATTCTCTGAAGAGTTTTATATTTCTTTCTCTGACAAAAAGGGGAAAGGAATAAAATTAAGCAACAGGGATTCTATCTCAATATTCGCTAACAAAAAAATCACAAGGAGTGACTTTACTTCCCCTAAATTGAGTCTTTACACTTTGAAACAAGAACCTGAGTTTTTCCTTGAGTTTTAACTAAATCATACCAACCTTCGCTCATATCGGCACAGAGGCCGCACAGTTATTTTTTTCAAAGAGGTTACAACTACAAATCAAACATCACCAGGACATATATTTTGAAGACCACATGTGGATGACTTTTGCATGGGAAGTATAAACTTAACACCCACCCATAAATATGGGAAGCATACATAAAACAGCCTAAGGAAGAGAAATAAACATGATCTGACCAAGCAGTAAAATAACTTGTGTACAAAATAAGGTTTTATCAGTCCATAGTGTCCTAAGAGGCAAGGAGACCACCTATGAATCTGGTTAAAGATTTTATGAAACAATCTGAGATAAATATAAGCAATTTAAAATTGCATGGCAGAAGATATTTCACAAGTGTTCGTGTGAAACAAATTGTTTGAAATTGAGGTCAATTATCCCTGATAGTTCCCAAAGAGAACACTTGCTGTTGTTATAGGACTTGAAATTTCATTTTCATTTTTTTTCCTGAGGATTAAAGAATCCACCATTACACATTCAGTACCTGCAGCATATATAGTATCATTTAAATGGGAATTAGGGGGCCCAGGTCAGGAGCACTTCAATTATTACTTCCTTTCCTACATCCCCATTGGAACAAAATCCATCTCTGTGTATAAACTATTCCTTAAAGGAAAGCCAAGCACATTCAGGTCACAAGTTTCCACTTAGGGTGTCGGTCCTCTTGCACATGAAATGGATTTCAAGTTTCCTGAAAGGATTGGCCCTTCAAAGTACATAACCTTCATCCTCCATGTCTCCAACCCCCATTCCTCAACTGCATGAAAGAGTCACCATTTCCTGGCTGATGGTGATTATTATTAAGCACAATTGTTTCTTTCATTCTGCTATACCTTTGGTTTAGAAGGAGCAACATTTGCTAAGGCTTCTTGTATCATATTGATACTTCTCTTAATTTGAGGCTGGAAAAGAAATATCTAAAACCCCTCTTGAGTATTAACTTTTTATACTTTGCCCCTAAATAGATCCTTACCGTTTTTATCATAGTTTCATGTAGAGTACAATCAAAGATCACCACTTCCTTGGGGACAAATTGAGGGAGTTTTTCATACAAGAAGACACAAAACATGAGCATCAGGATTGGATTAGGGTCACAGATGTCAGTAGCCTAGTTTTGAAGAAGACAAATATATAAATAAGAGGCCATACAGATAAAATATATAAACTAGAGCTAATGCACAGTAATCAATTGTTGAAATATTTTAAAACTGTCTCAAGTGTTACTGACTGGCAATGATACTAAAATGCAGATACAATTAAAATATTGTTGTAAATCAGAAGAGCTTGACTTAAGTGTTAAAAAATGAATGAGATGTATTCTAAGTATAACAATGACCTCAGAGCCTCAAAGACTCCACAAAACCTAGTCAGAGGTCAGAAAGATACTACGCACTATAAATACTGAGCAATGTGCTATAAGACACCATCCCTGAGTTATTAAAGTATCATAGAATACACTAAAAGCAAACTTGAGAAGTAGGCAAAGTACTCACTTAGGTAAAAGATGGCAAGAGATTTTTAAGCAAACCCCAAGGGAGGAGGTAACACATGAGACGAACTTGAAGGCTGTTTGGACATCAAATTGGTTGTATTTGGTGTGAGGTAAAGGGCACGTTCTATCAGAAAGACAAAGCACTACAGGGCAAAAATATAGAGAAGTACAGTGTTCACTTGGAGGAAGAAGTACAATTTGAGTCATGCCTACAGTAAGAAGGGACAGGTACTTGAAGGAAAGACTGAGCACTGTGCAAGAACCACATTGTGGAGGGCATGGGTACCAGGGTCAGGAACTTGGTTTCTGAGCAAGCGATAACACAGTAGCAACAACTGAAGCAGATCAAGCAGTGGGTGGTTGGGGAAGTACTTCTCCCAGAACAGACAAATTATGCTAAGGCAGAAAACATACTTATAGTGATAAACAAGACAAATTAATGATGGTTGTTGGACTAGATTTGAGGTAAAATCCAGATTACAGAGGAATAATGGCACAGATGATCAATATAGCCAGAATGCACAGTGAGGCTAAATAGTAGAGTCAGGAGCAGAAAGAGGAAGAATTCTTTCTATCAATTCATGTAGTGCCTCTGATCTTCTAGAACAAGCTGGAGGTAGTGAGGAAGAATCATTCATATCAAAAAGGAATTTGGATTGATCTGAAAAATGGATTCAAAGAAATATAAAATACCACTGACAAATAAACAACTCAGTCATTGGCAATGTACAGGGAGCTCTCCACACTTCTATAAAATGAAGAGCATGGTATGACTAAACGGCACACATTCAAGTTCGCAACTAAAAATGGCCTGAGCCTAGCCTAGAAATGCAAACAGCTAGAGCTAAGGAAATCTAAAGTGTTACAGTAGGTAACACTTTACAGTAGGGATAAACCCCTTATCCACGGTTTCACTTTCCACAGTTTCACTTACTCATGGCTGAGTGCAGTCTGAAAACATTGAAAGGAAAATTCCAGAAACCATTCATAAGTTGAAAATTGTGCGCTGTTCTCCAGAGTGTAATGAAATCCCATTCAGTCCTGCCCAGAATGTGAATATTCCCTTTGTTCAGTGTCTCCATGCTGTATGTGCCACCTGCCCTTTAGTCACGTGGTAGGTGCCTCAGTTACCAGATCAACTGCCACAGTATCATAGTGCTTGTGCTCAAGTCACCCTTAGTTCACTTTATACTGTCCCCAAACACAAGAGTGGTGATGCTGGTCATTTGGATATGCCAAACAGAAGCTGTGAAGTGCTTTCTTGAAGTGTGAAGGTAAAAGTTCTGAACTTTATAAGGAAAAAAATATATATGCTGAGGCTGCTTAGATCTACCATAAGAATGAAGCTATCCATATCATTGTTAAGAACGAAAAAGAAACCCCTGCCAGTTAGTTGAGAGAGACTACATTACACAATTTTTATCACAGTATATTATTATAACTGTTCTATTTTGTTATTAGTTATTTTTGTTAACTTCTTACTGTGCCTAATCTAGAAATTAAACTTTATCATAAGTGTGTATGTGTAGGAAAAAGATGATATATAGTATATATATACATAGCATACAGAGTATTCAGGCATCTGTGGTCTTGGGCATCCACTGGCGGTCATAGAATACAGCTCTGGTGGGTAAGGGGAGCGGGGGCTACTCCCTCTCTGTGGCACTAAGGCACTTCACTCTACAGTTTGGCAGCAGTTGCCAGAGAATAATTTATAGCCCATCTGATTATCTGCTAATACACATTTCCAAAAACATTCTTTTCCTTTTTTGGAAGAAGAGAAGAGTTTATTCTTCTTTGTTCTGTCAATAAGCAGTAAGGTTTACTGGGAAGGAGGCTGTTAGTACAACATAAGAGTAGAAAGTTGTTAGGGAGTATGATTTGAGAAAAACTAAGAAAGCGTGAAACTCCAAGGTTTCTCATCAGTATTCTGTGGTCCCACATTTCTTCAATGAAGACCATGGTAGTCAGCTGATGGAGAAAAGCTATTTAAGATAAGAACAAACTGAAAAAAATAGATAGAGAGTTTAATTTCCACGAAGTGAAGAGTATGGTCCTGAGGGGCCCTGTGTGATGGGCCAGCCTAGGGTGTGATCCACAGAGGGCTGCCTAGCGGGGTGGGACATGTGTTTCCTGGGGAAAGGAGACCACTCGCAGCAGAGCACTCTGGGCTCAAGTCTGAGGTCAACAAAAGTCTTCTGAACATTGTTTCAGTGACTCCAATATGAAAAATATACAGAACGAAGTATAAAAAGTACTCCAGAAGCTCATATTTGAAAATTTAGACATGAAAATATATGCTTATCTTAGTGGAAAAATATATTTGATAGTTAAGATATTATAGTGGAAAATCAGAGAAAGGGGTATTCTTACCTTTCTTCATGATAAATTTCCATGAAAATAACCTAAATTACACTTTACACGTTAGTATATATTGCACAGCTACACTTTAGGCATTCGTAGGCTTAAAAGGCCAAATGCTAAATTAAGTTAGGTTTTCTTAAGACAAGATTTTCATGTGAAGTCTATTTCAAAGAAATAATCATTATTTTCTCTATAGAGGTCTAACCAAGAACTTTAATCATATTGACCCACTTTTACACCCGATGACAGTATTTCCTCCTGGAGTAACAAAAGATAAGGAATTAAACAAACAAAAACCATCACACAGAAAGGCGCTGGAGGAGAAATCTGCTAAACTAAACTCCAGTCCTACAACTACACAGTGCCATGATCTTGACTAAATCAAATGGTTTTATTAGGCCTCAGTTTCCCCTTCAGTAACAAGAAGAAGTGAGATGGTACTGAGCTTCATGGTAGATTTATTTCATTTGCTCTAACTTCACGGTATCACCAGCTCTCAAAGTAGACATCAACCATAACTAGTAGTATCATCCACTGACATACTGTAACCTCACAGAGAACACTGTTGATTGCCTTCCAAAGAGCAATTTTCTCTTTTCTTCTTTACTAAGAATCCCAATATTTGTGAGATTCTTGATTCCGTTATCAAACACTGCTTTAGCTTAAGAATGGAATGCAATTCTGGACAATGGGAAATATGCTGTCGGAACACTGAGAAAGGTTTAAGTTAAGGAAAAAGAAAAGCACAACAAAAGGGTGCTACCCTACTGGGCCCAAGCGGAGCTGAGTGAAGGTGTTACGTGAGAATTTCAGTCAGAATCAGTGCACATATAAGCCAAAGGGCTGAGAAGAGTCGAGGCAAAAGGAATCTCTGAAAACTTTCTTGAAACACTGAGTAACTATCCCTGTAATATTCCACTGCCTGACTTCACGTTAAGCAAAATTGAATTTCTTCATTTTTAAACCACTTTTACTATGAAATCTGTTATTTAACACTGAAGCATCCTAGCTGATAAAAAAACAAAAATTTTAAGAAAAAATTTAGATTACCTACATTAACCATTAGCTTTCCTCATTACTAAGTGAATTATATGTAGAATAATCTCTATAAACTTATTATATTTATTTTATATCCATCTATCTGCATATAGAAATGAAAATATATTCTATGCTGAGTCCAAATGATTCCCAGTTATTTCTGCTTTAAATAAAAAGCATGTCATGAAAGGGAGACTATGTAATAACTGTATATTTGAGCTCACAAGATGCAACAACAGGACATGACATTGGCTCAGAAACTTATATAGCTGATTCCACAGTTGCAAAGGGCATAAAAAATAGGAAATGTAGACCCGGCTGGTGTGGTTCAGTGGACTGAGCACCAGACTGCAAACCAAAGTGTTACTTGCTGGTTCAATTCCTAGTCAGGGTACATGCCTGCATTGTGGACCAGGTCCCCAGTAGAGGGCACATGAGAGGCAGCCACATATTGATGCTTCCTTCCCTCTCTTTCTCCCTCCCCTCTGCCTATAAACAAACAAATAAATAATACATGAAATATAAACATTAATAAATAAATGCAGTGCTGAATTTCACAGGGTTCAAATGTGGACACTGGTCCACATTTAACCACTAGGCATCAACATTAATTCATTATAGCTAAGTTAATTTAAGGGTGATATTTTTAAACTCTGCCATTTAATGTGGTTGGTAAATCCAGGCTGATTAAAAGTTAATGAATTGGAACTGGCTGGTAAAAGCCTGATAATTGTCTGCTAAGTTAATTGTCAATTTTCCCATTCCCCATTTATCAAATCTTGGACACCTCTGCATCTTTAAGTAGTAGACACATTTTAAAATAGTTTTGGCTACATGATTAAACCTTTTGAGTCATTATAACTGAGGAAATCAAAAAGCAAAGGAGAGAATCATAATATGATGAATTATATTTTCTTTTTTAAAAAAATTGATTTTAGACACAGAGAGAGAGAAGAAGGGAGAGAAACATCGATTTGTTGCACCATTGTTATAGGAGTAAATGCCTTTATTCCCACAACTGCCACAAGGGAAACTCCTGACTTTTTATGCTGATTCAAGATCCCAGTATATGCCTATGTATATTTTTCTAATCCCAAACTGCAATCTAAGCAACCTAGTCATACATTTTCCTTAATATATGTCATTTGTTCATGTGTGTGTGTGTGTGTGTGTGTGTGTGTGTGTGAGACAGAGAGAGAGAGAGAGAAGAGGACCAGAATAGTCACTTGTGTCTCAAGCCACCAAACTAAGGCTTAATACTAACCAAACTGCAGCTTCAGCCTCTCCCAAGAATGTAATCCTAACCACTGATAGACCCTAGCTGTCCCTCAAAGAAAGGTAACTTTGCCTGAAACAATCCACTCTTTGCCAGTCACATCCTTGTCCTGCCTCCTTCTTTCTGCCTATAAAACCCCTCCACTTTGTACAGCTACACAGAGCTCCTTTCTAGTTGTTAGATGATATACTGCTCTATTAAGAATCATTGGATGAAGCCAACTAGATCTTTAAATTTACTCTGTTCAACTTTTCTAACACATTCTACATTCTGTTTATGCCACATCCTCTAAGTGAACACCTTCTTCTCTTACTATTTCCAATCCAAATCCAACCCGCCCTATAAGAACCCAAGTAAGTGCTGCCTCCACCACAAAGTCTTTGGTGGATCAATCTAGATCTCACTGATCTCTTCCCTTATCTGATTTCTACACTTTTTCTCACACGATGACAATTAAATGAGTAAAATAATATTTATCACGCATATATCTTGATAATTCAATAAGTTTGTATGTTCTTCAAAGTTAGGAATCATTTATTATATAATTTAATTACTCTGAAGTAACAAAGAGCTCAAAGATGTTAAGCATACAATATATTTTTGATTATTACCACTGAGGACTTAATGTGAAAAGCTAGATGGAATTATAACTTGGAAGTCCAAATGTAATAAAAATGTATATTGTCATTGTGATCTCTACATGCATACTTATTTTTAATTAGAAGACAATAATACAATAGTTATATTCAAAGAGCTCTGCTCCTTTAATTCATGCTTCAAGCTCAGTAAGATTAATAACACATTCATTCCTATGGTTTAAGAAAACTGGACCCATCACTAAAACTTTCTTTTTATGTGTAGTTGGATGTACATAATTATACACATTAAAAATATCCAAGTAGAATTCGATGCAGACATATTTCAATCTTCACATTTTAGCAACATCCCGTGAAAAGTATGTTTCAGTTTAGATTTAAAATTTGTGAAGAAAGGTATATTATTAAGGAGTCAATTAACATTTTTCCACAATGGACATACTAAAGGCCAACAGGTATACAAAAAGGTGCTCAGCATCACTAATCATGAGAGAATGTAAATCAAAACCACAGTGAAAAATCACCTCATATCTGTTAGGATAGCTTTTCTCAAATAGACAGGAAATACCAAGTGCTGGAGAGGATGTGGAGAAAAGGGAACCCTTGTGCACTATTGGTAGGAGTGGTGCAGCCGCTATGGAAAACAGTATGGAGGTTCCCCCAAAACTTAAAAACAGAGCTACCATATGGTTCAGCAATCCCACCAGGTATATATCCAAAGGAAATGAAATCAGTATCGTGGAGATATCTGTATTCCCATGTTCAGTTGCAGATTCACAAGTCAAGATATGGAAACAGCTAAGTGTCTGTAGACAGATCAGTGGATAAAGAAAATGTGGTTCGTACTTACAACAGAATGTTACTTAGTCATGAAAAAGGAAAACCCTGCCATTTGTGACAACATGGATGAACCAGGAGGACATAATGCTAAGTAAAATAAGCCAGGCGCAGAAACACAAGTATTGTATGATTTCAATTCTTTATGGAATCTAACAAGTCAAACTCATAGAACCAGAGAGTAGAACGGTGTTTGCCAGAGCAGGGGATGGGGGAGATGAGAGGATACAAACTTTCAGTTAAAAGATGAATAAGATCTGGAAATATAATTTAAACTATGGTCATTATAGTTATTAAGAGTGGATTACACACTTGAAATTTGCTAAGATAGGAGATCTTAAGTGTTCTCGTCACTCACTCAAAAAACAGTAACTATGTGAGGTGATGGATATTTTAATTAACATAATCATGTTAATTATTTTACATTATATACATAAAACATCATGATGTTGTACACCTAAAAAATCACATCATCCAAACTAAATATTTATAAATTTTATTTGTCAATCATACCTAATAAAGCTGGGAAATAAGTAAGAAAAAAAGATCCTCATAAAATATTTAAAGAATGTAGGATATAAAGGCACTCACCCTTATGCCCATGGTAAGGCCAATTTCAAGAAGACTATTGACAACCATCAGGGAATTGTGAAAAATCTGTTCAATAGTTTTTGGTCGTGTGTACATACTTATAAAATAACGCTCAATCTGAAAAAGACAACAAGAAAACCTTTCTGTAATGGAATAAAAATGGCTGCTTTTTAACTGTTCTCTGTAATTCAGCGAAGAATTGTTGAGTAACATTTGTCTATAGTAGCCTACTGCACTCAAAATACAAGAATAAACAAAAAGGGAATGGTAGCCAGGAAGATTTAGATGTTACTTAACATCAAAACATTTAAAAGAATCAATTTGCAGAAAATACTTTAAATTTTAACTACTAAGCTTTTTTAATAAAATAGAAAATCATTAGGCATATAAATAACTCTTACCAGAAATGGGCAATAGCCTCCCAATAGTGTGGCAAAAACAAGGCCATCTGAAAGGTCTGTGTCAAAATTTAATATCCATCTTTCCTCGGGAACACCTGTTCCAAAATAAAAAGAGCAAATATAACAACAGTTTTACTTCCCTAAAAAGATATCTAGCCCTGGCTGGTGTGGCTCAGTGGATTGAGTGACGGCCTGCGAACCAAAGAGGTTCGATTCCCAGTCAAGGCACATGCCTGGGTTGCAGGCCAGGTCCCCAGTAGGGGGCGCATGAGAGGCAACCACACAGTGATGTTTCCCTCTCTCTCTTTCTCCCTCCTTTCCCCGCTCTAAAAATAAATAAATAAATAAATAATTGATTTAATAAAGGTATCTTATGGAAATTTATGCAATAGTCAAGGAAACATTTGTCTTTTTTGGGACAAGAAAAATCACATCATTTTGGAAATAAAAACAAAACTTAAACCTCAGAAGCTCAATGCCAGGAAATATATCTGCAAGTTTTTATAAACAACTGCAAAAGCTGTCTCCTTTATTCATACTTGAATCACTATGAGGAAGGAATATATTACCATGCAGTAATGGAAATAAAATCCAGGATTTCAAAATTAGTCATTCTGTAGAGTACATTGGAGTTCAAGTGTTTGATCATGATCATCAACATGGGTAAAGAGGCTCATAAGACATGGAGTTACTTGTAACTCTAAAGTTTTAGGGGCAGATACCCTATTTCTTGCAGAAATTCCTCCACAAGTAGGGTATGTGGAAGGGGTTGGAGATTTATGGCTAAAAAATAACCGATAATTGACCTACAAAAGATAACATAAGGAGAAATCAAAGGACTTCTCAGTTGCAAAGATGGTTAATATGTTGAAACCAGAACAAGACAAAGTATCTGGACATTTAGTAAATATCTGAAAGCCTGTCCTATATTAGGGAGAGAGGGGGTGTCTTAGACATCAGAAATCATTGCTATGTTGGATGCCACATTTCCTTTTTTCAAGTGTTTTCAGAAGGGCCTAGATTATTACTGGATTTAGATGATTTCTTGTCTGAAAACTTGGGAAAAATTTGGTGATCTTCATAAACTCCCTCAAATCCTTTAATTCTTATTTTCTGTGAAGAACAAACCATGACAAGATATGTTCATGACACGTATATTAATTCCACAAACCAGGACTGCTTTACATCGGAACTGGAAGACTCAGTTTTCTCTGAAACCACAGATGTCCTGGATACGTCCCAGAAATGGTGCCTCATACTTTTCATCTGAGATGCTACAACATTGAATGTTTCTATTGGACTTCTATAGCATATTACTGAGAACTCAACCTAGCAACCAAAGATCATTAGGAATTTTCAACTAATACATAGCAAGCAACATTCTGCACTATATTTTTCAAAGTATTTTTTCCTGATAGAAACCTCTAAATTACTGTATTTGATATAAAATGTGATGCATCAAAGTAATAATTTTAAAAAGCACATTTCCGTTTGGCTATATAATTATAACTTAAATGTGCTTCTGTTAATGTATATTTACCACTCTTCTAATAAAAGCAAAGGGTCTCACTTTTGTAGCCATTATTCATTTTTCTATGACCTAGAAGCAATTCTAACTTTAATCTGAAAAATGCAATTTACTAGCCTTTTAAGTTGATGGTGAATCAGTCAGTTAGCAGGAGATACAGACCATGTCCTCTAAATATCCCATCCTCATCTTGTACTGACATTAGAGAAAGGATAGAAATTCCCCAGAAGAAGTTTAACACCTAGTAGAGGAATGGTCACACCCATAAAGAGAAACAACTAATGAAAAATCTCCCTAACTAGAAGCTAATGAATAGATGACAATATAGCAAAAACTGTTACGCTGTTACTATCAACTCCATGAACTGCAATCCAGCACCACAGGATCCATTATGGCTTTCTCCATTCCCTTACTTCTAACTTCTATAGTTAAAAACCTGGTTCTCATTATCTGCAATATATTCACTTATTTGTTCAACACTAGTATACACATGAAGTCTTTTCAGAATTGCACACCCATATCTCTGGCAAGAAAGTAATGTGTAGGTACAGTTTAGTTCTACTTTTTTTTTTTACCTTTTATTTTATTTTTTTTAATTTTATTTGATTTTAATTGTTCTAGTTTTTCTTGAGTTCTACAGTATGCACTCATGGTATAGTTTTCAAAAGATAATTAAGTCAGCTCCTTTCTTTTCCTTTCACTCAGTGAGGTTGTCAGACATTTGTAATTCAGTTACATTTGTCATTCGTCGCATTCATTTGTCACAGTCTACATGCCATCCTGGGTTACATCCATGTCTTTGATTTTCAAAAATGCACATACTAACATTCATTCACTCTTTGCGGTATAGCTTCTAGGATTTTGAGATCTATAATGTCATGTATTTACCACCACAATTCCACACAGAAAAGTTTCATCACCCACCTCCCACCCCTAAAATGCTCATGTGCATTATGGGCCAACATATTGATATTTACCCCCCAAACAAGTGTGGTGGGATTTTCATTGGAGTTACATCATTTTGACATCTCAACAATAGTCTTCAACTCAACATGTGTGACATATTTCTCTATTTATTTAGTTCCTTTCATTAGTATTTTATAATGTTCAGCACACATATGCTGCATGCATTTCATTAAGCATTTTATTATATGTTAAATTATAACATACATATTTATTTCAAATTCCAATTGTTTACTGTCATTATATAGAAATAGAATTTACTTTTGTATACTGATCATATATCCCACAACCTTGATAAACTGATACACTAGTTCTAGGAGCTTTTTTGTGGATTGTTTGGGATTTTCTACTTCACTGTCATGTCGAATCCCAGCCCCTCTCCCAGGGGTAGAGTTGGTATGAGGGTGTCTGTGTGTGTTTAAGTTTCATTTCTGCAGCTGCAATGAGTTTTCACCACGGACCTAAGGATGACAGCATGTGTTTTCCTTCTCCTCGTAGATTAAACTTTTTGTTCTCTAGGAAATATAGGAGTCTGTGCAAAATGCTTGCCCCTCCCCCAGGTCGGCATTATAGGAGGCACATTCTCCAGACACTCCAGTCATTTCTGTAAGCAACCAGTGAGGTTTGTGGGGTAAAATCCTTCAAGAGAACACAGTCTCCCCCTACAACTGTGATCCCCAGGGGCCTCATGCTCTCTCACTAGTGTACACTTGGCCTCCACCAATTCACTTAACTCTTACACTCTAACTCAACTCTTCTCATCAGAGTCTAGCTGTCTCTATCACAAGGAGACAGTTTGTTATCAACCCATTTCTTCTTGGAAGTACCTACTCCTCACACTTGGGGCTGCTTTGTTGGCCTACAGCTTCAGTTTCCTAGGGGAGCTTTAAAACACTGAGAATTTACTGTTGGTATGGCTTCTGCTGTTGTAACAACAGTCCCCCCCACAAAAGAAGCTCTTTCTAGTCTTCTACTTCCCTGAGAGGAATCAGTGGCACCCACATATGTCTATTCCACCCATCGCAACTTTGGAAATCCTCTGACATTACTTGTCAAACACTAGGTGGTGGCATGGGCTGTTGCCGCTCAAACACGGATCTCAGTGCGAGCAGGATGTCAATAAAGCTCCAGGACAATGTTGGGAAGAGGTATGGATCAAACTCCAAAGCTCTTCTCCAACCTCTGATTCCAGGCCTGTATGTATCCTTCCATTCACACATAAGGCTATTGCCAAGTAAGACCCACCACAATTTACTGCAGCCTTAGGTATGCCAAGGATTTTCTCTATTTTAATGTAAGCGCCTTTGATTTAGGCTACTCTCTCTATATGCTCCTTCTAAGGTTTTGCTACCCACAGTGCGCTCTGAGAATCAGCAGCACCTTCAACTGGAAGCTTGTTGAAAATGAAGAATGTCAGGCCCCAATCAACACCTACTGAAACATAAAAACAGTTTCACAAAATCTCCAAGTGGTATCTATTCATATTACTGTCTGAAAATTACTGATCTAGGGTTGTTTTTTAGAGAGAGAACCATCAGTCTAATCTAGTCCTCATCTGTTAGGAACCAGAAAGTTCAAGGGCTGTATCACAGAGCTTTTCAATTTTAATTTGGGAGCTATATTTTCAACTCTTTTTCTACTATATCACTTCAAATAGTCAGAAATATAAAAATATTAATAAAAATGGTGGTCCTAAATAGTATTATGAATTTGAGATATGGCTGTTAAACATAAAACTAAATCATTTTATTCACTCATAGAAACTCCTTCAAAGTCTACAAAAAAGAAATGTTTCCCAAAAGAATTGCTGAGGTTTATATAAAATTAAAACAAAACAATTAAAAAGTACAGAAAACAGTTACAAAGTATCACTTGTGTAAATGGAAGCAAAAAATTATTATTTAGTGAACTAATTTTAGCAAGGTATTTAAAAAATTAGCTATCATGGCAAAAGTGAGTATGTGCCAAGACTACAAGGTTAGTTTAATTAATTTAACTTATTATACATATATATTCAATGGTATGCAATGTAGTTTCCTAGAAAACTACAGAGAAAATTTAAATTTCAGGACATAATGAAGATAAAGTACAAAATAATTCTATAGTAAATATCAAAGTTCATGATGAAATATTGAACGTATTCTGTTTAGGATTAAGTGTGAAAAAGATCAGGTATAATGCATGATTGTCTACATTGATGCAAGGTTAGAAAAAGCCTCTACATGTCTGCATGTCTCCTTTCAATCAATAACTTAGGCTTCAAACAGAGGACAAAATATACCTCATATGCCCAATTTACCAAGGAAATCTTTTAGATCAGGCTTCACACTCTTAAACAGCTCACCAACTTGAACATTATTAAAAAAGTCTAAAGCCAGACTGGTGTGGTTCAGTGGATTGAGTGTGGGCCTGTGAACCAAAGGGTCACTGGTTCGATTCCCAGTCAGGGCACATGCCTGGGTTGCAGGCCAGGTCCCCAGTTGGGGGTGTGAGAGGCAACCATACACTGATGTATCTCTCCTTCTCTTTCTCCTTCCCTTCCCTCCCCTGAAAATAAATAAATAAAATCTTTTTAAAAAGTCTAAAGCCAAACAAAGTTACTTACAGGGAAGGAGTTATCAGACTAATCTCAGTTTTTCAAAGCTATTTTACAGGCACAACTGTCCATAGATTCAGAGAAAAATAAAGGGTGATGCCCAAAATTGATTCTCAGTCAAGATGCCATTCACATATAAATAAACTGAAGATATTTACAAAGAGAACTCAGATGCTAGAGTCTCTTGAAATGAAAATTAGACAAAATAATTATAAAATCACTAAACTGAAAATAATTAAAAGTGGAGAATCCAGGTAAAATGACATATCATCAAACACTGATAAAATAGAATATGAGTCTTCTAAGTACTACAATGGACATAAAAATCCTAATGATGACACTGAGGCAGGAGAGTAAGAGGAAATAAGAGCAACAATTACCTCACCTGTCCCATCAATGACTGTCAATGCTGTGTAAAATCCAAACAAAACCAAGAAAACCTCAGAAAGTATAATACTAGTCATAAATTTCTTCTTTTAAATTTGAGACATATTTTAGGAAGCATTTCTTGTGGTGGGCAAATATTTATCTTACGTGGAATCTCTGCACTATTTAATCATATTCTATATTCCCACACAGGAGAGGTTTTCACCGCGCTGTGCATCGGAACCACCCAAAGAGCTTTTGAAGGTGCACATGTACTGGCAACATCCCAGAGACTGCAATTCGATTGTTCTACAGTGGAGCATCAGATATATATATTTTTTAATTTTTCAGGTGATTCTCCAGATTTGAAAAACCACCACAGTGAATGAAAAAGGAAATAAGACATCTCTCTGGATATCAGAAAAGAATTCATAAGAATTGCACAGATCTAACTTAAACATAAATTAATGTTTTGAGGAAACGGTATCACATAATGGTAGTTAAGAGTGATGATAAGTGAATCTGTTCTTCATTTAGTCCTATTCTAGATACGCTTTCCTTCCACAAAGCTGAAAATTCATTACTAGTTATTTAGGAAATAGTCTTGAGTCTCCCTCCTTTCAAAGATTTAAATAATATTTGTGAATGCTTTTTAAGCATTTTGAAAGAAAGCAAAATGTTGGAAAAATTCATATGGGATGCTAAATGTCTGAGACAGTTTTTAGGTCACTATAATGCTACACCCAAAATTCTGAAATTTTAGACAGTACATTAAAAAGATAAGAACTTTCCAAAAATGAATTGTCTATACAATAACCCTGGGCATTATGGAATGTGATGGTTGCTGTCTGCCTCATTCCTTAATTTCCAGCCCACAGTGATATTGTAGCACTGATACTTCTGAGACTATTAGAAATGGTGACAGTTCTGTCCTGATGATGAAGCTAGAAACAGAAGAGAACTGAATGGGACATCATTGGAGTGGAAATGCTGATAAAATGGTTGGTGAACTGATATATATTTACTTATGTATTTGTTCTATATTTAAAAAATGCTAAGTTATATGTCTATGTGTGTATGTATATATATCCATACGTATTGATACGTATATACATATGGATATATGTATATACACATGCACACACCATGTTTATGACTCTATTTGTTAAATGACTTTTTCAGTTCAGTGAGCAAGTAAGGGTCCCAACCATAGAGATAAAAGTGCTCTAACTAATCAACTTGTGAAGATGTTGTGATAAAAAAAAACTCTCATCTGCAACTCAAGAGACAAGGCTCATTACTTTTTTTAATTTTATTTTTCAATTATAGTCTACATTCAATATCATCTTGTATTAGTTTCAGGTGTACAGCATAGTGCTTAGAAAGACTAGGCTCATTTCTAAGGCCCAGGAAGCTAACTTCCTTCTTTCAATTAGAATGTAACTGATATAAGAGAAAGGATTTAGGCTCTTTTGTTCTCTGCTGCATCTCTAATCCCTAAAACAGTGCCAGGCATATAAATTGTCAATTAAGAAATATTTGTTTAAAAAATGATTTCTTCAGTAGATTCTGCTCTTGTTAGAATTTTAAAACATCAATTATCATATCAAACTCAGATAAAGATTATCTTATTCCTTATTCAGATTATTTTACAGTATTTGTTTTTACACTTAATACTTTTTCATACATTTAGAATTCATTTTTGGTATATGGTATAGAGTACAGAGTTAACATTACCTTAATTTAAAAATTAACTTTACCTTAATTTAAAAGTTAATTGACTTAGCACTATTTACTGAGTAAACTAATATTTATTATAAATATTGAAATGTCACATTCATCATACTAAATTCTATTATATACTTTCATTGTTCTGAGTTCCCTGCTATGTTCGATGCAATTGTAAATATTATGACTCTTTAAAATATTTTAATAGCAAATAATACTAATTATTTAATATTTTGCTTTGTAATATATTGTCTTTAACTTTTTCTATATATTTTTTTAAATTTTATTATTATAATGCAACCTTGGAAACCTAGCAAGTGAATAAAGCATCTAGTTTTAGAAAAACATGATGGTGGACAGAGGTAAGAGGATCCTGTATTACCACATATTAAAGGCTAATAAAAAGGCTGTTGATGGTGCAGACTGGTGCAGCCACTGTGGAAAGCAGTATGGAGATACCTCAAAAAATTAAAAATGGGTCTGTCTTTTGACCCAATGATCTACTTCTGAAAATATATCCAAAGGAACCCAAAACACCAATTTGAAAGAACATAAGCAACGCTATGTTCATTGCAGTCTTATCTACAATCACCAAGATATGGAAGCAGCCCAAGTGTCCACCAACAGATGAGTGGATAAAATAACTATGGGACATTTACACAGTGGAATTCTACTCAGCTCTAAAAAAAAAAATTTTACCCTTTGCAACAGCATGGATGGACTGGAGACACATTACGCTAAGTGAAATAGGTCGGTCAGAGAAAGACAAATACTGTATGGTTTCACTCATATGTGGAATCTAATGAACAAATTGAACTAACAAGCAAAATAGAGACAGACTCATAGATGGAGAGCAGATGACAGCTAGTGGGTGGGGAGGTTAGGGGATGGAGGGGTTGAGCAAAAAGGAAGGACTCATGGGCATGGTGGACAACAGGAGAGTGATTCCTGGGGGAAGGGGGTTTAAGGGGACTAAATAGTAGTGGGAAAAATACAGTAAAATTTTTTAAAAATAAAAATTTACAAAGTTGAACTAAAGTTTAAATATAAAAAAAGAAGTATAATAAAAAGAAAAAAGCTAAAGACCCAAATGCTTCATTTCAGATGAAGTTTTAAGCGTGATTCTTAATACATTCTATTTGGTAATTCTGGTATGTTAAAAAGTTCAACTGAGTAAATTCGAAGATCTACTTTGCTTTATTTAAGTGACTCATGAATCAGGCAGTATCCCAACAACTAGAAGGGTGCTCAGAGGGGTTGTACAACATGGAAGAAGGGGGGGACAAGGAAAATAAAGGATTATTTTGGGACAGGGAGGTCTTTTCAGAGGGATAAGAGAACCAAAACTGTTTTCACCCTGCAGATAAGCCCCTTCTCTGTAGAGGATGGAGAAAGCCCATTTGACAAATTACCTCACTGGTGTTGACAGAAATTCCAGACTGGTTAATGAAGATTATGTTTCTGGGAAAGGTTAAAATTGTAAGAAGATCAAGCATTAAATCTAGGTTTAGGTCTCATGGAGGGTTTAAATATAGGTTTGGTATCATGGGCTTTTTAGCAGGAGTGATGCCATTTGGGGTCCATGGTTTTCTCTTTAGCAAGTGAAAAAGAGAAAACCAGCCCCTGACATCTGTGAGCTTGCCTGGTGTTCTCAGCTGAGCTTTGGTGCTGGTAGGGGCTCATTACAGCTAGGTCATGTTATTCTCTTATTGGACATAAACAGTCTAATAAAACATCGATATCGCACAAGGTCACTTTGCCACTGTAATGAAGTGAGGCAAAACAAGAGCATTTCAGACTACTGACTAAGCACAGACAAAAACGAGCTCTCTGTGTAAACCACAAAATACCAAACATCCCCCTCTCTAGACTAATGAGCAACTACTGCTTCTTTACCAATTAAAGAATTAGCTTCACTATAGTCCTCTTTCCTCTAGAGAAGATTTATTAAATTACTCAACCCTAGCATTACCAGTGTCCCTAACAGTATGCAATCAAGGTGAATCCCTGTCCTTGAACCTTTCCCAAATTTACCTAGTCAATGCACAAATCCTATTAACTGTTATTGGCATTGGGGTTCTGGAGTTCCCCATGATCAAAATGGACAGGGAACCCCAGAGAAATTTCCAGACAGATTTCATTAAGCTTATGCCTGAGGACAAGGAAGGAAGGTCCTTTGAACTGGCTTGTTCTGCTTGGCTGCCTTTATAAGCTGGGTACAAGGCGAAGCTTGCATGAAAAGACAGGCATTTTGAAAAGTCTTGTGGGAATTTCCATGTCTCATTAGGAAAAGCAAGTGGGTAGAAGGGAGATAAAATTCTGAATTTTGTTTTGAGCAGGGTGGAAGGGTGGTGACATTCTTACAGTTAGTTTATCCTTCTGGCCACCTGGTCTTAATTTAGCTTCCTGGCCACCTCGTATTTTTCCATTCTCGGGCCCAAGTGCCTATACTGTCTCATAACATCTTTCATAATATCCTTTACTGTGAAACAGCCCAGGATTCTCCATAATGTGTGGTCTCCCTCTTTGCAATGAGAACTAAAAAAAAATTGGCCAACGACAGATGTGGTCCAGTGGTCTGTGGCCGTAAGGCATTGACACTTAGTGGTATAAATATGAAAGAGAAAAAATGTGGTCTGGCAGTGCGTATGTGGGGGGTGGTTTACATCCTCCATTTCCCAGCACACCTGGCTACTGCCTTGGTTCATCCTGATTTATTAAACCACATCACTAATCCATTGGAAATGGTTTACATTTGTTTGCCTGCTTGGTGTTTCCGACAATTTAGTGTTGAGCTTCATACTAATAGTGACTTCTACATATTGACTGACAGTCACCTTCCCAAAATAAAACATTGATGTCACATTAAAATGTCAGATTATACCATTTCTATTGTCTGTGTGTGTTTCCTTTTGCAACACTGATGAAAAATGTTTAATGCTAAACATTAAAGGGCAAATTTGGAACTGCTGCAAAAATATAATGGGCTTTGTAAATAATGACTATTTTTTGGTTTAATGAAGTTGAAAATTAGACATATTTGAAACAAGCAATGCATACAAATGTAAGACCTCGATACCACATTAACTTTTAGATAACAGATTAAAAGGCCAATACAATCTCCCAAACATATATTGAATATTGTTTACTTGAACAAACTCTTATATAATAAATGAAATTAGGGGCATCTTTAAATGGTACATAAAATAAAAGATGAATTTTGCCAAGTATACTTATAATTCTGCTTTATTAAAGAAAGTAGAATAAAAACAGTATTTTTCATTCATAAGAACCACAATGTTACTTCATGACAAAATGTTGAAATAAGCATAAGTTAAAATGACATTATTTGTAGAACAGAGCTCCTTTGAACAGACAATTCAAAATGCTCCAATTTCAGAATTTTGTTAAAAGTGCAGTCAAATGAAAGTACTTAGAATTGTCAGAAATTAAATTTACATTACAAAATGCTCTGTTGCCACTCTCAAAATTACCAGGTGATCACAGGATGATCAAATTTCCAATAGCAATGAAAGGTAGCATTTGAAGCAAAGGGTGCAAAGAAATGACATATAAAAGGGGTACTTTATCATAGGCATGATCTGTGGAAGAAGATACTGTCACTAAGGTGTGAAAAAATAGTTCATCAGTGAGAAAGAGTTAACTATAGTGTTAATGATAAATGAAGCACATACAGTAAGAGAGCTACTGCGAGCAGATGGAGGAGTGTGTATAACAGCAACTGTACCTCCTGGCAGGCACTAAAAAGGTCCCCTATTTACATCAGATAGCTGTCCACTGATCATAAGAGAATTGCTTTTTGACTTTCACAACATTTAGAATAAATCCCATGTTATGTTTTTTTAAACAAGGTTGAGTATCTTTTTTTTTTAACTGTGGCTCCCGGCAACCACCTATAGTTAGGAAATGTGACTTAATCAAACTTTGACTGCCTGGCACCAGATAACCTTGGACGAATTCATAAAGAGTCCAGTGTTAAAATATCAATACGTCCGTCTGCTCAGAGGGTTAGGTGTGCTGATCGAAAGCATATGATCTTGCTGCACTTCAACCCATTGACTTGCTGCTGACAGACCAAATGCCCATTGTATCATAGCAGTCATCAGCTCAGCCATTTCCTAAGACTCTCCAAGGGCAACAGAATAAAGTTCTAAATCACTGTCCTAATATTCAAAGTCCTGGATGGCTGGACCTCTGAGCTTTACTACGTGATACTCTCCATGCTTTCCCTCTATCAAGAGCAAATTTCCCCCTCACTTGTCACATCCTTCTTAGCTCCACCATTGCAAAGAAATTCTAAAGATAGGAAATGTGTCAGACCTGTCCTAATGGGGGTGGAGGTGCTGATAAAACGACCTCAGCAGATATGTGATATGGAAGCAACCTATCCTGCTGACTCCACTGCTAAACTGTCCAGAGTTTCTGGGAAATCCATCACCAACTAAAATGCTATTTATTTGTTGCTCCATCAGGGTGACCAAGACAGGCTGTCCACAGGGATGATGCTGAAATCTGCCAACTGATCAGCTTATCTAGAAAATGTGTCAGTGAGGCCCTCTGTCTATTCTCTGTAATGTCATCTTCTTCACTATTGAAAGATAAATTCACAGGGTACAGAATCCAAGGTACTTTTACTTCTCTCAACACTTTAAGTATTTCATCACACTCTCTTCCTGATTGTATGTTTGCTGAGAAGTTAGATGTAATTATTATCTTTGCTCCTCTGTAGGTAAGGTGGGTGTTTTTTGGCTTTCCTTTGGCTTCTTTTAAGATTTTTTTATCTTAGATTTTCTGCAGTTTGAATATAATAAGCTTAGGTATAAAGGTTTTTTGACATTTTTCCTGCTTGGTATTCTCTGAGCTTCCCAAATCTGTGGTTTCATGTCTGACATTAATTGGGGAAAATTCTCAGCCATTATTATGTCAAAGGAATTATTGTTTAAAGGAGAAATTTTTTGGAAATGTAACTGGTGAACAAATATGATTCTGTGAACAATTTAAAAGCATTAATGAAACCCATTTTGTGGTACTATTGTCTGTCTCATATATTAGTATGCCGCATAATCATATAACATACAGATTGCTAGGCCTCACCCTCTGAGTTTCTCAATTAAAAGATTTGGGGTACAACCTTATCCATCTATTCACCACAACACCACTGCATCAAGTTGTAAGCACTGTCAGGCCTTTTCAATGAAGTGGGGTAAGTGCAGAAAATGTTGATATTGAGAGGTTAAAATCCAGGGCACTAATTATGACTTTTTCTCAGTCCAAGTTAACCTAAGTGAAATATTTCACAGAGTTTCTATTCACATACTTCTGCAGTTAGTAACCATGAAAAACATGCTGAAGATGAAAAGTGCCTCCCTCCACCTCAACCATTCAACCTGACCACCACATTTGTACCAGAAGGTACAAATCAGTAAGCTAAAATATATTCAATTATTTGCAATAGAGTAGAAAAATGTATAAAACCTGAACGTGTCTCTTTATTCACTCATTTATTCATTCATTTATTTACTCAAACAATATTTGGTATCTATTCTTTTCAGGCAACCGTGCTAGGCTCTGAGAACACAGTAGTGAAAAACAAAACAGACAAGATTGTTCCTGTTAAGAAGCTGACGTTCTACTGGAGGAGACAGACTATATGGATTACTTTGGGAAAGTGCTATTGTGAAAAGTTGAGCAAGAAAGAGGAGGACTGAGGGATATGCTATTTTAGAGTGGTTATTGGGAAAGCTTCTCAAATAAGGTGATACTTAAGCAGGACTTGAATGAAGTAGGGAAGGAAATCATAAAGATATCGAAGAAAATAATGCTCAAAGCAGAAAGAATAGAAAGTACAAAAGTTTTGCAGTCATGGGTCTCAGCAGTTTAAAAAACAGCAAAGGGCTAATATATTCAATGGTGGAAAGCTGAACACTTTTCCTCTAAAATCAGGAACAAGATAAGGAGGTCCACTTTCACCACTTTCATTCAACGAAGCATTGAAAGTCCTAGATCCAATAATTAGATAAAAAAGAAACACAAGGCATCCAAATCAGAAAGCAAGAAGTAAAACTGTCACTATTTGCATATCTCATAATACTATATATATATAGAAAACCCTAAAGACTCTATCAAAAAACTACTAGAACTAATAAATGAATTCAGTAAAGTGGCAGGATACAAAATTATACAAAAATCTGTTGCATTTCTATGCACTAATAATGAATGATCAGAAGAATAAAATAAGAAAACAATCCCACTTACAATTGCATCAAAAAGAACAAAATACCTAGGAATCCATTTAACCAAGAAGGTGAAAGACCCATAGTCTGAAAATTATAAGACACTGAAGAAAGAAAATGAAAATAATACAAATAAATCAAAGGATATACCACACTCATAGATTAGAAGGACTAATATTGTTAAAAATGTCCATACTACTCAAAGCTACATATAATTTCATGCATTCTCTATCAAAATACCAATGGTGTTCTTTTCAGAACTGGAAAAAATCCTAAAATTTATATGGAACCACAAAAGACCACAAAAAAAACAAAGCAATCTTGAGAAGAAACAACAAAGATGGAGGTATTGTGCTGCCTGATTTCAAACTACACTACAAGGCTACAATAATCAAAATAGTACTGTACTGGAATAAAAACAGACAGATAAATCAATGGAACAGAACAGAGAGTCCAATAATAATCCTTTCTTATGTGGTCAATTAATATATGAGAAAGTAGGCAAAAACAAAAAGCAGAGAAATGACAGTCCCTACAAAAAGTGGTGCTGGGAAAACTGGACAGATACATTAAAAAAAATCACACTGGACTACTTTGTTATACTGTAGACAAGGATAAACTACAAATATAACAACTAAAACCATAAAACTAGATGAAAACATAGTCAGTAAACTCTTTGGTATCAGTCTTAGCAATATCTTCTCCAATATGTCCCCTTGGGCTAGGAAAAAAAATAAACAAATGGCACTATGTAACACTAACAAGTTTCTACACAGCAAAGAAAACCATCAGCAAAAAGAAAAAAAAAACAGCCTACTGAATGAGAGGAGATATTCACAAACGACAGATCCAATAACAGGATAATATGAGAAACATAAGGAACTGATGTTTCAACACAATAAAAAACAAACAATTCAATTTAAAAATGGGCAGAGGACCTGAACAGACACTTCTCTAAAGAAGATATGGAGATGGTCAACAGACATATGACTACCATCAACAAAGCAACAAACAAGTGCTGGAGAGGTTGTGGAGAAAAGGGAACCCTAGTGCACTGTTGGTGGGAATGCAGACTGGTGCAGCCACTGTGGAAAACAGTATGGAGGGTCCTCAAAAAATTAAAAGTGGAACTGCCTTATGATCCAGCAATTACACTTCTGTGTTTATAGTTTTTAATGGTTCAAATAAATTTTTATAAGATGTGAATCTTATCAAATTACAGTTTCAAGTCAAAGAGTTTGATGTTATTAGCACCTTAATAAGAAGGTATTAAAATATTCTATATTTACTGTTCTCTAATACCAATATATCAAAATATCTCTTTCAAGCCTGATGTCACTGTTTGCTTCACTAATGGTTTTAAGTTAAGAGCAACTGTAATTCAAACTCTCATTTTAAATCATACTTTTAATCTTCTCTTACTTCTAAAGTTTAGAATAAAGTCCAAGGGTTCAGTATAAGAAATAAACTTAATCATTATATGTTAAAACACAACCCATTCTGAACATAGCAGAAGTGTATGTACTTGGAAGAAGGGAGCTGAATTGAAGTCAAAGAAATAGCCAACATCAGTACTGTCTTCCTCATGATAATCAATGCTCATGGTGAATAAAAAAAAATACACTATTATACTAGCAAATTGGATCTTTTCCAAAGAGTTTAATGCTTTTAGGGTAGAAACCTATAGAGCCTTATTCCTCCTAAAGAGCAGAGCCAACGCGTGCCGGCCTGAACCCTGGAGCAGGTCTGTCTACGAACACACTCTTTGCTCAGTATACAGGGTGGGAAAAAAGTGGGTTGATAGTTGTTCATATGGAAAATAACACAATAATGAATAACTAATAATACAAGAATAAACTCTGGGTTTCTCACATACTCACAACTGTGGACCTACTTTTGCCCTACCCTGTATGGGCCTAAGATGACCTACCCATGAAGCATTATGCCCTTAGTGATCTCCAGCATGACTGTCACAACAAAATGCAAGATGTTGTCTAGTCAGTTTTCACTTGATCTCAGCTAAGTACATACAAAGTTTGAGTAGTGTCACCTCAAGTTAATACTTTACAGAGCTGAAACTGCCGTCAATTATACTAAAGCTATTTCACTTCTGGAGCATCGATACATAATTTTTATCAATTATTATTCAAAATCAATTGGAGAGGCATCTTTTATTATTTGTATTTTACAAGGAAAAAACTGATCTTGAAGATATTAAGGAATACTTTCTTGTTTTGAAAAACAGAGCATAAATGTTGCAGTCAAGTCTAAATAAAATCCATGAATTCTCAGTCCAAACCACAGCTCTTTCTACACTGTCATACTACAACTTGTGATGATTTATCTAAAGAAAAAAAGTATTTTCTTACCTTTGTGACAGTTTTGCCATATAACATTTCGGGTATTCTCATAATATGTGTTCAACCAACTGAGCAGAATTTTTTCATGGTCAGAATAAATGTTGCTATATTCAAAAGAAGGATTGACTTTTGGTGAATCACACAAATGTATTGGAGGCAAATCTTTACCACTGTGTGGTACAACCCGAGTTAGTACCAGAACCTAAAATGGAATAAAAGAGAGAACAATAACATTTTACTAGACCTGAATAGCAAAATAAAAGTTTGAAGACTAAATTAAAAAAAATATGTCAGGTACATAAATAAAGTAAGGCATCAGTATTTTCTGCTTAATTATATCCATTCAAGAATAAAATGAAAAAAAAGAAAAGAAAAAAAAAGAATAAAATGATAGATAAGAGGACATCTAATACCCATTTTAAATTCCCAACTTTTTGCTTCTATAGCATCTACTCTATAAGGTACCACACTATGCAACTTACAAGAAGCAACTTATTATCTAAGGATTCCAGTCACCAATTTCCAGTGTGTGAGTGGGAGTGGGGGGAAATGCCCATCCTCACATAGCCAAGCAATTCTAGAACACCAGCACAGCCTCCAGCAATTCAACTCAATTCTGACACTATCTACCCAGAGATAAAATCAGATTCCAGAAATTAAGGGTTTGGTCCCACAAGACTATACTCCCCCCGAGCTACTTCAGATGCCAATGAAAAGCCTAGGCTGTTATCTATGCTTCTAACCCACCAACTATCCACTGGAGACTCCAACGACCCCTTCCTTGGCAACTAAATTAAGATACCAGTTGCAAGTCCAGGTTGTTAACCTATGCTTTTGACCAACTAGCCGTAAATCAGAGGTTTCTATGACTCCTGGACAGGTTCTATTAATTTGCTAGAGGTTCACAGAACTTAGAGAAACATTTTACTTCCTAGATCACTAGTTTATTATAAAACAATATAACTCAGGAAGAGCCAGATGGAAGACACGCATGAGGAAAGGGCATGGAGCTTCCATGTCCTCTCCAGGCACGCCACTCCCCTCAAATCTCCACATCTTCACCAATCTGGAAGCTCTTAGGACCCTGTCCCTTCTGAGTTTTTATGGAGGCTTTGTTAAATACTCATGATTCATTAAATCATTGGCCATTAGCAATTGGTTCAACCTCCAGGCCTTCTCCCATTCCAGGTCAGGAGTGGGTATAAAACAAAATTCTAACCCTCTAATCCCATAGTTGGCTCTTCTGATAATTAACCCAGCAGTTAGGTGGTCTCCAAAAGCCACCTAATTAACGTAACAGAAGACACCTTGATCAAGCTCACCACTTAGAAATTCCAAAGGGTTTTAGAAGTTCTGTACTAGAAATGGGAATAAAGACGAAATAAATACTTATTATAAACCACAATATTACATGTATTGAGTGTTATCCCATCACTGTCATATGCACTTCCAGTTCCACAAGAATTTTGCCATTATATTTGTTTTTCAATGACAGAGTTTTAAACTTATGTGTTATTTTAACCTATTTTTCCAATTGGCATAAAAAGCACAAGTAATTTCAGTAGTAATCAGCAAAAGTCAGACTAGATTTAATTTTTAGAAAGTTATATTTCTATTGGTCAGGTTGTTTAAGTGGAAGGCTAGAAGTAATACACATTGTTCAAACATACCATAAATGTTTATCACCATAGCAAAGCTTATTGTAGTCATCTATATCAAAATATTATCAAGATCATAAATTTGTTATAAAGAGAACATAATTTAATTCCACAGGGTAAGAATTATAAAAATGTTGGGGGTCAAGAAAAAGGAAGAGAGAAAGCAAAATTGAAGAGAAACAATGAAGCATGTTCATCAACAGCCCCTATTAAAGAGGACCAAAGGGAACTGATTTTGGGGTGAAGATACAAGCTTCAGTTAAGACAGGAGGTGGAGGGAAAGCTCTACGAAGAGGCTAAGGCTGCAGGGGAGTTTTCTGGTAGAAAACACAATCTAAATGCCCATCAATACACAAGTGGATTAAAAAAAGCTGTGGTAAATAAACACAATGAAATATTTTTCAGCCATAAGAAAGAATGAAATCTTACCACTTGCAACAGCACAGATGGACCTAGAGAATATTATGCTAAGTGAAATAAGTCCATCAGAGAAAGACAAGATACCATATGATTTCACTTATATGTGGAATCTAAAGAACAATGTAATTAATTAAAAAACAGAAACAGAATCACAGAGACAGAGAATAGACTGATGGCTGCCAGAGGTGATGGAGGTTAAATGACTGTGTAAAAAAAAAGGTGAAGGGACTGAGAAGAACAGATGGGAACTTACACAATAGTTATGGGATGGTACAACATAGGATATATAGTCAATAATATTGTGATAACTATGTATAGTGGTTGATAGGTACTGGAAATAGCAAGGGAAAACTTTGTAAAGTATATGGCTATCTAACCACTACTTTTATACCTGAAATTAATACAAAATAATATTAAACATAAACGGTAATTTAAAAAAAACTTAAAAGCCAACAGCAACAACAAAAAACCTGAATACCGTCCTAAAGCACTGCACACCTCATCCATGGGGATCACTGCTGTGGGTTCCAGGAAACCTGAGATGTTCCTGTTCCTAATCTAAAGATAAAGTCTGCAGGCCCAGAATCCCCCCTTTCCCTTGTCTTCTCAGTCCCACTATCCCTGGCTCCTGGCTTCTCAATCTTCTTCATCAAACCTCCCTCTTTCTCAGCCTATATGCTAGCTTTTCTGAGAAGATCCCTTACCTCAACTTTAAAGAGCAAACAGATGACATCTTAATGGGCACATTGTGGTCCTACATGTGTCCAAAAGCACTTGCATTTACACTCACTCTTCTTCCTTCTCTGCAGCCACAATGACTGAGCGACCCCTTATCCCTTCTCTTGTTCTAGATACCAGGCCTTCTCCTCTTCATGGGACCAGTCCTGCACCAGTTGTCTTTTTATAGCTTTTGGATCTTTACCTTCTCCCTCCTGACCAGTTCTTTTTCAGTAATATCTAAACACGCTCAGTTGCGCCATGGCTGGTGTGGCTTAGTGGACTGAGTGCTGGCCTGTGAACTAAAAGGTCGCCGGTTCGATTATTAGTCTAGGGCACATGCCTGGGTTGCAGGTCAGGTCCCCAGTGGGGGGCAAGAGAGAGGCAACCACATTTCTCTCCCTCTCTCCCTCCCTTCCCCTAGGTCTAAAAATGAATAAATAATATCCTAGAAAAATAAAGCTTTTTAAAAAAAAGAAAAAAAACATGCTCAGTTGCACGTTCAGTTTTTAAGGGCTCTCTCAAACTGGAATTCCCATGGATTCTTTTATCTGTTCCTTCTACCACTTACAACTGTTGAGTCTTCTACCCTCACTGTCACCACTTTCCTTCATTCGTTCAGATCATCAAACCAAGGCTCACATAATGGTTTTTCCCAACTTATCATGACCATTGTCAGCAACCTCTCAATTTCATCTGATACTGTGAAACATGTCCTCTCTCAAAAGCTCTCTCTCTTCCTTGTTCACAAGTCATAAAGTGTCACTGCTACCTTTTTGCCTATTGGAAGCTCATTTGCAAGACTTTCTTCCTTTGCCTATTTAAATATTTGGTGTCCTCAATATTGAGTTTCTGACCTATGCCATTTTTTTTCACTCTATAGCTCTTTTCTCCCAATTTTAGCCCCTATAAGCCACTAAATGTGCATTAAGAAACCACACAGACCATCAATTTTTGTAATTCAACACAGTATTTAGGACATGATGTTAGTGGTAGTAATGAGAATATCCATAGCTTCATATTACTGAGACAAATGATAGCTATAATCTCTGTCAAGGTATCTACAGTTACCTAGATGATGAACATACTGAGCTCTCTATCACTTTATATATTCAGTAAGTTTCTTTTCTTACTATTTGCACTAACTGAGAAAATCCTAACTCATATTATAGGTCACAGGTGGCAAACACAAGGCCTACAGGCTGAATCGAGGCCTCCACCTCGTTTTATCCAGCCCAGCACCTTGTTTCTACCTGGCAGCAGCGCTGAGCTCTCACTTAACTATTAAGGAGTAGTTACATTTCTACAGTCCTAAAGTTACATGCGGCCCATTGAAGGCAACCACAAGGCTGATGTGGCCCTCGGTGAAAATGAGTTTGACACCCCTGTCATAGGTTAATAAAATGGGTGCTCACTTTGATTGTTACAAATTGTCAGGCCTACCATGAAGCTGGAAATTATAGACATTTTTTTATTAAAATCTACTTTCCAATACCAAACAAATGTTAAGCTGGTCGGTGAGCATATCACACTCAAAAGCAGTGGTAATAAACTCAACTCTGGAAACAGTATTCTAGTCTTCAACAGCAGTCATCTTTGGAAATGTCCCTTCAGCTTCCATTGCCAAGATTTCAATAAAACCTATTTTGTGCAGTGCCTTTGTGCAAATTAGAACGTGGCACCCTTTGCAAGGCAATGTTGTCCTGATAGTGCCCTTATTTAAACTAAAAGGCCCCCTTAACTTTGATGAGGCAAAGCTTAGATGAGGATTTCTATTCTCAGCAAGCAACATGTAGGCTGCATTTTAGCATCCAATCATCAGCTCAGCTGTGCAGAAACTATACAATCGTATTCATTCAACATTCAACAACTGGATACATTTTTTCTCCAATAAATCTTGGGAAAAAGCCAAGCTTTTGATGCTTTAGTGATTTGTACCACATTAAAAATAATGATATTCAAATCCTATAGGTGTATGTCCAGTATATCCAAGACATGGACAGCATCATTTGATGTTGTTATTTGAGGTAGCCACTTAAAAGAATGAAGATATATATATATATATGTGTATTTATATATATACATATAAACACACACATATATATATACACATATATATTTATATATATACATATAAACACCACTGCTATGAAGATAATATTTTTAATCTCACTCCAATTGGAAAATTTCATGTGAAAGTGACCTTCCATTCACAACTAGCACACCTCAATACTGAAAAACAGAGTCTTGAATACACAGAGATCACAATAAAATTACATAACTCGGTAGCCTCACTTTGACAGTGTTTACATTTTTTCTGGTTCCTTTAACTTTGAATTCACAACAGGAACATATACTTTAGTCACCAACATTTCCCTACGAATAAGTACTCACTTGTAATGCCTTTCCTGCTGTGGCCAATGGCTTATTCTGTATTGGTATATACCACCAACAGGTTTTCTCCAGTCTACATTACAAATTAACCTTTAGATGACAAAGAATCACACCTCCTAAAGCCTGGGCTCTCGCTGATAAAGACAATAAAATGACATCATGTATCTCACTCACATACATTTATCACACACATGCAAAGAAGTATTCATATGTTCCCTATCCATGGGTATAGCCAACCAAAACATGCAATATTTGTTATCACCTGTGAGAATAATTGTGTTTCCACATCGATGTCATTGACATTATGAGACATAATACAAAGCCATCTAATAAAAGAAGTTCACCAATTCTACTTTTCTCCAATTGTACTTTATAGAAGCACTTTTAAATATTCCTCAGAAATATCACTGCTTATACCATTTTAATTTGAGGCATGCCATTCTGAATAATGCCTAGGTAGAACTGGGGACTCGCCTGCCTTTAGCAACAAATACTCCAATATTATTATAGAGAGAACTGAAGTAGTTCAGGAAAAGTATGTTTAATTAACCAGAAAGATCACTGCTCTTTCTTTAAAAATATCAAAATATTTGACAGAATTGTGCCACTATTCAAAAAAAATCTTCATGATAGACAGTACACTGGGAACAAATTAATAAACAGTTAATTGAAATCATTAATCAAATATTTCTTCCTGATCACCTTTTTTTCTTCCAGATTCTTCTGTAAAAACATCATATTCATTTCTATCAGTACATACAGATTCATCCTTTATATCCACATGAGATCCCTATATATAATTTACATTTGGAATAACATTCTGAGTTTGAGTGTATGTTACTGTTTTTCACCTCTCTTATGCTTCAGTGACTTACTTGTTAGCCATTTTTGTGAATTGGGAATATAATGCAAGAAAAGAGCAATGATCATGCAAATTTAATAATAAAAAATACCCAAACAACATAAAATTAAGACAAACTATACCTTGTTATCTAAACTATTAGCAAGAAGAACTGACAAAGGCAGTCTCACAGTGCATGCATGACCTCTAAGAATTCAACAATAAGAACATAGATTTGTGTGAAAATCACAATCTTTTATTTCTAACTTGTGAACTCATCTCAACAACATTGCTTACTTTTTCAAGTGAAATTGCCAGTTCACTTCTGATTTAATAGAGCAGCTATAGCTACTCATGCTTTAGACACACTATATGAAGCACAGCTACGCAGATGATCTAACTGGGCAATCTTATCCATTCCCATGACTTTATAATGGCGTCAGTAAAGAATCTCAAGTGTGTGCTGCCACCCAGACCTGTTTCCTTACTAAAGGATACTCCCACCCAGTAATCATACCAGGCACTGTAATACAGCAGGACCAAAAGTAATTTACCATGTCTTCTTAATTCACTCTCCACCCCCAACAAAATACTGTTATTATGTTTTGTCTTCTATTTCAATGACTGAGATTCTACTCAACCACTCAATAAGAAATCCACTGTCATCTTTGTCCTCTCTGTCTCTTTCACTTTCAAGATGTATCCATGCACCAAGTCCTACCGAGGTCAACTTCTAATATTTATGAAAGCTGCCCCTTTCTCATCTTTCCCACTACGACCAACATTCCTAGCACCAGACATTGAAAATGCACCCCCGAACAGTTTTCATACTGTACCATAGTGATTTCTCTAAAATGCAAAGCTGATTATGTCAACCTTCTGTTATAACCCTTCAATAGCTCTGTGCTGACCTTGTGCTCAAGTCCATAAAGTCCAGGTTCCTTGGATTGCTTATGAAGTCAACCAATTTCTGACTGGGATCACAGAGCACTGCTCTTACCCCCAGCCACACTGTGTTTATTCCTCAAAATGCACCATGTTCCATGTAACCTTGAGTATTTCAACATTTAATTCCCTTTGTCTTGAAAAATGCTACTCCCCCCAACAACTTTCCTGCAATAAAACTCATCTACCACCTCCTTCACACAAATCGTACTTTCTCTCTCTTTCAAAACTATGCCCTGCCTTGCTTGGCAAACACCTGTCATTTCCTAAGGGCTCAGTTTAAATTGATCTTCTTCCCGGAAACCTTCTCTGAGCCACAGGAATGTTAGGTTCCTCTCTATGGGCACTCATCCTCAGTTCTTTGGGCTTCCATTGTCATAGCGTCTATCATACTTCCTCGGAATTATATATACTTAGTTCTTATATACTCCAAGCCACGAAATTCTCTAGGAGACAGACTAGATCAAGTTTACTCTTATACCCCCCAGAGCCTAGTATAGTACCTGAAACATAATAATTGTTGAATAAATCCATTCAAGAAATATTTATTGAGCATCTACTATGTAGCTGACACTCTATGAAGTTGTACAAGTCATACCGGTTTCTAATTCATGGACTTAATAGGTCAGGAAAGACGCATTAAATGAATAAACATGTACACGACTGCATGCATAAATGAGTAAGTGTGTGAATAACGTCCACAAACCAAGATTAGGACTAGTTTGTCCCAACAGTAACGCATGTGCTGCTCTTCTGTTTGTGTTGGAGTTGCTCCTATTTATCACTGGGCAAAATTATAGATGATGCAGACCAGAGTTAAGAAAATGTCTTTTCACAATTCTAAATTTGGTTGAGAGTCACAAACACACTCATACATTCTTCTGAGAACTAATCAAGAAAAAACAGGATTTCTTCCCTTGACATTCAGGAAGAGAAACAGGGCAGGCTGAGGTGGAAAGAAGAGAAGAAGAGGACTGAGTGGGAATCATGTAGCAGAAGGAACTCTTCAGAAGGTAGGCCTGGCAGGCTGGCTGCAGTGAAGGCTTTAGATAACCAGAGAGGAGCAAGAGGGCCCGGGCTCCTGGGCCCCGGCAGAGAACAACAAAGAAGAAATAAACATTTCCTATGTCATGTGGTTTTATATGGCCAAAATCCGGTGATCTTGGAAGAAAGTAAGCATGGGAACCCTAGTTTCCTCATCTGTACACTGGGGAGTACCAGTTGTGAAGATTAAACAAACATTTGAAAAAGCACTTTGTGACATGTAATACTGTTTAGCTTTAAATTTTGTCCTTTCCTTTGAGTGACGAATTGCTACCTGTATTTAACAGAACTGCTTCATTTTAACTCCCTGTCCTGCAGCTTACCCTATCTGTGAGTGAGGACAGAGCAGAAGCCTCCATTGGTCTTAGCGAGCCAGACCTAGCATGCCACATTTGGAACCGTAGGAAATGATTCCAGGACTGCAACCAGTATAAGCAATAAAGATGTAGGTTGTGAAGGCACAATTTATATGTTAACTTACCCACACGTTCACCTTGGCATGAGGTCAACTGGAGAATCTCATCAACACCTGGTCTAGCCTATAGTTATATGATTGCTAGTGAACATCTGTTCAGAATAACTGTACAAGAGACTACTATGCTTTACAGGTGGAGACCATACTTTCCACCAATATCCATTCTTTAATCCTTCCTTTTAAGACTGGAAAACACATGTAGCTACCAATTTTACAGACTATATTTCTCAACTTCCTTTAAAGCTAGGTGCAGTCATATGACTAAATTTTGCCCAATGGAATGTGAAGGGAAATGATGCATTTTCCAGGCAACAACCTTAAAAGGAATTTACCTGTCTTCTTACTCTTTTATCTGGTCTTCCTTATTCTGAAAAATTGACCCAGAGGTGAAAGCCCAGTACTGAGGATGGAAGAAACATCTCACTACCTCTAAACCACTCAATTCTCCACAGTTCCATGAGAAAATGAATAAAAATTCTATCTTATTTGAGCCACTGTGGTTTTAAATCTTTTACAGTAATATTA
This sequence comes from Trachops cirrhosus, assembly GCA_028533065.1. NCBI lineage: Eukaryota > Metazoa > Chordata > Mammalia > Chiroptera > Phyllostomidae > Trachops > Trachops cirrhosus. Next base: position 50,698,265 of record CM052552.1, read on the forward strand.
CCTATACTTTTATTAATACATTATCTCTGTAAATTACCCAAAAACCCCAGCAATGAACATGAGGGGACATGGTACCTTGTATAGCTGAAGGAATAAATCTGTCCATGACCGTTTACTCCAGTTTTCAAAAACAGCCATATCTATAGTAAAACGTTGCTTTTCCTTTGGTATAGGGGAATACATCAGCAAGGTATCACCAGTGTAAGACTTGAATAAATAAAATATCACAACATTGAATAGAAAGCAAGGCAAATGTAAGTTCAAAATTTTAACTACATAGCATATTTTTCCCTTTAAATAAAACCTCTACATGTCCTTCTTATACATTCATCAAGATCTGTAATTCCCCATGTGCCAATCATAGAACTATCAACACAGCTAACTTCTGGAACTCATAGCCCTTTATTGAGGTCACGGATTTGTTCATTCAGTGTACCCACTAGCTCTGGGGCAGAAGTGTCAGAATGAGAGGCAGTTATTCTGAACTCTGAGCCTGTAAGAGCCACACTGTGAATTAAGCCACAGGGAGTCAGGAGAGTGCCAAAGAACAGGCTCCAGGCTCTGCTACTAATGTCATGCGGTGACCATAGTAACAGTACCGCAGCTAGCCTTGCCTCAAAGCCTCCAGACAGCTCAAAACAATGCCCTTTCTCAATAGATTTGCATAAACTGAATTGCATAATTTGGAAAAAAAAACAAAACTATGCATATCCTACTTAATTTCTCCCTAGTCTCCTCTAAAACTGAAGAAGGGAAATGTGAAGTGGCGGTCAAATTAAACCAGTGTTTTCTTTGGAAGATATATATTCTAAAATTTCACGGCAACAAAAAGTTTACATAAGCACACACCATTCTGCATTTCTAAATTCCTAAAAGAAGCAATTACTTACATATTTAAGAAAACCATGTGATCATTTCTGCCTAGGCTTCTAAGAGATTTTTAAACACATACAAAAATATTTATGTGTGTGTGTGTGTGTGTGTATATATATATATATATATATGTTCCAGAGAAGCATAATCTTTAGGACACTTCATAAATAAAAAACCAAGGATTCTAAAATGAAATCTTTAAGCACAGACCAAAAATCAGCAAATTCAATAATATTTGTGCAATTGTTCCAAGAAATTATATTTCCTTACCCTAAGTTCAATCCACTTCTTATAATCTTCTGGTTCAAACAGAAATTCTGGCAATACATGAGCAATATATGCTCCTTTTGCACTAAAATTTAAGAAGAAAAATCCCAATTATTATGGTATAATACTCACGATTTGTATATCACTTGCATTTCAAGTTCAATTAAATAATTTCAATGTCATATACTTTAATTATAATTTTAGTATTTAAAAACAATGTAATTAATTTAAAATTTTTCCCTTAACAATAAAACGTGCATAGGATGTTTCCATTAGAGAACTGATTAATGAGAAAGATCTTACTAAGTGTCTTTAATCATCCACATCTATCCTTGTATGTTAATGAGATATAGAGTTGTGATTTAGCCCCTATTCTCAAACCACTAACCATCTTTTGTAATAACATTATAAAATTGAAAAATACATGGAAAAAGTCTGAATACAGTAAAACATTTAATAAATAAGTCATCAGTCACCCAATATTCATGGAATGCCTATCACCAGATATGCCTGAATATAAATAACCCCTAATATAACAAAATTCATCACTTATTTTCCAAAGAGACTATCCAAAATGTGTGGCCTCTTTGATTATACAAACTTATAGTAGAATAGCTGAAGCAAAAAATATCTATTTTTAATATTTTATATATTCAAAATCTAATACCTATTTATATTATTTTATACTTTAAAACACATTTATCACACTTAAGGCTTTATACTTTTTCCACTGTAAAATTCCCTAAAATATTTTAATCCAAACTCTTCATATGCACATCCATCACCACAGAACCTACAGACATCTAACACAGTTTTGGCAGGAGTGTTTCCTAGAAGGCATTTGGTGTGTAGGTATAACTCATTTAATGAGCATAGAACTCCATCCACCATAAGCCTTTACCAGAAAAGAATGCCTCACCTAGTACTCAACTCTGGAACACCCTCAGCGGTCTGCAGTCCTAGAACTACTGAGAAGTCAGATAGAGAAAAAGCAGAAAGGAGACTTAATATGATTCCAAAAGCTTAAGCCTTGAAGACAGCACAGACAAACATGAGAGAAGTAAGGAAGGAAACCCTAGTGGAGATGGAAGCAATGGACATAGTTCTAGAGATGTGAAGTTTGATGTAGCCGTGGGTCAGTCGAGGCTAGTAAAAGAAATTGTGCCACACACAGATAAAGTTCCTTCGTTTGGAAGTCAAATATCATCCCTTCTCTTTGACTTTTACACTTTAACTGTCTGTATTTCTACCTATTTTTATGAATCTTCATTACATTCAAATTATTATATGTTTAAATAAAATCTAATTTGAATGGAACACGACTTCTTAGCAGGAGGCGCCAACCTAAAGCCTATGTAAGAATTCAATGAGATGAAGCCTCATTAAGTTGAAATCCTAGCAGGGATGCCCAACCTTTTGGCGTCTCTGGGCCACACTGGAAGAAGAGTTGTCTTGGGCCACACATTAAATACATTGTGGCATGTAATCACGAAAACAATCTCATAATGTTTTAAGCAAATTTACGATTTTTGTGTTAGGCCACATTCACTGTCCTTCTTTTATTTCTAAACTTCTAGCCCATGATTCCATGCTCTCTGAGGCATTCAGCTTCTCTGCCGATGCCATCACTGTTTACCACTGTTTCAGGCAACCTCCTCCTAGGGCCCCTCCCTTCTCCTCCCTAGTAATCCGGTCAGACCTCTCCTTATCAACAGAAGCGCCTTGCCATCCCCTGAAGGAAATCTTCTAGGTTCATTGGCTGGTCTAATAATCAAATTGATTTAAGAAAGATTAACAGGAGAAAAACAAATGTGTACCTACTGGAGCCCCACAAAGATGTGAAACTCCCAGGTTGTCAGGTAATTGAGGAAAAGGGGGTAAGGTTGTGGGGCTTCAAAAGGGAGGAAGATAATTCACAGGAAGATGAGAAGAGCAAATGTTTGGTCAACAGATGTTTGCCCCACCATGCAAGTCTTTCTGGTATAAAAAGTTATCTCTGGTAGTGACTCTCTTTCTGGGCCAGGTCCCCTGTCTATATTCTTGGTGGCTGTTAAGGGAGAGGAAAGCTTTCCCCAAGTCTGTCTCATCTGCCTTCAGCTGAAAACAATCCGCATGCCAAAGTGGCACATTTTGGGGCAGTGCATTCCACTCCCCCTCCCTCATTGCTTCAGTACAATTTCCCTGTTGGTGCTCCCTTCTGCTTATAAAATCCCTTGCCTTGCATAACTCTTTGGAGCTCCTTCCCATCTGCTATACTGGATGCTGTCTGATTCATGAATTGTTGAATAAAGCCAATCAGATCTTCCAAACTTAGTTGAATTTTGTTCTTTAACAGCATTTTACAGATGCCATTATGAAGTCCAGTCAAACAGAATAGGTCACCCCAAAATATGCCTCTTTGGCATTTCCATTATTCTGAGAAACTACAGACACAGGAGCTCTGAAAACAGGATAGAAGTTACCCTTTTGTAATGAAAATCTACACTCATAAAGGAAATTTACATTAGAAAACAAGCCCTCTCCTGGAAGAGAGCAATTTCTAGAGAAAACTCTTTACCTGAGAGACTTTCCTGCAAGGCAAGGCAACCCAAGTTTAACAAACACTTCCTCCTCCCCTCTCAGGATCCCTCCACCCCCCCAATCTTTCCAGGCCCTGGACTCCTACCCCTTTCACTAGCTCTGAGTGGTACATTAGCCTCAATCTCCTGGATGTCTTTGAGTCTCATATCTTTGTGAGACTACCATACTTAGTCATCTCATTAAATTGTTCTTTTTCCTCCTGTTAATCTATCTTTTATGACAGCCAAGAACCTAGAAGGAATGCAGAAAATTTATTTTTCCTCCCGTACAAGAGACGTGTTTCTTTCTTTTTATTTTGCATCTATCTTAAGTCCTAACTTCCTCAGTTCCTCATACAGTATTTACAATTATGTTTTGTCAATAGTTTATGTCTGGTCATTAGTTTTATAGTGTTGACTTTCATAATTGATTTGATTACACTTTTACATACCAGACTTTCTATTTGCATATTTCTTCCAAGTTTACCATTAGCAGAACAAAAGAAAATTAGATGTAATGCGTTATTAAATTTTAAACTTAACTTAGAAAAATTAGAGTTTCTCAGTAACTGCTCAAGATAAGTATAATTTCACTTGTACAAAAGTCCTCACCTACTGTCACCAAATTTAAATGGGGAAACTAATAAAATTTATTATCATTTTGAATTTAATACCTTTATTTCCTTGATGAAACATATGCGCGCATTTTGGATTAATGACCCAGTTTTACTACCCACACTGCCACATTCTGGATGTTGAGGAATTTTATCACAGTCAACATATCCTGATAGGCATATATTTACTGATAAAATAGCAATAAATTGAAATGGCTTGGCTTTAATGCCAAAATCATTCTTCCATACCTGCATCCTCTTTACCGCAAAATGCCACAACAGAAACCTCCCGTGTTAATGTCAGCACTACCGGAGCTGCGCCAACAATAATGCTCCAAGCGCGGCATGACTACCTCAGGTATCACAGAGTTTAATGATGTTATTAGAAAACTATTTGATTTCTATATTGCACAAACAATAAAATCTAGTTAAGTATGAAAATGTCCCCCTTTTGTTCACAGTTAATATTCCAGTAGATTTTAAAAGCACAGCTAACTTTCTAAAATAAGAATGGCACTAGAATTTTTGCTTTATTGAGTGAAAGCATTTACTTTATTGAATCAGTCAAGGACCAAGAGCATGAAGTGGTAAAATTCAAACAAAACTCATGTGTCTTTGATTTGAAACTTATAAAAATTTAAATAAAGGTTCCATTTATCTTATAAATATAAAGACAGAGTTGATAAATGCTGAATTTTCTGGTATGTTTATGTCAACAGACATTTATGCCTAATAGAACAACAGATTTTTTATAGTCTATTTCAATGATAGTGATACCAAAAGAATCAGTTTTCAGGATGTCATTAATGATTACTGTATTGGAATAATTTAAGAAAACACTTTAGCACATGAAAGCCATTAATCATCATTTATTACACTTTATCATCATCGCTCTCATCTATGCATCATATATTACATATTTTATTATTTGCCTTCTTTAATCAACCAAGCTTGAGAATTATAAACCTCAATTTTACAGATATTGAAATTGGGGCTTAAATGGGTTAAGTAATTTGTGAAAACTCACAGGAGTATAAAAGAGCTAGAATTTAAGCTTCATCTACTGATTCAAAAGCCATGCTCTTTTACCCCAGTTCAGTTTGCTTCAGAATCACTTATTTGCTTTGAAATATTTTCATTCTTAAATGCTATTCCATTCAATAAGGCATAATAATGGAAATGCATAAGTAAGAAGGTACAGTTTTAAAGATAAAAGAAGTAATATCACATGGAATTAAATTTACTTGTAAAGGGAAGTAAGTTGATTTTCCTAAGTGCATTTATTTTGGTAAATGAACAACTTCCAAAAAAATCAATGGAATTAGAAATAAGAGTTGTAGTAGCTTTATACTATCCCACTTTATAGTTTCAGTGTAGGGTACACAGTGTTTATGTTCTGCTTCTGTTTTAGTTTTATATTACGGAAATTACAAATCAAAAAAATTTTCAACAAAAAATAATCACATCATAAAAATAATTATTACTTTTAAATGAATGAAATTATATCAGAGGATACTAGACACTGTGTTACTCTGCTCAGGCCACCATAATAGAGTACCTCAGACTGGGTAGGTTAAACGAGAGAAATTTATTTTCTCGTGGTTCTGGAGGCAAAAAGTCCAAGATCAAGATGCCTGAAAATTCGGTTGCTGGTGAAGCCTTTCCTCCCCTTTGCAGATAGCTGCCTTCCTGCTATGTCCTTGCATGACCTTTTCTCTGTGCTCCCACAGAGGGGGAGGGGGAAGATCTCTGGTGTCTCTTTCTCATTTTATAAAGGCACCAGTCTTATGGGCTTAGGGATCAACATTTATGACATCATTAACATAATTACATCCTTAATGGTCCTATCTCCAAAAGCAGTCACTCTGAGGGCTAGGACTTCAACATGTGAACTTTGGGCAAACACATCTCAGTCCATAACAGGCAGGAATCACAAGAGACATTATGCCTATTACTTCACAGATAGCAATACAAAACTACAGCAACCTATTACATATTTTTTATAATACAACACATATGACATTGTTATGAGATGAATTATGTCCCCCTAAAGTCATATGTTGAAACCTTATCCCTCAGCACTTCGGAATGTGACTTGGAGGTAAGGCCTTTAAGGCAGTGATTAAGGTAAAACAGGGCTGTTAAGACTGTCCCTAATCCAATCTGACTAGTGTTTATAAGAAGATGAAATTTGGACACATGGAAAGACACCAGGGGTTTGTACACATAGAGGAAATGTTATGTGGGGACACAAGAGAAGGCAGTCATCTACAAGCCAAGCAGAGACGCCTCAGAAGAAAACTAATCTACCTGCACCTTGATCTTGAATGTCCAGGCTCCAGAACTGTGAAAAAAATAATTTTGTATTGTTTAGGCCACCCAGTCTGTGGTATCTTGTTATGATAGCCCCCTAGCAAACTAATATAGGAATGATGGAATAAATATCTTAATAATCAAAGTCATTCTTAAGAATTCATAGTTTAATATTATAACTAAAGAGCAATGTATAACATTCATAGTACCCACCCTAATTTTCTCTAACTTGACTCTCTCACTGGTTACATCTTCCTTCCAGGAATATAAATGCTTTAGCCCTTAATTTTATATATCACAAAATGTTCTTTGTTCCTATTAGAGTGTTATAAAACTCAATTTTAAAATTTTATTCCTTTTAGCACAGGAGCTCAAAGAGCAAAGCTCTGTGGAAGAAAATGTTAATAAATATTTAATGACCACTGGACCCATTCTGTGCTATCAGTGACCCTGGGTGTCCAGAGATGCCAGATAAATGAGATGTGGTTCTTGCCTTCACATGCTCACAAATGAGTGAGGTGCACACTCATGCATGAGTCTGTGGTGTGCCATTTTCCTTAAATGATAGAATCTTTCTCAGTCTCCTACCCAGATTGGGTATGGAGAGAGAGAAAGTGCAGACTTGAACCTTCTCATATCTTAGGCTTTTCTGATCAGAACAGTCTCTTTATGGTAATTCTGTTCTTCGGGATAAACAATCCTAGTCTCAGCCCTCCTTTACCCACCGTCAGAGGGTATCTGGGAAGAGGCAGGTTTATTGTCAAGTAAGTAAAGCTTTAACTTCAGGGTTCCTCACTTGTATGAGCCCCTTCTAAAGCCTTGTATCTAATTTTTTTTTGTATTTTAATTTGACATTATTTTTATAAAGGAGGAATCTCCACATTGTATATGGCATCATCTCAGGACATGGATCACCCCTGCATTTGGGCTTTCATGAGGTAGATTAGAGGGACTCTTGTATCTGTACATGAAGGTCCGTGACTAGTTTTCTGGATGCTCAGTCTCTTTGGCAATGTCCACTCTATGCCTGAAGCCTATTTCCATGTGGGCATCTGCTGCTGAGGCCTGAGTTGGCAATCCTGTGTCTCACGTCTTAGCTTCATCAAGGACCAAGACGACCCTCATAATTGACTTAGCCACTCTCCAGCTCTCATACATTTATCATTCACACTGTGGCTTTAGAGCCAGCTGCCCTCCTGCCTCTTTATTTGCCTACCCAGGCTGCTGGGGTCTTCACTCAATCACCTTCAATGACTTAGAAACTTCTAGATCTTTTCCAAGCAACAGGAAACTCAAGCCAGTTTTGGCTATTATCATGAGAGTGCGAATCTAAGAAATGAAGAACAGCTACTGTATTTTGTTCAGTACCATTTCTAATTTTTAAGACCAGAGAATTGCTAGGGACTGAAAAATTCTGATGCAGAAATTTTAAAAACTGAACACCAAATCTTTCATTTGTATTCCTGCTAGAAGTGTCCTCTTCTTACTCTCCATCCCCATTCCTGGTAAGACAGATGAATATCTCTGGCCAACTATGGGGTAGATTCCATATACAAGTAAGCCAAATATAAAAACACAGTACCATATTTTAGCAGATAGTAATACTAATGTATAAATAATAACCAGTAACAAATACTATTTTAGTGATACAGGAACATGGAAAATGGAGTAACAACACTGCCTATGAATGTGGGGAGTTCCAGTGGACGAGGACACCTCAAACATAGGCAGAAGAAGTGCTAGATACTCAGCAACACTCCTCTTACAGTTTTAATGAGCTCTGCTTTTCCATTTCTTGGTGACTTGCCATTTAATCTTTGCAGACATTATGATGACAAGTATTTTTCCTGTATTTTCTATCAACCATTTATGGGACATATCACCTGCCCATTATTTTCATATTAAAAGACTTTATGCAGACTAAAAGTTCACAGTGCCCATAACTTCAGATTGTACTAATAGTAATCTGAAGAATAAATTATTGGTTTCACTCCTTTTTTGTTCAATGGATTTATACATTTGACTTATATGAGGATTCTCAGAATGAAGCCATGGACCAGAAGTATCAATATCACTTGACATTTGTTATAAATGCAAATTATAAACTCTGTGGTTAAGGGCCAGCAATGTATTTACCATGTCATCCTAATGATTGGGACAGATGATAAAGTTTGAGAATGACTGCTTTAGATTATAAATTTGATAAGTTATAAAATCCTTATTTGCCATTATTTTTCTAAATTATATATTACAAGGTTATGTATATTTTGAAAATTTACTAAATGTTTTATTAGAAAAACAAGTACTATCAAAATCTATCTAGCTATCTACCCACCCATCCATACTTAGTTATTTTTCTACCAAGCCATAATTACATTTTTAAATTAGCACATCGATGGACTTACCTGAGAAAGTTAAGAACTGAGGAATGTTGCTTATAAAGTTGAATCACTCTTTCAGTGTGATCCTCAGGTAAAGACTGACTAGGATGAATTCCTTCTGGCATTTTTCCACTCAAATGGTGTATCACATCATAAATAGTTTTATTATATTTTAAAGAGTCACTTGGTTTGGGAATGTCTTCGTGTGATAGAAATCCTGTGTGGGTTTGTATTTTATATACATCCCTATGGGAAAATTATTTTTAAAATGTCTTTAAATCTCAAAATGCTATATATTATATAAAATGTTCAATGGTGAAATAAAATTCTATTCCAAATTTCCAATCAAAAAGGAAATTACAAAATTCATTTATTCAGCTACTGTGTTAGTAAAAATTAGATTTTAAAATAACCCCACAGCTTTCCAGCATCTTGTTTCAAACACATATAATTAAGTTACAATTGCCAAGTGTCTGAAAGATTACATTATCATTAGAAAATGTAAGTACTTTGGATAAACAGTATAGGAGTTATATCCTGAACCCATCACCTACTGTCTGTGTAATTCACTGAACTCAATTTTTTACACTATAAAGATAAATAATACCTATAATAGTTTCCAAGGTATATTCTAAACATTCATCACACATGTTTATACACAAAGTTACACATATTTTCTCAATATTTGTATTTTCACACTTAGAAGGGCATATTTTGCAACATTGGCCTCATGAATAGGAATTCTCATTTTAAAGATAAAGTCCAGAGATCTATTGTTCCCATGCATTTCTCTGTTCTTTAAGTAGGACAAAGCAACCTCTATTTCCTGACACTTTCTGTACCAAGTTGTTACATATGCTAATTTTTAAATGAAGTAAAAAACTACAATGAATTTTGCTGTCTATAATTTATCAAATATCTAATACTACACTATTTGTTTGATAGCAATCAGTCACAAATCTGTTACTAGCTTAGACTGACAAATCAAAAGTGTCCAAAAAAAAAAAATAAAAAATAAAAAAAATAAAAATAATAAAAAAAAAAAAGTGTCCAGGGGGTCATTTGGAATGGAAGTTTGCCAGTTTGCTAGCTAGCAGGTCTGTATCACATACTACAGGAGAAAGAACATTGTAAGGGTTTGACTGCCATTGCTCAGATCCTGGCTCTGCCAATTACCATATAACCCAGCAACCCCTCTTCTGGGATATGTCCAAAATTTGAAAACATTTATTCACATAGCTATATGCACCCATATGTTCATTGAAGCATGATTTACAATGGCCAAGACATGGAGACAACCATCTGCCCTTCGACAGATGATTGGATAAAGATGTGGTGCATATATGCTATGGAATACTACTCAGACAAAAGAAAAGATGAAATGCTGCCATTTCTAACAACATGGATGACTCTTGAGAATATCATGCTAAGTAAAATGAATCAGAAAATGTCAAGAACCATATGATTTCACTCATATGTGGGTTATAAAACTGAAAGCAACAAATGTATTAATAAAATTGTAGAGTTGAAACCTTTTTATTAACCAATGTAATGCCAATAAATTTAATACATAAATTAATTAAAATAAAAAGTAATTAACATTGCTAACAAGAAGAATACAAACTATTGTTCATAATCATACTTACCACAAAGTGAAAGTACTCATGTGAAATTGACATCAGTTTGTCATAAGAGTGATATTTAAGTAAAATATACCTCCTCAAGTTTACCAAAAAAATGAAAAGAAATCATTAAAATTCACTCAAAATAGGTAAACTTTTCAGTGGAACAAACACCAAAGTGAAAAACTGAAAAGTCGTAATAGGATAACTTCTCTCAAAAATTCCCTGGAGTGCCCTGACCAGTGAGTCTCAGTTGGTTGGGTGTGATCCTGCAAAGCAAAAGATTGCACGTTCGATTCCTGGTCGAGGCACATGACTGGGTTGTGGGTCCCAGGTTGGGCCACTTACAAGAAGCAGGCAATCAATATTTCTCCCTCACATCAATGTTTCACTCCTTCCTTTCTCCCTCCCTTGCCCTCTCTCTAGAAAATAAATAAAATCTTTTAAAAAGAGTTCCCTGGAGTCAGATGATTTTATTATGACCAAGCTGGTAAATTTTCAGGGTACATGTTGCAGTCATTTTCCCTCACCATAGACAAAGATGAAATATTAGTGAATTTTTTTCTATGAAGTTGATATTATAATACTAATTTAAAAAACCAAAAAAGTTAAGTTAAAAACTACACGCTTAACATAACCTAGCTCACTCCTAAATATAGAGGCAAAAAGTCTAATATAGCCCTTTGTGCTAGGGATTAGTACTCGCCCTCATGGTGCCAGCAAGTCACACCTGTGCTGAGAAAGGAGGTACAAGAGCTCTGAGAACAACTACACCAGCAACGTATAACAGGGGAGGCGCCTGACTTCCTGTTTAAATGAACAACAGAATTCAGCGACTTGATGTAACCAATACAGGTTACCTATTTTAGACATGTGGAGTAATAAAAACAACACATGAAAGACTGAGGTAAATGTATTGTCAAAGAGGAGATAGTGTCAAAGAAATTGACACTTCCTGTTCACTAATACCACTGTCTTTAATACCCAGATTTAGACTGGGTATTAAATACCCAGATTTAGACTGGGTATCAGGAGATTACAGTCTAAATCTGGGGCTGATATTTTCAAGTTTAAAAGGGCTTTTCCTAGCTATAGTTTACCTTTTGTGTTTGACAAATGAGGACACAGAGATTTTCAGTGCTGCCTAAAATCATTGGATGTTTAAAGGAATACAAAAATATGTGTGTACTAAAGAATTTAGTGCTGGCTGGTGTGGCTCAGTGGATTAAGTGCCTGCCTGTGAACCAAAAGGTTGCTGGTTCCATTCCCTGTCAGGGCACATGCCTGGGTTGTGGGCCAGGTCCCCAGTTGGGGGAGTAGAAGAAGCAATCAATGTCGTCGAAGTTTGTCTGGCAGATTGATGTTTCTCTCCCTTTCTTTTCCCTCCTTTCCCCACTGTCTAAAAAATAAACAAAATCTTAAAAAAAAAAGAATTTATATTTGCATCTTTTTCCTTTTCTTAAGAGTCTCATGATTTGTCAGTTTAGAATAAATTGTTTTATATTGTATTTCACTTAAAACCCCAATAAATAGATATTATATTATATGATATATATAACAAGGGATTTAGAGAAACTTGCAACTCTTACCTTCTTATACTCTCCGGTATAGAAAAAGTATGTGGTCCTCCAGGCCAGCCAAAGAGGCTGAACCAGGTCTGAGCTGCATTCACGACCTGCTGAAAGAAGTTGTATGTCCCTGTTCCTGGATCAGGAAAACACTGCTGAATTTCCTCCTCGCTTTCCATCAAACTTTCACCTTCTTTTGAATCACTTTCTTCCAAGTTCAATGCTTCAGATGATGGTTCCATTTCTACAATTCACATTTTTTTGGTAAAAACAGTTACTTCACCATAGAGTAAAATAGTCAGTTAGTTACTGTAGTTTGTAGGTAGACAAATAGAGCTCATTCTACAAATTATTCTATGCTCTCAAAAAAATCTGACCTAATTTACTCCTATCTTAAAATAAAAAGAAGAAAATATTTTCAAATACCCAACAGAAATGCTTTAAAAATAGATAAACTACAATAAAAAAACATTAAATTTTCTTCTTGGCATAATAGTATGTGAAAACACTCCCCAAAACAGAACTTTTCATTTTTCCATTAGATATGTAAAATATTTTAACAGTTTTTTAGCTTTACTTGTTAGAATTAAACCTTAGCTTAAAAATTTACAGAAACAAAATATTGGCATTAGATTCAAAGTAACTTCCTATCCAAGTGAAGGACTTTAATAAAACACAACATTTTGAGTTAATTCTTGAGAAATGTTCAAGAATATAAAATGATTTGATTATAGTTTTAAAAATCTGCCTGTTTAAGGGCACAACTACAACTCATTTAAAAACCTCACAATATTTCATTCAGTTTGGTCCATTCAATAAAATGAAAAATTTTCAATACTACCCATATCCAGAGGAAAAAATGTTTGAATGGTTAATTGCAAATAATGTTATCAGATTCACATATTTTCCTGTCCTCATCTCTTTCTAAGATAGGCAATATTAAATCCCAGCTGGGTAATTAGAAGACAATCCCCTAGGGACAGTTCCCCAACTGTGGCCAGAGGGTATCAGGGATTTCATGGCAAATTCACAGGGGCTCTGCAGGATATTTAGCATTTGATTTAAATATCACTGTAACATCCACTGGCTATCACATATACTACAACTCTTAGGTTTTTGGACCAAACCATTTAATAAATGGAACTGCTTAGTAGGTCTTCTGGTCTAAGGGAAAATTACGCAGATACTAAGTATACTATGAACCAGAACCATTAGAGAATCTCCACTTTAGATCATTGGAGAGATCTCCCAAAGCAGATAACTCACTTAAAACTAATTATAAATTCATGGTTTTCTTGTTATATTTCTTATTCCCTGAAAAAAACCCCAAAGCTTTTAATGAAATAATATTAAACAGATCATGTTATAGACTTGGTGGAGTGGTACGCTATATATTTGCCACATACCAACAAATAATCTCTTCTCAGGCTCAGCATCACTACATTTAGAAGGACTAGAAGAGGATAATACATGTTTTTAGGAGGAAGTGAAGTATTGTCTCTAGTCTTTACAGGACTGGGATCCCTATCTGCAAATGACACTTCACATCATAGCAGGTCAAACAAGCATTTATAAACTCACTATTCAATTTAATTTCAAATTACTGAACCTGAATTTCATAGTTTCATATATAAAATACATATGTATTATGCCTTTATATATACTTATATGTGTATATATAAGTATTACATATTTGTAAGTATTATATATGCTTATATATGTATTTATATGTGTATATTTATATATACACTGTGTGCATATATATAGATATAGATATATATAACAAACTAAAGAAAAAAGCCTAAATGTCCATTACACATTAGATGTCAAATAGGAAAAAAAATAACATAAAAGGTGATATAGCTGACTCAAATGAACTTTGTTTGATAAGGCAATTATTATGCTATATCAAAGCTTCTGGAAAATAAACAATGTTCGACTGTAGCATAAACTAGGATATGGAAAACATTTTAAATGTTTTTAACATCAAAAATTTTGAAATGAATTATATAAGGTGCTCAAAAACAAATATAAAAAACTGCATCACGAACAAAAAAATAATGTCTTCCTACTTATTTTTCTGAAATGAAATCACTGCTTGGTTATGACCTGATCATTTTACACAGCTTGCGGTGTCTATTCCAGTTAGAGTTGCTGTATGCACACTAGAGTTTGCCACCGTGGTCATTGGAACCCAACTACAGGCAGTGCCGATGAAGGAAAAGCAGCAGGTGTGACCTAGGGCAGATTATCTATACATGCATGCACGTGCACATATATGTACCTATGTATGTCAGTCAGTCTGTCCGCCCAACACTGTAAGTATGCATGCATGTGTGTATATAGATATCTATACATATTTTCATAATGTAACTCTATCAGAAAAGCATGGCCTGTATAGTTACAAAGATCTAATTTGAAAGATTGGCACTATGACTCCTGAGCTGTTAAGCCATGGGTATATTACACAAGTTCTCTGCAACATATGTTTGTATCCATAAAATGAAACCAAAAGTTCTGAGCTCATGAATCTGTTGTGAGAATTACTTTATGACCAAAAACACATAAAAATATGCTAGTATATACTAAGTTTCTTCCACTCTTTCTGTACAAAGCCATTCAGAGTTTGCCAGAGAACCTTTATCCAGTAGGAGTGCATAGCTCCAGAACGCTACGCCACTATAACCTTCACAGAAGTGAGCCCTAGGGAATTTGAGGATAGAATGAATCATTGTGTGTGCACTGGGCAATATCATTTCAACTTACCAACTTACTTCTAATAAACAGTTATAGTTGGGTACAAACCCACATCTGTACCTGTCCTATTAAGTTAGTGATTCATATAATGGTTTTTATGTAGCACATTATCTATAGCAAGTAAATCATACTGCTTAACTTTGGGATATGCTTAGCACGTGGTAAGATTTCACCTTTACTGAACATAATCTACTCTAGTCTACAGCACAGTAGCTACTAAGTGGGTAGGCTCCGAGGTCTCACAAATGTGGTTAGTATTCCCTGCGGCAGGTTGCTCAACCCCTCTGCGAGTCACTTTCCTAATCTGTAAAGTGAGATTATTAAGAGTATCAAACTCAGACTTGTTGAAAAGACTAAATGAAATAAATACTAGGCACTTAGCAGAGCACCATATGCCTGGAAAGAACTGGATATATATTATACATTGTTATACAGATTTATAATTGGAATATTTAAGAATCATGATGTCTTCCTATAGTAATAATTACCCAAATAAATGCATTGCTTTTAACCCATATGCTTTGTAATCAATCCTTCTACAAACACAAAGATTTGATTCCTTTTTTTCTTTTAAAGAGATACTAATATTTTGTATAGTAATTCCTCATTATTTCCTGGAAGGATATTATGAAAAATATGAGTAATAAAGAAATAAAATAATAACAGTTATAACAGCAATAATAATGAAATAATAACAGTAACAATAACAATAAAAACAATAATAATACTTTCCAGGTGTTTATAATTTGTGAGCCCTCAGAAAAGCCTTTTGAAATAGACTAGCACATACTGTCAGTACCCTACTGCTCCCTCACCATGCACATTTTGTTCAATAACAGATGTTTGAGGATCTGAGAATTAAAGATAAAATCATACAGCAAAGTGTGTGGTTAACACACAAAATAGAATTTGCACCCAGGTTCTATGACTCTTCAAACAATGTTCCTTCTATGCTGTATTATCTGAAATCTTCACCCCACCCTGCCCGATATATTAGAAAAATGTAAAATAAAATATATTAGCCAGAGAGAGAGAACAGTCAACAGTATCAACGGGTGCTGAGTAGTGAAGGTGTGCAAGTGCAGCAGTATAATGGAACAACACTTTCGTCCTCACCCCTGACATTTCCTTCCTGTTAAAGCCTACTCTAAAAGCCTACTTCCCTTTGGTACATGTCTCCCAGTCCTTGAGAAACTGAGTAGTTCATCTGACTAGTAAGTTTGGAAAGACTAACTAAATCAAGTATGCATGGCCTGAATTCACCCTTTCCTGTTTGAGAATGAGCCAGTCCACGTGAGAATCTTGTCTCCTTTTTCTCAGTTGTCATCCTGCACACTCTCCCAACGGAGTTAACGGGGAGGCAGAAGTTGAAGGGCAAGAGCAAGCCAGGTTAGCTGATTAAGCAAGGTCCCTGGACAAGCTCTGGTCTAAGGGAATTTTTCCCACTCTCCATCTTTTCTTCTTCCTTGAGCCTTATGCCACCCATCATCCTCTTCTGTGCCTCGTATTTCATACCTCTCCATGCTCAGCAGCTTCTCTTCTAATTATTCTTATCTGTTCTCACCATTTCCCCTGCAGCAAGCCCCAGTGAGTCTATTGACCACTCTCTTTCTCAGTTTAATTCAAGTCACATCCCAATAATCGCTCCCTTTCTAAATCACTGATACTCAAAACCCACAGACCACAGACGAGTCCCACTGGAACAGAGTAAAGGGCGCAGCGGTGTGGCTCTGCCTCTACACTGCCTGCCTTGTGTCTCCCATCACACCCCATGCTTTTGCTCTACTGCCCTTTGCCACAATCATCCTGTTCAAGAACATTATTTGAAAAGCTCTACACAAATGTCATCTCTTCCATAAAGTCATCCTGGACCGCCAACATCTGCATTAACCTCTCTGCACCACCCCCATATTCCCAATACTTTAATTCACTCATACACAGAGCTCTGAATTCCACACCATTTGTATTAATTTATCCATGTGCCCTTCACTAGATTGTCAACTTTTGGAATTAAGAGAGACTGCCATATTCTACTCTCAATACTAAACATGGCTCCTGGCAATGGCAGGAGTTCAATAAATATCTGTTCATTTTTAAGGTCACTTTACTTTTTTTAAGGTCACTTTACTTAGATGTCAGCTTTGGATAACACAAATATATACAGAGGAAGTTAGAGAGAAAATAGTCATATGCAACTTACCAGAATTGTATAAAATAGGGTTATTATTAAGATAAACGGCCAGATGTGGGTAAATAGTAAGAATACAGTTTTCTGCTGTGCCAGTAACCGGAAGTGAAAACCTAAAAAAGAAATATTGCATTTCAATAAATTAAAATCACCAGATGCAGTAAATACAATAAAATTATTTTTTAGGCATCCTGGAGGCCTTTAAGAGTCAGGACATAAATTACTCATCATTTTTCTTTCCACTTCCTTTGTTTTTCTTAACCACCTACTGTATCTACTTTAATGGTATAAGAATATTTAGTTCTAAAGCTTAACAGAGACGGTAAATCTCACTGTCAAGTGTGCTCTAGAACACAGTTTGTAATCATTCAGGTTCATAGTCAGATTCAAGAAATCTTAGAGGTGAAGGAGCCTAAGAGTTAACTTACGCACCTTCTTCCTCGATAGCATCCCTGACTAATGGAATCTAGCCTCAGACGGCACCAGCAGGGAGAGACTACCTCATGCCTCAGAGATGACCCACTTTCTATCTGGAGAGCTGGAGCTCGAGATGTTCTGTTTCAGAGCAACAGGGAACAAAATCTACAGCCTAATCCCCATTACATTCCTTCAAATATTTAAACACAGTACTTCTTCTCCAAGGTTTCTCTTCTGTGAATTCCCAACATTTAGAATGGTCAAGGATTCCTTCAACTGCAAGGTCTCCAAATATTTCACAAATCATCTATCTTTTTCAGATGAGCTTTTGTTTTGTGTTTATCCTCATTTAACTGTGTCTAATAGCTGAAAACAATATTGCAAAAGGTAGTAAACCAGTGGAGAGTGCCTTCTACAACCTGCACTCTATTTTATGAAAGCATTGTGAAAGTGCCTTATTATTTTTACCAGACACAAAACACTTAGGTTATACTTGGCCTGTCTAAGTTATGTTACAATTCTGTCTTTGTACAACTGATTTTTCATAGAACTACTATATGTAATAGCTATACCCCTGTCATGTTGCCTTATTGGTTTCAGTTCTGCACTATAATAGTATATCAAGACAATTTTAGTCTTGAAATCAGCCACGTACACACACATACACATATACCACACACCATTCCATATCCAAGAGCCATTGCTGCCTTAGTCCGATTTGATCATTCTCCATACTACTGAATTCTAGAAATGAAGCTACTACATGCTAGAGAAGATAAGACCAGCAAAAATCCTAAATTAGAAACAAAAGTCAAGTAAGAACGTTTATGTCTACAGCACAGAATAACCAATAAAATGCAAATTATATTTTCACAAAAGATAATTTTGATATTGAATGGCATGGTGGCCACATATAATTCATTAAATAAGGTGTGGAAAGTCTCATTATTCATCTCTCTGCTCATTAGCTGATGAATAATTAATACTGTAATTACGCATCTCTAATTCTTTCACCATCAATAGTGAAGATTAAGAGACTCTTATGTTTGTCATCCCAAATCACTTCAGGGATGAAACTCTGAAGCTTTCTGTTAAATCTATGTGATAAATGGCCTGGTAATTACCACTTTCCAAAAGCGTATGAAGTACATGTCAAATGCCATGAGAAATATTATGATAGTATTTATATCTTTCTCATCTTAACTAAGGTTCTCCCCCTAGCTGTACCATTTAGAGGCCAACCTTACATTCTAAAAGCAGCTCTACTGAACAGGGTTTGAATTCACAGAGAGTTGAGCTGAGCAAGGAGTAAGGGATGCCGGGCATGGTGTTGGAAGCCTGTCTCTTTAGCCTTAATATGCTTGTCTGTGCAAACCTTTCTCCACAAGATGGCTAGAAAATTACAAAATGACATGTTGGAAAAACTGGCAGTGGCTATTGAAAAGTTAAAGAAGCTAGGCATAAACTAACAGTACTTTGGATTAATGATCTAGATTTCTATTTACAGGACTGAATAGAGAAATAGGAGCAGAAGAAAATATCTGGGTCAGCCCTTTGAAAGTGTTTTTCATTGTAAAAGCCACCACCACCACCATCACCATCACCATCACCATCAAACACAAGTGCTAATTGCTATCTATCCAGTATTTAAATAAAGACTTAAAAATAATGGAATGATTTTGGATGACTGTATTTGCTTTAGGAGAACTTTATTACGTAAAACAAATATCCTTGAGCAACATTTCCAAAGGAGTATATCCACATCTATTCACAATGTTTCTCAATTCAATAATTGCTAGCAAACTAATTCACATGTAACTTTATTTACCCATTGGATGCTTCCTATAGCCAGCATGTTTATGTTACCTAGGTCAATCAATGGAATTTAATCTAGGTCTAATCGAGATCTTCTGTGATGTGGCCAGACAAGAATCTCTCTATCACAAGGGAGGACATTGAATTTCATTTCGTTAATCAGCAAACAAAGTTACAGAGCTTTACTTATTTTTCACAGATCAGAGTGAAAACATTCCTGATGATACTATGATTCTCACTCATTTTTCAGTATTTTTCCCTGAGTGGAGGGAAAGGAGTAAAGTTCTAGCTGCTCTTCTGCGCATTGCAATAGCCCACAATACATGTTAACTGCAGCCCATCAATACACTGTTATTTATGAACATTAACAATTCTGGAAATATGTGCTATTAACCACTTTAGTGACCTTAAAAAGATTTTACGTTTGATCTAAATGTGCAAAAACCCATAGAAGTGCATTTCACATCTGAATGGATTTCATTGATTTATATCACAGCAAAGGTAAGGGCAGAGAATTCTGTAGACACAAGAGAGATAGTCAACAAGTCTAGAAATATATGTGCATTTCACAATTTTTAAATATGCCTCAATTCTTTTTACAAGGAACATTTCATTTTTTTTGTTTGCCCAACAACCTGGAAATAATTCTATAATTGATGTAAACCATATTTTAAATCTCCAAATCTCTCTTCAGAGGCTCTTTTCAAAATGTTAAATCACTAATGTTGATTAATACACATCAATGTATTTGATTTTTAATTTAGTTTTCTTATGGTTAAATACTATAGTTGTTAACACAGTTTCCAATATGGTTTCCAGGAAAGAACTGTGGCGGCCGATGGCATGGGCATGCATGGAACTTTCAGGAGCTCTGTGAGGACCGACGATGTGGTGGGTGCTCACAGGCACTCAGGGAGAGACAAAGGGCGAGACGCTGGAACTTTCCCTAAAATGAAAAGTCTCTAATTGGGGCAAGGGCTCTCCAACCAACCAGCACTGGCTCCAAAGAGATTGGGGGTGAAGAACAGAAACAGGAGGAAAAGAGAAACTGTATCATCAATGGTTAACTTTTCTTTCTGCAACCTAGTATTAAAAGCACTATGATTTTAATAATCTGAGAAGACACGGTAAATATCATCTTGGAATTCCATTTCTGGGCTTTGGCAGTTTCCATACCAATTTTAAACACTCCATTTTGTACATGTGAATGATGAACAAATCAAAATTATGAGTATTATTCTGTGTATAGTTTATTATAATACACTGGTATCCTATATTTTGATTAAATCTTAATAAACATTCTACTTAAGAATAGAGACTGTGCTACTGTCCTGTGACTTGGTTGAACAGATCTACCATGAAAATAATGTTCTTCATAGAATAAAGGTACCATTACAAACAGCCTTCCATAGGGCTAGGTTAAGAAATAAGGAACAGAGGCTTATGTCAGAACAAAGCTTGGTCCCTTAAAATCCTACTCCCCCTCACTGCCTATTCTATCTGCACATACAATATCGAGAAAGGTAAAAAAAAACTGTTATGTATAACCCAGCCCCCCAAAACATGACACATGTTTTTGGGCAATATTCCAACACTGCCTTCAGTTATGATCTATTAGATGATTATTGAAATACTCTTAAAATTCCCATTGCCTGCCTTTCAGCAGCCACAATGTGAAAATTCTAGATGGCTCATTGGCAGCATCTTTGTGCTGAGAATGGAGTCTCCAAAAGATGAACACATCCTAAATAACTGCTCTGCTTAACCCATAAGGGGAGCTTTGAATGCCTCAAAAGTTGCTTCTAGCTATGTGGCAGTGTCCCTTAAAGGTTCTTGACTCACATTACATGCTTCTTTTAAATATCCAAATATCCCAGAAAGACATGTAAAGAGCAGATATTAATTTACACTAGAGTTACTAAAGTCGTGTTGCAAACCTGAATATATTAGCACTCAACATGATTGGACTCGGTCTAATTCATCACCTGCTAGTCTCCCTTATGTGATGCAGGTTCCTACACTTTCAAAAACAGTAATGTGTCTAAGAAGAAGCATGCCAGGAATACTTTTTTTAAAATTGTTGTTCAGGTACACTTATCTCGATTTTCCCCCTGCCACTCTCTCCTGCCCCACCTCCACCTCCTACCCTTGATCCTACCCCCTTCGGCTTTGTCCATGGGACAAAGTATTTATATTTATATAAATTTATATTTATAAAGTATTTATATTCCACTTATAAATACTATGGCAGTTTGATTTGTTCATCATTCACATGTAGCAAAATCAAGTGTTTAAAATTGGTATGGAAACTGCCATAGTTCCACTTGAAAATACTTTTAAAAATACTAGATACAGACCTCAACTTGCCAGGTATACCCTACACAAGTATCAAATTATGCACTGAGTAAAACAATAATTAGAATTAGCTTTAATTATTACTCATTTCCTTTTTTATTGAATTGAATATTTTTAAAAAGTAATGTTTTAATTTAAGTGACTACACTTTTATTTTCATGACAGCAAGCATAACAAGTTTTACTATGCATAAAAAATATTTTTGAATCCACAACCAAGGTGACAAAATGCTACCGTATATAGAAAAAGAGTAAAATAATTAAGAGCTATACATTCTCAATTTTAGACAATAAATGTTTCCTTTTCCTTTCCCTTGCTTTAATTCCCACTCCTATGTTTTAAATTCGCCAATAAAGAGTGAATATCTGAAACCTTAGGCATCCCACCCTCAACTCCAATAAAGACAGGACCCCAGGGTCTCCCACACTCTCCAGCTCGCTCTCTATCTCTCTACTAGTGACCTCATTGTGTGGCCCCAGGTGGCCCCAGGCTTGCCTTTTACTATCCTGGACTTGTTACTAATAACCCTTATTTTTCCAAGTTCCCCCATAGGTTTTTTTTAATTTATTTTATATTATTTATTGTTGTTAATATTGTTGTTATTTATGTATTTATTATTTTGTATTATTTTATTGTTGTTCAATTACAGTTGTCTGTATTTTCTGCCCACCCCCTCTAAACCTACCTCCCTCTTGCTTCCACCCTCCCCCTTGGTTTTGTCCATGTGTCCTTCATAGTAGTTCCTGAAAACCCTTCTCCCCACTGTTCCCTCCCAGATACCAAGTCAATACTCAGAAATCAAAGGCATTTCTGTACACCAACAATAAAACATCAGAAACAGAAATCAGGAAAAAAATCCCACTTGATACAGCAACAAGAAAAATAAAGTACCTTGGAATAAACCTAACCAAGGAGGTAAAAGACCAGTACTCAGAAAACTATACAACACTGAAGAAAGAAATTAAGGAAGACAGAAACAAATGGAAACAGGTACCATGCTAATGGATGGGAAGAATTAATATCATCAAAATGGCCACACTCCCCATAGTTGTTTTTGAGGTGCATCTTGCAATCATAATAAGAGCCACAAGGAGCTAGTCCAGCCACAACAAAGGGTAAACATCTGTAGGGGCTCACCACAGGTAGTAATAGCCTAGGTGAGTGTCCCAGGCATTTCTAGGCAATAACATCACTATATACAGGCAGAGACCCACCCAAAACAGAATAGTACAGGATCCTTAGAACTCTGGCTATGACAGGCATTCACCCTTTAGTTACTAGGTCTTGAGCAGGTTCAAGGTCCAGAAGGAGTATATTTGAGACAGGTCAGGCACCAGGTCTCAGTACATAGGACAGTGGCTGGTTACCAACCAACAAAGAAATATTTCAAGACTGTATCCACTGACAAGGATATACTGCTGCTGTGTGCCACCTAATTAGCAGCCCTGATTTTAGATCAACCTCACCCACCAAATATCCCTGTACTGCTCTTGCTGGACACTTCTAATTGGCCTCTCATTTAGAACATAATGTGTAGTTTAACTAGCATTAAAACATCAACATCTTCCTATTCATAGTAGATTATATACTATATAACATATCAACACTTAAGAATTATCTTACTCAGTTTTCTTACTAAACTGACCGTGTTATAGCAATAAAATCCTAGGACTTGAAAACTTAAGGGGAAGCAAGGCTGTGTGATAGAACTAATGGGACTTGATCGCAAATCTAGGTTCTTTCACTCCATAGCTGGTGAGAGTCCAAAAGATAAAAACACAGTAGTACTTCAATTTTCTCTACTGTAAACTTGGAATTATACTTCACAATTGTAACCCTCTTAACCAGATGAAGTTCGACCACACATTAGCAAACGAAACCAAACGGACTCTGAAAGAAATTGGGTATCCAGTCCCAGGGTTCTCACAGCAACACCATTTTCTAGTAGTAATGTTATTTCCTGCCAAATGTTTAGCAGCACTCCACTCTTTGATCTAATCCATTTTGATGGCATTTTCCCTTATTCAGTCTTTCTCAGGGGCAGTGTTTCACCGACTTGACTGGGCACCTGAATCACCTGGTAGCAGTTTTACAATACAGATGCTACCGATTCCTTAGATCTGGACTGGGAGTGGAAATTCTGCCTTTCAAACAAGCTGAAAGTCTGTACCCAGACTAGCCACCTCAGCATCAAATGGGAACCTGTGAGACTTGCAACTTGCCAGTCCCACAGAAGACTTACTGAACCAGAATCTCAGGAGGTGCAGCTTGAACTCTGTGGTAATCAGCCCTCCGGGTGGGTCCTAAGCAGGGCAAAGTGTGAGAATCACTGTTCTAGAACCAGGGTTCTCAACTCTATGTTCCCATTTGAATCAAACAAGGAGCTTTTTAAATTTGCAACACCTAGGTCACCCTACAGACAAGTCATATCCTAGTCTATGGATTGGACTAAGGCACGTGTATTTTTTAAAACTCCCCAGGTAATTTCGGGATCCAGCCATGAGAACCACAGCCCTAAAGGAGAAAGCAGCTGATATCTGAGGGGAAGCACCCCATACCTATTTAATAAAGAAGTCATTTGGATTTCTTTCATTTGGCCTAAATTTTAATTTTCAATTACTCATGTTAGCTCTCTTATAAAATAGCTGACTTTTTTTCATTTGCTCTAAAGTTATTCAAATTCAATTTGGTTACTAAAACCTAGGTAAGTTATAGTCGGTTTTGAGTATAATGGATCCGTGTTAAATATTTGTGAGGATGAAAAAATGTATGGAGGATCTCAGAACTTTGGCCATGTCACATTTCTAATTATGAACTCTCAATTCGTGCCTGCAGTTTTAACAATGAGGCACTATAACTCAACTGCTGGGTTACCTTAAGCATGCAATTGAAATCAACATTATTCTACAAAAGGAGAATATGTTTGGAGTTCAACATAGGAAATTATTAAGCTGTCTTTGGCATTCTTAGTATTTCTATGATAGTAACCACCCAGAGCTATAACTTTCATTTTTGCAAGGTCTAGGTAAAGTACCAATCGGACAGTGAATATAAAAAGCAAGAGCAAGAGGCAAGACTTCATTCTCATAATTATAAGTTCCTTCAAGATATGTTTCCTTCTCCTCAACCTAGAGTGGAAACCATGATGCAAAATAGGGGATTACAACATTCTGGCAAATTTTAATCTATTTGATCCCTGTGTGAATTCTCAGATAATATGCATTTGTAAACATAAAAAGAAGCATCAACGCTGAAACACAATATAAATGACTTGGATATTACCCAAAGCAATCTCACCAGCATGACTACTGAATTCCTGCCCCTACGTTGTTACCTCATATGCCAAAAGTAAAAATAAAAGAAGTCAGAGAGAAAAGGGCTGAATTGGACTTGACCGGTGTGGCTCAGTGGATTGTGTGCCAGCCTGAGAACCAAAGGGTTACCAGTTCAATCCCCAGTCAGGGCACATGCCTGGGTTGTGGGCCAGGTCCCCAGTAGGGGGCACGGCCAGAGGCAACCACACATTGACGTTTCTCTTCCTCTCTTTCTCTCTCCCTTCCTCTCTGTCTGAAAATAAAATAAATAAAAGAATCTTTTAAAGTATTTTTTTAAAAAGCTGAATTGGTGAGGACATAAGATAATAATTTAACCTAGAGTAGAGGTTGATTCATAAAGCAGAAATTAGAGGAATTATATTTTACTATGGTATTCCCTGACTCCCTCAAAAACCATTCTTAATATCATTTAAACTATCGTATAAACAGAAAAAAATCCTTCATAAAGCCATAAACTTCTAAATTAAGATATAGTTTCTTTCAATAATAAGCACATGCTTCTTTAATTTCTTGTAGGAAAAGAAACTATTTCAATTCTTATAAGAAATATACATTTTCTACTTTGAAATTTTATTGATGTGAAATGTATAATTTTAAGAAAGTTCTTTAGCAGTTGTTTTGATACTGGATTTTGATTTAATACATTTAAAGCCTTCTGCAAAAACATCTAATGAGTTGTATGACATATACGTATCCATATATAATAAATTTATTAAGTAAAAAATGATCTTCTGTAGATTTGATTGGTGGTAGTTACAACACAGGCTTTAGTGAGACTGCAAACATTCACTTATTTATGTTCTAACCATGCAGATAACTTATGAGTTTTTGCCTCATCAATAAATTAATGTACCAATAAAATACATAAATAATATTCCAGTTTGTATTGGGTGGACTTTAATTATTATAATTACTATAGAACAAACATGGAATCTTCACTAATGTGTGTATGTATGCATGTTGAGAGAAAGACAGACAGACAGACATGCAAAGGAGCAGGAGAAGAGGATACCATACCATCTCTTTCTTATTCTGTGGAAAGTTTATATACGACATCTGAGAGTGTTACTCTCAAAAAAGTGTCCCGACAATAAATAATCCCAAATGATTCTAAATAAATCTAAGTGGTGTTAAAACAAGGTGACTAAGAGCATAATCTTTGAAAACAAAAATTCAGTTCAAACTCCTGGCTCCTCCACTTCACATCTCTGAGTGAACTTGGACAAGCTGCATCACACTGTGGGCCTTAGATTCCTCTTCTGTAAAACAGAGGTGGAGATCTAGAAACATTCACCTTCCAGGTCGTTGTGTGCATTCCATGATAACTAGACTAGATCCGAGGACCTGACCTGTGCTAATTAATACTGTTGACCTCCTGCTTCCTGTATTTATCCAAGCTACGATTTCCATAATCAACCCTGGTTCTCCTCCTATGTCTCACTCATGGACACCAAAGCAGAGCGTGCAAGACTGTTATCGTCTGCCATTGCTGCCTTTTCAGCATAATCTCTCATTTCGGCCCTACCAGTAACCATCAAATCCAAAACACCAAAAATAGTTTGCAAACATGAGACAGTTGCAGCCTCCAGACCTGGTGTATTTTTTTACCACTTGTAATCATCTGCCCACATCATCAACCCTCCCATAGATATATACAGCCTCCATCCCCAGATTTTTGGGGAATTTGGGGAAATGACAAGCAGGGTGTGCAACCTCTGAGCTGTGGGTACATGAGGGTGGAGGGGACCATTATTAAGGCAGCAGACATATTAGCAGGTACAATAGTGGTTATAATTTGTAGTCTTCGGCCAGTTCAGCCAATCTGAGTATGACAAAGTCTAAAGAAGGAAACAATTAAGAGCCAAGCACGACAGTGCCCAAGGGAAGCCACAGTATGAAATGTTCTTATACAGGGTCTGGCACAAATAACACCCCTTTTTTATTACAAAATCTTGCATTACACAACCATAGGCATGTCATTCTGTAACATCACAATGTCACACTCAAGCACACCATATGACATTTTAAGGGAAATTGTTCACATTAACACTATAAATTATCATACCCTTATTATCACCCTACCGACTATGCTCAAGCAGGTCTTATTTCTGCTGCACACTGTATATTAAAAAAAGAAAAGAATGAAAGAATGACTTTTATTTTTACTGAACACATGTACTTCCATATGGACAAATGAGAGGCAAAAAAAAAAAAGGCTTCAGTTTAGGATAATAAACACTGGTGAGCGTCCTTTGTCCCTTGAGATTTTACTCAGCCATCCCAGCCATCCAAGGACATTATCAGTAATTCTTTTTGTGTTGCATTTTGTATTTGTTCTATTGGCACTGAAGAGTATATAAAAAACTTCCTTAAGTCTACCTTCCCTACTACACTGACCTCCATCAAAGAAGAGCCCCTTTCTATTTCATCTTTGGTCACTGAAAATCTCGTATAGAGCACACAAGGATTACGTACACTAAATACTAACAGATGAAAAGCAATGACAGAGTCCAACTGACTCCAAAAAAGAGCTTTTGAGGTGAAAAGGAAGCTCTTGAGGAATTCCTTGCTGAAAGACCTCGTTTATCTCAAGGGGAGAGGTGGAATGCCTAGAAAGAGAAAGGCAAAGACAGCTTTGGGCAGTTGAGAGGAGACGGATTCTACACACTACAGGGAACTCAGAAAGCAGCTAACAAGGCAGCAGTAAAAGAATTCGCCAGTATTACAGTTCCAGAGAGAGCTCATGATTTGTTGCCTTCTTCATCTGGGTGCATAGAAAAGCCTTTCATGGCCCATCGATGATTTTCAAAGTCTCTAAATTCGTTCCAACAGCTCTACTTTATCCCAAACCTGCTCAGGGTTGAAATGGAGTTTAGTGGAAAGAGAGGTAAAATGGGGGAGGGGGAAATTCAGGTAAAAAGCAAACAAGTCTGGAGACTAAAAGGAAAAATAAAATGACAGGGACAAGGAAATGATCAAATATAGAAACTGCTCTAGCTGGTGTGGCTCAGTGGATTGAGCACTGGCATTTGAACCAAAGGGTTGCTGGTTCAATTCCCAGTCAGGGCACATGCCTGGGTTGTGGGCCAGGTCGCCAGTAGGGGGTGCTCAAAGGGCAACCACACACTGATGTCTCTCTACCTCTCTTTCTCCCTCCCCCTTCTCTCTAAAAATAAATACATAAAATCTTTTTTAAAAAAGACAAATAAAGAAAGCTCCTCCTCCTGGAAACTGTTTTCAGATCTCCATACCATCCCATTTGCTGCCCAGACCTCCAGACAAGGGCACAGTGAAGTCTGTTAAGGCCCCTCAGAGAGGCAGGTACACCTTTGTCTCAGAAGCCATCTAGCTCACACAGTATTTAGTGGAGCTATTTCCTTCCCACCCTGTTAATGTGGTCCTAGCCTCCATCAGCTTGAATACATTCATGGATTTGTACTGGAGAGCTCCAAGGTACACCTTACATAGTGCTTTGGGCAAGGTGTGAGTTTAAGAACTAGAGTAAAATCACATTAAACTTTTATGAACAAGGTCAGTAATGTACAAAAAGACACAATGCTTCCTAGGGCAGAGTCACAGAGCCCAGTGCTTGACAAGACCCTAAAGCAATGTCACTATTTTTTTAATGTCAACAAAAGATGGACTATTAGCATCAAAAGAGAAAACTGGGCATCTGAGAAGTATAACTTAAAAGATTTTATCTATCAATGTATTCAAGCAAGAGAAATGGAAGCTGGAGTTCAGGAGAACTCAATGCACTGTGTTCTGGGTACACAGTGCATTGTGTACCCAGACTCCACCTTGGGTACAACATCTGGTTCGCTCTAATCCCTAACACATCAATCAATCTTTTGACTGATGTATTATATAATATAGTAACATATACTATAATATACAATATTATATAGTATACAGTATATTAATATATATACTATCTAATATTATACTAATATACTATATATTATAGTATAGTAATAATCCCACTAAAAGCAAATAAATTGTCACATAGAGTAAAGATACTGACGCTAATTTAGTGTAAAATCCACTCTAATTCTACTTCTCAGTACAAACATTTTAAGTAAACTTTATTGCTGCACACATTAGACTCATCACTTGGTAAGTCAGATGATCTCAGGGTACAACGTGAAAGTGGGATTTCTAGTCTTCAAGGGTAAGAAATTCAAAAACATGATTTCACCAAGTTGCATTTGAACTTCTCTGAGCCTGTTAAAGCAGCATGTACCAATCATATTGGAGAAATTTGTTATGCTGATGTTTCTCATGTCCATTTAATACTTATTTAGCATTTCCTTTGTGCCAATTCCTGAGAATTACTCAATAAGTCTTAACTCAATGAATTTCTCACAATTACAGATGAGATCAGCTATCCCCATTTTATAGATGAGGAAACTGAGAGCCACAGAAGATTCAGTAACTTCGCGAAAGTTAACAAAGGGAGGATTCAAACCCGCAGAGCCTAGTTCCAGATAGGAGGCTGGTGACCACTATTATGATATTTCTAATGAGAACACCATCGCATTTGGAACTTTTAAAATATCTTTATGTCCAAAGTCATCATTTTAGATGTCTCTCTTTTAATATTTTACAACAGTGTAGAATAACCCTTTTTATCTTCACTGTCAATAAAGAAAAGAATCTGCAATTAAATATCTTACCCGTTACCGCTGCTGTCATTGAAAACAATATTGGTGAAAAACGACAGAGGTTTAGATGCCTGGAAGCTGACTTGGCAGGTAAGCTCAGTGTTGATCCCACTGGGAGAGCCTCTGATGGTTTCGCCTTTGGGAAAATGCACATAAAGGGAGTCATGCCCCTCCACCTCATCCTCTTCCTCCTCCTCCTCATCATGAAGGATTATTGGGGGAATCGTGACACTTAAAGTTGCATCTCTGTTGAAAATTAAAAAACAACAAATTTTAGCTCAATGTGTGCAAGTAATTGGCTTTAAATGTGTTTTCCCTGTTTTTTGAATCATTAGAAAATTTACAACAAATATTTATAATAACATGCCTGATTATTAAAGATATTTTCATATCATGTCTTATTTTCTGGTCACAATATAAGACTTATAATATATTTACTTTAATGAAGAACCACATAAGATGATCAAAATTTCCTTTTGCCCTCTAAATGTTATAGAACAGGGCCAAGTGGGGTTATGATATACTATTACCGAAAGGACCCCCCACTAGGTTCATTGTGCCCACTGCCAGAGGAAAGAAGGTCTCTCAATGCCAGAGATTTGTGAAAAGGAAAGGAAATGTTTATTTAAAGCTATACAGACTTAAAGTAGTGACTTAATGTCTTCATTAAAATATTAAAGTCCTTTAGGATACCCACAGGCGCACACAGTCCTTCCTTCTCCCTCTGCCCTAATCTGGGGTAACGTATCTCAGGAAAAGAAGTAGAAGTCTGTGATTCAGGCTCCCGGCACCATCAGCTGTGTTGCCGTCCAGGTAGGTTCTCCAGTTAATCCACACTCATGTGGCACCTTCTCATGGCCCACCAGCAAGAGTCCTTTCACCCCTTTTCTTCCAAGCAAAGTCTCTCCTGCTTCCTAAGCCATGTGGCAAAAAGGAGCACCCCAAAGCCACATGGTCCTCACTCTTGCCAAAGCTGCAGGGTCCCCACTCTGCCAAAACCACGTGGTTCTCACCCGCCAAAGCCACACTGCTCTCTCCTCTCATGGCCGCCGAGTCTAGGTTTACATCCCCAAGCCAACCTTCCTCTGTACCCCCATGTCTGACTCCTCCTACAATCACTTACACCTGCCAGCATTCCTGTATTCTTCCAGCTTTACTGAGCTGCCATCCTGAGTCTGGCCCCACGTCATGGAGGCAATCTTCTCCAAGCTCTCATGCAGGCGCTATAACCAGGGGGACCTGCCCCCATAGTTACATCTTGGGAGGAGGTCACTTCCACCTTCCTGGCTCAAGGCATGGCCACAGCTATTTAACATATCCGTGAAACCAGTTAAAGG
Organism: Trachops cirrhosus; assembly: GCA_028533065.1. Lineage (NCBI taxonomy): Eukaryota > Metazoa > Chordata > Mammalia > Chiroptera > Phyllostomidae > Trachops > Trachops cirrhosus. Next base: position 50,729,329 of record CM052552.1, read on the forward strand.
TTACAGATATGTTAAATGACCGTGCCAGAGGTTAGCTGCAAAGCTGTGGCTGTACAAAACAGCTCTGCATGTTCCTGCTCCATGTGTCCCTTCCCCCACTCACACCTGTGGGGAGAGGGGTGAGGACATCCTATACATCTTTCTAATATTTCCTGGACACCTTGAGTTCTGGACCCCATTCCAAATCCCTATTTGGGGCCCCCCTCTGGGCTGCACCCTGATACATAAAGATTTTAAAAAGTTGGTTAAAACACCTGATTAAGTACAATGTGTCTTTAACCATAGCCATGAGATAAACTATACTGCCCTTAAATATATCCTGACAAAAATTTACTTTACCAGCTAGAGCTTTATCACATGTAGACTAAATAATATTAACAAATGAATATACATACATAATTTCTTTTTAAAAATTGATATTCTTAAGCACTATTTATATATATATTTCATGAATATTTTTGAATCATCACTGCTAAAAACTTTAACTTAATGTTCACATATTTCACTGTATATTTTTAAAATATCCAGATAATCTAAAATGTTTGTAATTTTGAATAATATCGTATGTAGGACTTACTTTTAGATCTAATTAATATTTGATAACTTTTAGTGGCCTATAAATATTTAACCATATTTGTTTTCTTTTATTGCACATGTAGGCTTCTCCAGCAAATAAGAAGTGTTATCAAATGGGAATCAAAATTCCATAATATTTTAGTTAGAATACAGATTATTCAGCTAATTAAAGAGAAAAGAAAAAGAAAAATCTCAACTTGAGTTAGTTAAACGAATATGGTTGACTGGATAAAACTTGAAAAAGTAATTTATACATCAGGTTTGCATCCTATTCTGTCGCTAATTATCTAACTGTCATTGGATAAGTCATTACTGTTGCTAATCTTATTGTATATATAATGAGAAGACTGAGTTCCATTATCTCTACAGTCTCTTTTACATGTTCATTAGACCATATTTCACAAGACTCAACTTTTGACTTGAGGTCATTTTTAAACTGATACCTTTATATATTAATCCAAAAGTTGAAAGATTAAAATATTAATTCATATATGAGACAATGTTTCATGATAAGAAATACATTTTGGCACAAAATAATTTAAGCCGCTTTTATTTCCTGTTTAAGCAACCAAGGTTAGTGTATACTTATAAGATAGGGTCTTGAAAGAACAGCAAATCCCAAAGTTATGAAGTTAAAGTTTAACTATATTCTCTCACAAAGTGGCATTTAGGCCAAGCTCCATGGCATAAGTAAGCACTCATTATGACAGGGGACTCAAGAGTTGGAAAATTTTAGTTTAAGGTAAATAGTTATAAGCCTGGTAAGTAATTCATATAATAAAGTTTTTGTTTCAGAAACCACAGATAAAGCCCATCCTGGCTCCCTGGGGAGACAGGTGACCTCCTGGGGCACTGCTAAAGGTTACCCCCTGGGGACGAGTGGAGGCATCCAGGCCATTGTGTTCCAGGGAGAGACAGAGATCTACCTCCTGCCCCCGGGAACAGCTAACTGCCTAGGCCAAGAATGCTGCAATCTTCCCTGAATTTCAAAACCCCCACTGTACTTTGTTCTCTGTTATAAAAAGGCTGGCTTGAAAGGAAATGTAACAAACCCACCATCTTCTCAGGTCACTGGTCATCTGAATAAAGCGCCCTTAAAGATTCAACCCCTGTCTCTGCTTATTGGGTCTGGTATGTGACAGGCAGCACGAATGCCAGCTTTTCTGGTTTCAATATCACTTTGATGATAAAGTTATGTGGTAATGATTCAGGGACTTATCATATGTAATTAAGGTCCCTAGTCAAATGAATTTGGGTGGATTAGAATTAATCAGATGAGATCTTAAAAGGTTTAGAGGTCAGAGACAAAGACTTTGAGAGATGGTGTACTTTGGCCTTTGAATGAATAACACACCACACTGTGAGGAGGAACCACGTGGCTAGGCCTCTAACAGTTGAGAGCGGTCCCAGCTGATAGCCAGCAAGAAAATGGTGTCTTGGTCCTACAGCTGCAAGGATAAATTCTGCTAACAACCAGGGAGCTTGGAGGAAGACTGAGCCTCAGATGGGACTGTAGCTATAGCCCACCCTCTGATCTCTGCCTGCTGACACTTTGGGCAGTGGACAAAACTGAATCCTGACCCAAAGAAACTCTGAGAGAACAAATTCATATTTTAAGGCACTAAGTTTGTGGTAACTTGTCATACAGCAATAGAAAATAACGCCTTGAATATTTAAGCTTGCTTCTTATACCACAAAGAGACAAGTTAAAAAACATTTTTACAAAAAAATTAAATGACATTGTGAGGTAACTAAGTGGGCTTTTTGTATTTTTAATTTAAATGCAGTTAAATATTTTAACAGTTTGTTCCAACTATAGAAACAAGTCAGACATTGCTCATGACTTACATAACACAACTACAAACAAAAAACACATAAAGAAAATATGGTAAATTTACATAATTTTTACATAAGCATTTACCTGTAATAATTTTGAGGTAAAATCTTGACATTCATCATAGCTACCACTTCCAAAGGAACAGAGGTGAAAAATATGTATGGAGGGTCAAACAATAACCTGGGCGATTTTATCTCCCCAGCGAGGTGAATCACTTGATAGCAAGTTGGGTTATTATTTAAATGTACAGGAATATTAGCTGTGTATTTTGTAGGATGATCTAATGAAAGAAAATTTTAAGTATTTTAGATTAGTTCACATACACAAAAATATTTACATAGTTTAAAACTTACTAAATATTAAAATGTACTATGAAGTTACAGCTCAGTGAAGCAGAATAGATTCCCCAGAAACTGGATTTATCCTGCCAAGGAACTTAAGACATGTATGTAATGAGGAGTTGTTGAAATAAAAATCTTTCAAGGTGCACTATGTCTAAAAATAGAACAAGTCACAGATTTTCATTATTATGGATGAACACATATACCTGAGGAAACAGTGCGACGAGACCTCTTTTCTGATTGTTTTCTGTGCCTTAATAAGAGCTACCCGTCCCTTTAGTACATGCAGTATGAAAACGAGATCAGATCATTGTTATAAGCTGAGAGGAAAGGAATGTGCTTTCTCCCAGATATTTGAGTTAATGAAAAGCTGCCAGGGTCAATTGGCTAATTTCACCTGGCAGGAAAGACAGGAGATTCCCATGTGGCAACTCACTATGAGGAAGGGCACGCTGTGTTGGAGAAAAAGGATCGGCCTAGGAAGCTGCAGGCCAGTCCTGGAGGACAGGTACCATCAGAGCAAGTTGCCAGTGTCGTTTCAAACCAAATTCCCAAATACAGTGTCTCGAAGGAGGAAAATGTGATCTGGTGAGTATGAATTCAATGCATCGTCTTAGAATTCAAGAACTGGACACCAGAGTGACCTGGGAGGGATCAGGGCCATTAAGGGTATCACCAGGGCAGAGGATCAGTGTTCTGGATGATGCAGAGTCATGTTCAAACATGGCATCATTGTTAACCACAAACAGAAGCAATGGATTCACTGAACTGATCAGATCCACTAGTTTTCACTGTACTGGATGCCTTTACTTGTTTTAAAAAAGCCCTTTACATGTTCAAATAGTCTGACATCCTTGGAAAATGGGAGCTGGCTGGACAGGGTAGGGAATAGGGACTTCCTACTAATAATGACAGATGTGAAAATATAAGAGATTATATCTGCAACTTGAGCTGATAAAGTAAGTTATAACAATTTATATATTTGAAGCAGCAGTCCCCAACCTTTTTGGCACCAGGGACTGGTTTCATGGAAGCCAATTTTTCCATGGACTGGGGGGAGGTGGACAGATGGCTTTATAGCCTGCCACCAGATGCAGTTTAATTGTCCCTTGCACTCACTAATAGGGTTTTGACATGAGTCTGCAAGCAATTGCCTCTGTGCAGTCAAACCTCTGTGCTAATGATAATCTGTATTTGCAGACGCTCCCCAGCACTAGCATCACGGCCTCAGCTCCACCTCAGATCATCAGTCATTAGGTTCTCATGAGGAGTGCACAACCTAGATCCCTCACATGCTCAGTTCACAGCAGGGTCCGCCCTCCTACGAGAATCTAATGCTGCCTCTGGTCTGATAGGAGGCAGAGCTCAGGCGGTGATGCAGCAATGGAAGCAGCTATAAATACAGATGAAGCTTCGCTGGCTCCCCTACTGCTCACCTCCTGCTGTGTGGCCAGGAGGTTGAGGACCACTGATTTAAAGCATTATAAGCCTATAAAGTAAAGATAGCTTCATTTAATGAATGATACTGTTAAAATTATGTGGGGGAAAATAACATTAATTTTGGAGTTAGGCAAGGTTGTAAGACTTATTAAATTCTGAATTTTGAATGAGCTATTTTGAGATTATTTTGTTCTGACCTGGAAAAGGTTTCTGGGGTCATATAGGGAAGGGACTTCATCGTGTAGCCTAACACTACTGGGGATTCAATGGCACTTTTTTTTTAAGTGCAGGTATGCCTTCTTTCTCATCTGAGATGTAAATTATATAAATGTGTTAATGGGATGTTTAATTAATTTTTAACAATTACATTGGGATCCTAAGGAGGGAACCCTGGATTTGACTCAGATGGATTGCAACCCTGGATCTGGTCTCAGCTCCATACTGAAAGAAAAGTCAAATGGAGGTGTTCTTTATTTCCTTCTAGATTGTCAAGTCCAATGCATCTGGCTAAAAAAGTTGATAGGGACATAAAGGAGAAGCTCTGTATGGAAATACAAATGGTGAGCTGCACTAGCAATTGCTTTCAGGATCAGACACAGTAGAAACTGAGAAGAAATACACAGAAATATATAATGAAATCTAATTATTTTAAAAATATATACTTTAGAATGCAGAGACTATTTGATGTTTTCTGTCATATTTTCAGAGGTCTAAGCAGAGGTAATGACAGCTGAAAGATTTTTTTAAGCCTACTAATCACAGCATCCTTTGTACTTTTTCCCACACATCAAACTAAGCGATTATACAATGCCATGCTAACAGACATAAGCAAGACATCAACTTAATGCAACACAGTGCTAACAGAATATTATTGAGAGGGAAAAGACATAGCTCAAGGAACTCTTTAAAAACCTTAAAAGCTAGAATAGGTTCGTATCCTGCCTTTTCTATTGATAACATAGCAAGTCGTAGGTATTTTATAGATTGCCACATACAGAATACTGTCCCAAAAATTCTAATGCAAGTGCTTTACTGAGGCTGTGCTCTCGGGGACCTGCAGGTAAAGGGGGAAGGAGAACAGGGCGGGGCAAGACGCTATGAAAAGCTATGGTTTTAGAGTCTGGGATGTGACTTTGACAGAGAGATTGGCCCACAGGAGGGAGTGGGTTGGGCCACTTGAAGTAGTGCTGGTGGTGAAGTTTAAACTCCTAGACATCTCTGCATGAGACATCTTCTACCTTCAGCCAAGAGGACAGACATAAGCTATCAGGAGTCAACATCCACAACTGAGAAACAGATAGAAACACCCAGTCATGAGAATCCAGATGGGCCCAAACAGCAAAAACAACAGGATGCAATCCTAATGTTGATTCATAAATAAGAATAATTAGGAAGAATAACAGGTAAGTTACCATAACACCTTTTAAACAGAAAAATAGTTTGGAAGTGGCATTTGGTATGTAAACTAACATGCTGTAACTAAATAAGCATATGCTTTAAATTAGAGACAGATACCAATACAGACTTTCTCGAAAACAGAAAAAAAATCTTCATAGCTGATTTTTTTCAAGCACCTTCCTGCTGCTCCTTTGTTCCAGTCTGCTTATGAAGCTAGCTGTCAATACTTCCTGTAGCTCATTACCGGGAAGAGTCTGTGTTTTTATGCAGCAAGGATCCTCATGCTGAGAATTTTCTAAGGTATGTGGACCCTGGGTGTCAGGCTTGGGAAGCACTGAGGTTATTTACATGAGAATAAAAACAAGCTTATGCAAGCAGGGAGAGAGTCTAGGCACACAAACTACATTAAAGAACAGTGATTCAGATTCAGAAGGAACTGAAGAATTACTTAGAGACCATTCTGAGTTATATATACTACCACATCCCAGCCTCCATCCCTGTGGCCTTCCAAGGAAAAGACAATAATGGCAGAGTGAAAAGTAAAAGCCACCTCACTAAAATTCTTCAAAGCCCTCAAAGTATAAGGCAGCCCTGCTCAGAGACCAGTATAACAGATTCTACCCAGTCCTTTAATGTGCTGTTGAATTCAGTTTGCTACTACCATTTTCAACCAATCAATCAATCAATTAATTCATTCATTTATTTATTTTTCAGTTTGCTAGTATTTTGTTGAGGATTTTGGCCTTAGTTTATTTCCATATTGTCTCTTTGTCCAGCTTTCATACCAAGGTAATGCTATCCTCATAAAATGAATTTGAAAGTGTTCCCTCCTCCTCTTCATTTTTTAGGAGAATTTGAGAAGGATTGTTGTTATTTCTTTAAACACTTGGTAGAATTCTCCAGTGAAGCCATCTGGTCCTGGGCTATTCTTTATTGAGAAATTTTTAGTTGCTGATTCAATCTTCTTACTAGTCACAGATCTGTTCAGCCCATGATTTTTAAAAAGATATTTTAGCCCTGGCTGGTGTGACTCAGTGGATTAAGTGCTGGACTGTGAACCAAACAGTTGCCGGTTCGATTCCCAGTCAGAGCATATGACTGGGTTGTGGGCCAGGTTCCCAGTAGGGGGCGAGTGAGAGGCAACCACACATTGATGTTTCTCTCCCTTTCTTTCTCCCTTCCTTCCCCTCTGTCTAAAAAATTAAATAAATAAATGATCTTAAAGTAAATAAATAAAAAGATATTTTAGAGAAAAAACAAATGCTTCAGTTTCTAACAGGGAAGATAAGGACCAAAATACTCAAATACCTAAAGTAACATACAAGTATATCCTACACATGTTCAGGTGATGTTGGAGGGAACGGTGCAATGGAGACCTCTGAAAATTCACTCCTCCATGAAAGCAATGACAACACAGGCACAAATTGTTAAAGATCAATCATTGCTGGTAGAATTTTAAATTGTTCCAATTGCTTTATACAACAGTTTGGCAGTTTCTTAAAATGTCAAATATCAAATTATCTTATGACTCAACAATGCCACTCCGTGATATATGCCCAAGTAAGTGAAAACATGTGTCCACACAAAACTATACATGAATGTTCATAACTGTGTTATTCATAAGAGACAAAAAGTAGAAGCAATCTAAATGCCCATTAACTGAATGGACACTGAATGTTTATGAATAGACAATATGTGAAATAGCCATGTAATTATTTAGCCATAAAAAGGAAGGAAATACTGATTCATGTTAAAACATGGATGAACCTGGAAACCATTATGCTATGTTAAAACAAAGCCAATCACAAGAGGATATACATTGTATGATTTTACAAAACACACTAGCTGGAAATAAAATTCCAAATTATTTCAGCAAATTCTTGAAAGTAGAAAGGAAATATTGAAAGTAGAAAGAAACTCAATTATGATTTTTACTTTATAAGTTCATTGATACCATTTCATCTTAGAGCTAACAGGAAAATATATTTTGAAATAGGTATTTTTAAAGGTTGAAATATAATCACATGTAGAATAGAAATAGGAGGTATAGTATGGAAAACAAAAACTTGATCAATACACATAATTTTAAAAAATAAGAAAACATAAATAAAATTGAATAAAAATGAACAAATATATATAACATGAAATATAAATAACTTCAATTCCTCTCCTAAAAATTATATTTCTGTCTTGCTCAAAAAGAAAAGCAAGGTCCTTTGGTTTATAATACTCATTCTAAATTTACAAGATGTAGATTGAAAATATACTGATATTTCAGCCAAAGACAGAAAAAAGGAAGAAAAAATGGCAATGTATCACATAAACAGCATTTAAGAAAAAAGTCTTTTGTAGAAAAAAAATTTTTAATGCATGTATTAATTTATAAAAGACACAGTAGACAAACCTTTCATGACATCTAAATATACAAAGCAAAACTATTGAAATAAAAAAGATTAACAAAATGCCATTATAATAACACATTCAGCCCTGGCTGGTGTGGCTCAGTGGACTGAGTGCCAGCCTGGGAACCAAAGGGTCACTGGTTCGATTCCCAGTCAGGGTAACATGCCTGCATTGTGAGCCAGGTCCCCAGTGGGGAGCACCTAAGAGGCAACCACACACTGATGTTTCTCTCCCTCTCTTCCCCTCTCTCTAAAAATAAATAATAACATCTTTTAAAAAATAACACATTCAGACAGATTATAGTAATAACTGTAATATAATTTTAATATAAATGTAATGTATATCAAACATATATAATATTTAATATAATTGTAATGTTATATTGTTGTAATATTGTATTAACAGATTCAGGGTAGAATATATAGTAGGAGGAGAGGGGGAAGAGGAACAGGAAAGATATAAATATTACAAATAAGGAGACAACTTTATTACTTACCATGATTTTATGTTATAAACTTTTTACTTAGAAAAGAATGCAGAATAGTATTTGAAAAACTTTCAGATTTAACCAGAGAAGTTCAGTATGGAAGTGCCAGATAAACTATATATTCCTTTTATACAGTGATAGGTAATTTAAAGGAATAATGGAAAATACCCCATTCGTAATAATGATACATATAAAATAAAACTTTAATTACTGAAAAAAAAAGCGATTCTCTAAATTGAAAAACTCAATTATGTGCCTTTTTCTAAAAAATGGAAAAAAACAGACTATAGTTCACTTTGAAAAGTAAATGTGTAAGAATTGCCATGAGTTTTCGTAATAGATATTTAATGAGAAATTTTGTTATACCAATTATAAAAAGATATAATAAAATTACTGTAATTAAAAAAAACACACCAGAATTAAAGTGGAAATATGGATAAATAGAGATGCCAGTCAGCTTCCCCCAAAGCAAGAAATCCAAGAGTATAGGCCAAAAGACCCAATGCCTTTTCTGACCCGGCCTTGGAAGGCCCACACCATCACATCCATAATATCCCATGAGTTACATACCAGCCCTGTTTGATGTGAGAAGGATTACAATGGCATGAATACCATGGAAGCCACTTACTAAGGTCGGTTACCACAAAATTGTGGTAAGAAACTTCTTAAAACTGTTTTAAAAACATATAACAAATAAGTTAAACTTCGGTATACATAATGAAACAATCTGTGAAAGATAAACTGAAATATCAACAAATACAGGAAAAACTACTTACCTGGACAAAACGTTATGGAAACATTATACTGTTCATATGGTCTCAGAGTCCCACTCAGTTCACTAAATGTGAATATGCCATCTTTGAAAAGTTTGGCACTTCTACTAATATTGAAAGCCCAGTCCACGTTTCTTTTTGACAAATTACGTAAGAAAAACTTCTGTTAATACATGAAACAAAAAAGAAGCAGTGTGTAATATCAAATGTGGTTGGCATTATCATACAAACTTGATGGGCCTATGCACAAAATCAGGCAATTTTAGGAGCCTACAGACTGTTTTCTGTAGTAACTGTACCAGTATTTGTATTCTAGAATTTTGTACCGTGTGCATACACCTATTTAGTAACAAATAAATAGAACTCACATCTCATTTAAGTTTACATTTTTTGATAACTGGAGATTGAACAGACTTTTTTTTTTACCTATTGCCCATTTCTATTTCTTACCTTGTAAATTGTATTGTCATGCTCTTGCATAAGATATATCTTTGTAAAGCTCCTATAACAGTATTAAAATCTATGAGCATTTTGGAAAACCTGCAATATTTCATAAAGTAGAGCTGTGTGGTACTGTGCTCTCAGTGGCCATGCTTTCATTTAAGGAAATGCTGTTGCAGCACATACCACTGCTGCCCAAGCAATGAGGGATTTCCCTTGGCACCAAAAGCAGCCAGGAAAATCCAGTGAGGCACAATACAGTTTCCACATTTGAAAAGCTACAACCATGATGAATCCAGGAGAGGAAGGACTTTTTATCTTGGGGATCAAAAAGCCGGTTATTATCAGTGTACCTTTTTGTAGGTTTATGATGCATATGTGCATGGGATAACACTAACAATGTCATACGAAAGTGAAAATAAGACATAATCTTCCCAATGCAATTTACAACTAATATTACACTTAAATGAAAACATTTAGAAGGTGATTGAATGCTGCTTTTGTGCTCATTTTCCCCCTCATATATTTTCTTAGGCACACAATTTGAAATGACATGGTGGTTTTGTCTAACTTCTTCTTTTTCCCTTTTTTATTCAATAGAGCCATAGTCTTGGTTTTTTAATACCAAGTTGGTCCAGTAGGACAAACTGGAATCAAAGGAACCACATTTGAGTAGACATGTACTAACCTTTCCCAGGAATGGGAGGCCCGAGCATAGCAGCACCTTCCCACAGTCCTGTCAACCTCCAGATATGTGGAATTTCTTCAGACTTAAACCTTGGTCTGGGCAAGTTTTTTTTTTTTTTAAAGATTTTATTTATTTATCTTCAGAGGGGAAGGGAAGGACAGAGGGAGAGAAATATCAATGTATGGTTGCTTCCTGTGCATTCCCTGCTGGGAACTGGCCTGCAACCCAGGCATGTGCCCTGACTAGGAATCGAACCGTGATCTCTTGGTTCACAGGCCTGCACTTAATCCACTAAGCTACACCAGCCAGGGCGGTCTGGGCAAGTTAAAAGGCATTTAAAATATCCATTTCCAAAGTGTATTGCGAGGATGACATTAAATAACGTGTAGTCCTAGGAATGCCTCTAACAAGCTGTGACATCATCACCACCATCATCAGGAAGATGAACACAAGAATGTGGTCATTTATCAAGATAAAGGCAGGATAGACAAAGAAACCACAAATGAATCTGCATACCACAATTATGGGAATATGAGGGACTTTCAATCAATATTTCCTGATGAGTTGCAGACAAACAGAACAAACCAAAAAGCAGCCATTTTCCTTGCTAATTCAAGTAGCACCTCATCCCAGAGGGCAGGCATTTCGCTTCCTCTTCACATCTTTCACAGAACATCTCAACTGATACAACCAACCAGAGAAAGATGAGTATTTGCAAGAGAACTGAACAATGAAGGGTGTAAGTAAGTGAGTAACAAAAATAAATTCACGGGAAAATACTTTGGTGGTTTCTCAAAAAGTTAAGCACAGTATTACCACATGACCCAGCACATCCACTCTATGTATACACCCAAGAGAATATAAAACATAGCAGCTCAGAGGCATGGAGTTTCTTTTGGGGGTGATGAAAATGTTCTGAAATGTGATAGCAGTGATGGTGGCACCACATACTGAATATACAGGGTCCAGCACAAATAACACCCCTTTTTTATTACAAAATCTTTTATTATAAAATCGTAAGCATGTCATTCTGTGACATCACAATATCACACTTAAGCACACCATATGACATTTTAGGTGAAATGTTCAAATTAAAACTATAATGAACTATTAACATTCACATTATTACCCTACCAACCACACTCAAGCAGGTGTTACTACTGCTGGACCCTGTATTAAAAACCTCTGAACTGTACACTTTAAAATGACAAATTGTATGTTAAGTGAATTATATCTTGATTTTAAAACAAGAAATGAATTCACTGACTGCTCCAAAGATTACCCATATTTCAGATTAGGTGATGTAATTTGGGAGAATGGTTTTATGTTGCCCATGGAAAAAAAAGCAGATGCAACAACAGCACCAAAGACAAGTTAGACACAAACTAGTAACAGTTAAAAAGAAAAAAAACAACATTCTGAAAAATATGCCAGACCAGTACTCTTTAAAACTGTTAAGGTCATAAAAAATTTACAAAGACTGTGATATATCTGAGCAAACAACATGAAATATAGAATCCTGGCTTGGACTATGAGGAGGTAAAAGGACATTAGTAAAAAACTGCTGAAAGCCAAATAGAATGTGTTGTTTAGTTAATAATATTATACTACTGTTAATTTCTTAGTTTTAAAAAATATTCTATGGTTATATGTTGTTAATATTCCAAAATGTCTGTGAAAAGTACCTCTCAGCACTGTCTTTGTAATGTTTTGACAAATCTGGGAGCTATAGGGATGACTTATGGGTAGACTCACTTTCCATATTATTAAAATAAAACCTGTAACCAGTTTATTTCTAATTAACTTTAATCTTCAAAAATTTGAAGAGTATAGCCCTGGCTGGTGTGGCTCAGTGGATTGAGTGCTGGCCTGCAAACCGAAAGGTCACCCATTGGATTCCCAGTCAGGGCACATGCCTGGGTTGCAGGCCAGGTCCCTAGTAGGGGGCACATAAGAAGCAACCACACACTGATGTTTCTCTCCCTCTCTTTCTCCCTCCCTTCCCCTCTCTAAAAATAAATAAATAATCTTAAAAAATCAAAGAATGTAGAATGCCCCATGCAATTGTAACCACAACGAAATAATGCACTTCATTTCTTTCTAAACAATGAATGTTTTTAAAATATTTAACATTAAACAATGAGTCAATTTTACTCTGGATGTCTCTTAAGTACTTAAACAAACATTTAGCTGTAATATGTGTCTGCTATATAACAAAGTTCATTTGTACCTTATAAAGAAAACAACATCTTTTAAAACAGAATGTGGGCATGGAATTGTACTAGCTATTTGAGTGACTCATTTTTCTCATTTTGCAATTAAGGAAATGGTATGAAATCTCTAAAATACTATCCACTTTCCATATCCTATCCAAGAATACAACCAATACAGTCAGCTGTAGAGAAACATTGTTTAGTTTGTTTAGTATGTGTTGTATCATTTTTCTTGATAATTTAATTAAAATAATACTGTGCATAGGTTACACAAATAGCTCAAAAATGCTTATAAATTATAGCTGTCCTATTCAACCCCTCCTCCTCAATAGTTTTGCATCCCAGAAACAACCAATGGTAGCCAATTCTGATTTTGGTTTTCTCTAGCAGTTATACCTTATTCTAAATGTGATGCGGACATGGCTTACTTTCGGTTTTTTAATGGCTGCTATAACAACTTACCACACAGTGATTTCAAACAACACAAATTAATTATATTACACTGTTGTAGTTTAGACATTAAACACAGCTATCACTAGATTAAGATCAAGGTGTTAGAAAAAAAACTATGACTCTTTCTGGAGGTGCTAGGAAAGCATCTCTTTCCTTGTCATTCCCAGTTTCTAGACATCAGACACATTCTTTGGCTGGTGGTCTCCTTCCACTATCTTCAAATCCAGCAACATCTCATTTCTCTGCCCTTCTTCTATCATCACATTTCCTGCTGTTAACAGCCTGAAAACCTTCTGTGTTTTGAACCACTTGTGTAAAAAGATCAGGATCACCTAGATATTCTAGGATAACCTCCCTTGCTCAGGGTCCTTAATCTTGATCACATTACACATCAGCAAAGTATCTTTTGCAAAATAATGTAGTGTATTCACAAGTTCTGAGGATTAAGAATGAAACAAATTTGGAGGACATAATTTTGATTACTACATGGCTATTTCATGATTTATCAGATTCAGATATCATGTCTTGATCTCCTACTCGTATAAATGAGGGTTTAGCTCCATGTGCGCTCCTCTACTCCAATTTCCACCTCCCAACTTTAGATATTTGTATTATTTTAATTCTTCCATTAGCCACCTGGCAACTTTAAACAGTGTATTTATAACTTAAGTTCTTTTTCTGTCAACTTTAGAAAATTCCCTTTTATTGCCCTCTATGTAAGATGGGTTTCACTCCTCTTCCTTCTACTATCCCCAACCCTTCTGTCAACTTAACCTCCAGATCCACATTGTATGTATCATACTTGTCACTTTAAATATAAAATGTTATATATGATCATATTTTAATCCTGCTGCATAAATATCTTGACTTCTCTGTATTATATTTTATTCTGACTGACTGTAAATATCATTCATGCCCAATCCAAGTAGTGTATTAGAGTCACAGTTCTTTCTCTGTGGGATCAATGTAAGTCCTTTGCCAATCAAAAGAGAAGATTCTCATTGTCTAGAGCAGGGACATCAAACTCATTGTCACTGGGGGCCACATCAGCCTCGCAGTTGCCTTCAAAGGGCCAAATGTAATTTCAGGACTGTATACATGTAACTACTCCTTAACAGTTAAGTGAGAGCTCAGAGCTGCCCCCCCCCCAGTAGAAACAAGATGCTGGGCCGGATAAAACAAGGTGGAGGGCTGGATTCAGCTCAAGGGCCTTGTGTTTGCCACCTGTGGTCTAGATTGTATTTTATCACACCAAGTGAATAAAATTACCATTACATAAAATGACATAAAATAATCTTGCATTTATGCAGGGATTGTTTTGCTCTGGAATTCAAGCCAATTCAGTTCACTTACTCTTCCTTCCTAGCCTTGCATACATGGCCTTTGACATCCTTGAAGTTACATTACAGTTAGAAGTCTTACTGACATTTTATGCTTGAAAAAGTCACATTTTAATTTTAGAAGAGATCCTCTATTGTTCTCTAACTATACTTGAATATACCCACAGCTATTATTTTATGAATGCAATGTTAAATGTTTTCTCTGGATAATTTTTGTTCAAGCTATAAAGGTTCAAAATTTATTGTAGAAAAAGCAGCATATAACACAAAAAAGGAAAACTACAAATACAAATTTCTACAATGTATACACAAGCTTCCTTCATATACATTCTCTAGTTTTTCCAGCTAGATTCATAATGAGAAGAGAGGCAAAATATCTATTAAGAAAAACAGAGCAGACTATCAGAAAAGTCACTTTATTATATATCTGGACTTTTTCACTTGTTATCATTGCCTCGATCACATTTCCTTATCTATATGGAACATATTTCACATTAATTTTAATCATAGTTTCCATTTGTACAAGGAGAGAGGCATAATTTAATTCTATTCCACATATTTTGGATAGTCCTATTAAATATATACATATATAAAATAAATGACTTTATATGTGTTCGCATACTTGAACTGTTAGTTCTGAGAAATATGAGTTTTATATATACAACACACAGGGTGGAATAAAAGTAGGTTTATAGTTGTGAGTTTGCAAAAGACGGAGTTTATTCTTGTATTATCATTTATTCATTATTATACTGAGTTCATTCAAACAACTATAAACCTACTTTTGCCCCACACTGTATATACATACTTCTGAGAAATATGAGATATATATGTATGTAAATTATACATATCTGTATATGCAAGTTCTCTAAAAATAAGACTTCTTATAACATATGTTTCACAATAATTCAATAAACTAAAAACCATAATCACAAAAACAGTTGTAAACTGTACCAATTCTCCATACATACCTGAGTTTTTTTGACATTTTCCATGGTATTCACAGTACTTGGCACAATGTGAAATACAAATTCATTCTTGGATAATTTCACTGGTGCTTGTAATACTATGGGAAAAGTAAATAAACTGGTAAACTATAAATAGATATAAGCTCATAGGTAATTCTTAATAGAGTTTTCAACATCAAACAATAAAATATATAATTATTTTCTATTTTTATATTCCCAGCAAAACAAAAAATTAAATTTTAAACATTTTTAGAATATCTTGGTTTATCACATCTACAAAATCCCAATTTTGTATTTTTAATGGTAATTAATTACAAGGAAAATGTAAAAACTATCCTTGAGACAAAAAAAAATATGAGAAATATTGAGCTAAGAAAAAAGTAAACAAAGATAAAATGATCTCCATACTGGAGTTTGACCAATGCAGTACAGAAGTGAAAAGAAACATAAAAAGGAGAATTATGGAAATAAAGGAAATACATAGATTACATATCATAACATTCATGTATGAGAAAATATCTATTCTATTAAAGGTTAAAATTGTTGGAATCTTTCCAAATACAATAGAGAAGATATTATTACCTGCTGAAAAAATGTTATCTTTAAAATAATATTAAATTTATTGGGGTGACAGTGGTTAATAAAATTATATAGGTTTCCAGTGCACGATCTATTAATACCTCATCTGTATATTGTATTGTGTGTCCACCACCCAAAGTCAAAACTTCTTCTGTCACCATATATTTCACCCCCTCTACCCTCACTACCCCCTGAAGTGTAAATGTTTGGTTTATGCACACCACTTGAATGATTCCCATTACATACCAACAGCTTGAACATAACATGGTTGAATAAGTGGTACTGTATTTGGAGGTATAGGAGCATTTAACACATGATATTCAGTGTACAGTTCTGAAGATTCATAGAAATTAATTCGAACTTGAAAGCAAAATTCATATACTCTCACCTGACAGAAAAAAATAAATTATATCTGTGACTTTTTTGCTATAAAAATTGTGATAATAATTTCATTGTATATATGTAAAATGTACAACTTGATTATTTGATATACATACATATATAATGAAATAACACCATAATCAAGCTAATTGACATATCCATTACCTCACATGGTCACCATCTTCTTATTTCTTGTGATGAGAATACTTAGGATCTACCTTCCTAGCAAATTTCAAGTACAAAGCATACTATTGTTATCACAACTACCATACTACCCAGCAATCTTACTTCTAGGTATTCATCCTAAGGAAATGAAATAAAAATCTCAAAGAGATACCTGCATTATATTTATTACAGCATTATTCATAATAGTCAAGATATGAAAGTAATATAACTGTCCATGAAAGGACATGCAATGGAATATTTTTAAGCTTTAAAAATAGAAAAATACCCTGCCATTTTCAACAATAAGGATGGACCTGAAGAACATTATACCAAGTGAAATAAGTCAGACAGAGAAAGACAAATACCATATGACCTCACTTATATGTCGAATCTAATATACTCAAACTCATGGAAGCTGAGAGCAAAATGGTGGTTGGTTATCAGGGACTGTGGGGAGGAAGAAATGGGGAAATTCTGGTCAAGGGGTATAAACTTCCAGTTATTCAAGATGAATAAGTTCTGGAAAGCTACTGAAATACTATGAATTTAGCAACACAGCAGTTTTAAAAAAGACAGTTTCAGCCTTGACCAGTGTGGCTCAGTTGGTTGGGCATCATCCTGCAAAGCAAAGGTTGCAGGTTTGATTCCCACTCAGGGCACATGCCTGGATTGCAACTTTGGTCCCCCGGGGAGCACATACAGAAGCAACTGATAGATGTTTCTCACATCAATGTTTCTCTCCCACTCTTTCTGCCTCCCTTCCCCGCTCTCTAAAAATAAGTAAATAAAATATTAAAAAACAGTTTCAAAAAGAAAATTATTTTGTAATATTGAAAATACATTTTTGCATTTAATAAGACTTGGTTTATTTTTCATGACTCCAAAACAAAATCTTAAAAGTAAATAAATTTTAGAAATTACTATTAATTTAAAATGGACCAAAGACATAAATACAAAATCGAGAGATATAAACTTTGTAATAAGAAAATGTAGAGAAAAAAATCTTTGTTATCCCTATATAATATCAAAGATTTCTTAAATCCAATACAAAAAATCATCTATAAAACAATTATTAAATTGTAATTTGGTAAAATAAAGACCATCTGTTTTCTTAAAGATGTTAAGAAAATAAAATTATAAGCCAAACACACATTTCTGACAAAAAATCATATTTGTACCCGAAATACCTAAAGAACACACAAGATCAATGAAAAACAAAGTATCTAATGAAAAACTAGGTAAAAGATTTAAAAAGACAATTCATAACATAATATATACATATATTGCTGCAGGAAAAGATGTATAACAACATCAGGCATTAGGGAAATGCAAATTGAAATCAAAGGAGATAGCGCTTCACACGTATCACAATGGCTTAAACAAACATGACACATTGCTGGACATTTGGTCTGTCCAAAACATACATGGCAACATTTTGCCCACAATAAAAGGTCCTTGAAATTTGGCCCTGTCCAATACATCCATGCTTAAACAAAGTCCCTGGGTTCAAATAGCCCATAACATTTGTTTCTATTTTTGGTTTACAAAATTAATACATAAAAATACTATCATGTTTTATTGGTTTAATAATTGTGTGATGGCCCTGGCTGGTGTGGCTCAGTGGATTGAGCACAGGCTGTGAACCAAAGGGTCATTGGTTCAATTCCCACTCAAGGCACATGCCTGGGATGCTGGCCACATCCCCAGTAGGGGGCATGTGAGAGGCGACCACACACTGATGTTTCTCTCCCTCTCTTTCTCCCTCCCTCCCCCTCTCTATAAATAAATAAATAAAAACTTTAAAATAAGAATATAAGGCATTAAAAAATAATTGTGTTGTAGATGTACTGCCAACAATAAATGTTCTTGCCTTGGTAGCCTAGGTGGTCATGCTGCATGGGGTTCGGTAAATGAGTCAAAGTTCAAATCTTGAACAGGATTTGTACAAACTATGGGCCAAATGTCTGCTAATTATATGTTATTACCAAGTACTAATAAAGATATGAGCAGCTAATACATTTATGCATTGATAATGGAATGCAAAATTTTATAGTCATTTAAGAAAACAGTTTTCGAGTTTCTTAGAAAATTAAATATGTACTTAACATGAAGCTTAGAACTCCCAAACCTAGGTATTTACCAAAAAGAAATGAAAACTTATTCATACAAAAACCTGCATGCAAATGTTTATTGCCACCTTATTAATAGTTCCCAAAACATGAAAACAAACCTAATTCCCTCCAAATAGTAAATGGATAACAAACTTTGGTAAATCAACACAAGAATATTTTTTAACAATAAAATGGAATGAACTAATGTTACACATAATACTATAGATGAATTTCAAATGAGTTATTCTAAGTAAGAGACACCACACTAAAAAGGCAACATACCTTATTATTTCATTTATATAAGTGAAAAGGCAAAATTATACAAACAACATGAGGCCAGTGTCTGCCACGAACTGGAGGTGGGGGAGAGGCTGGCTTACAAAGAGGCACGAGAAAAATTTAGGGAAGGTGATCAAACTGCTCTCTATATTGAATTTCATATTTGCTATAAAACTGTGTAATTTGCCAATGCTCATATAACACAGAGAAATTTACAGCATCACAATTTCAAAAGTAAATGAAATGAAGTTAAAGCTATTCTTTAGCTTTGTACATCTGAGTTTTATACACCTGGATTCAAAATCTAAATCACACCAATAATATACACAGCCAGTCAGAATGAGTCATAGTAGAACAAATAGAGTTTCATAACACCTCGACAATTACATAGTGCTAGCCCTCACTTTTAAATGAAGACTCTGTAATCCAGCCTTGATAAAAACATGACAAGTTTGCATCAAGGAGAAGAAACAGCCAGTTTTGATGTCTAGGGTCCATACCAAAATGAAAGGAGAGAGTAACATCAGCCAGAGGTGGATATCCGGTTCCAAATGCCCATCTCTCCACACAAACATTGAAAGCAAGCAAAAGCTGTGAGGAACAACTTTGTTAGAACTCTGGAAAATAGTCAAAGGTTTAGAGCAACCAAGTGAACACTGAATCAAGAAGAAAACAACTTAAAAATAGTAAAAGCAAAACCAAAAAAATTAGTAAGAAAGTGATCGTAGACGTAGCTTTCTGAGGTAGTGTGTGGGTTAGTTTGGTCTTTGTCAGCTTCCACCATGGCTAACTGTGGCTGGGGCCAAGAGTGCGGAAAATGATTGTGCAGTCCATCAACCTCATCTTCAGATACTTGCTTGCAAAATGGATCTTGGATTCAGGTGTGGCTTTATGAGCAAGTGAATATATGGACAGAGGGCTGTATCATTGGTTTTGACAAGTATATTAACCTCATATTTGCTGATGTAGAAGGGATTTTTTCTAAAACAAAGTCAAGAAAACAACTGGGTGCAATCATGCTAAAAGGAGAGAATATTACTCTTCTCCAAAGAGTCTCCAACCAGAAATGACTCATGAAGTAAAAAATGGTCCAGAAAGCAGGACAGTTTGTGTTTTCTAGGTGTCCTTTGATTAAAATATAGCTCTAAACATTTACTCATATGGCTTTGATTACCCTTATGTTTTTACCAGATGATAATAAATGCTGTGGGATTGTTTCTATTTTATTTTAAATAAAATTATATTTTTCTTAAAGAATATTATCTTATTCTTTAAGTTTTTTTTATAATACGGACTCATGTTTTAAAGTCAAGTACTATATAAAAGCATGTTTCTCAAACCATCATTCTCATCTGACAGGAGATGAGTTCCCTATGGAAGAAGCTGTGGGAGAGGAAGGAGGAGGTCAATGAAAACAAAGAAACTGAGAGGCCAGGGTTATGGGAGGACCCCCATATGAATACTGAAATCGCTCCAAAAATGAGAGGAGTCAGGTGAAGGATACACAATGAGCCTGGCTGGCAGCAATGTCCAGAGATTTACTCTGAGGCAGGTGAAGTGATAAACTCACATATGTGACAAAGTTCAAAAAAGCAGCCCTGTTTAACAGATAAAGACCATCTAGAAAAACCAACTCAGGGAGCCTAGCTTCCAGAAAGGATAACGTCTACAGTCACACCTACATCCACAGGAAAAGATATATAAGAAGGCTATATAGAGATCTCCATGTTCATTATATGAAGAAACCATGAAGAGAAAAGAAGACCTAAAAACACAAGGATTTATGGAAGTATAGGGAGCCTAGAAAGCAGAGAGGAAGGGAAAGAAAGCCAGGTGTGAGGGAGCTCAGAATCACTAGGGCAGAGAACCTAGTCACAGAGGGCTCCACTTTCGGGATGAATGAGATAAAGAGTAAACACTATAGATTAACTCCTGACAGTCAGTGAGTATTGAATCTTGACTGTCACTGGGTGCAATGCTGGGCCCCAAAGTCAGGGATGATAGGAGTAGAAGACCGAAGTGATGGGAGAGGTTTAAGGTAGAGCATGACTGTGGGTGTCACTTAAGAACATCTGCTGTTGTTGATTCTGATGATGTTGGTAATGATAATTCAATGCACTGATCTCAGCTCCTAACTGTCTCTATTATTTTAAGTATGAGGTCATTTCTCTCCAGAAACATATATATTTTCTAAAATACTGTGTGCTGAATTCACAGAGCTCAGAGTCAGCCTCTGCCTTCTCTAACTGCCTATTGTGTGTAACTGCCTATTGTGTGCCCTTGCCATCTTAACTCACATCTTCACAGACAGGTCACATAAAATGTGTTTTTACCTAAGGTAGCCCTGTAATTACTCAGAATGCAAAATTGAGAGGTTCCATGATTTCTTCACCCATATAAGTCTTATCCCCTCAACTAAATTGTAAAATATAAAACATCCTTTACATAGCAACTCAGTGGCAGGTAGGAAAAAAGATGAGTTCTATCACTGCGAAACCACTGAGGTATCTAATGAAGAGGGAAAAGTTGGAAAGTTTTGCAATGCATGCTGTTCTTAGTGCCTTTGTAAATGTTGTCTTTCAACCACAAGAATGTCTCAGTAGAAAATCATATTCTGATGAAGAAAAGATTTCGGTCCTCTGGCCAGTGTCGGCAGACAAAAATGCTTAGGACTACAAAAGGGGCAAAAGGCATTCAAATGTCCTCTATTTTAATCCTTGAAGCATCTTTCCTAGCATGCTATAAGTATGACTGTAAATCCAGAATAACCACTGTGAAATGTTTACCCAAAGATCAAATATCCTTAAAGAACAGAAAAAAGTTGGTGGAAAAACAAAAGAGTGAACAAATCTCCCACATTTTGAAAAGCTTCAGAGAAAATGGAGAGCCGCAGAAACCTGGACAGCCACTCATCCATGCAGGTTAACCACTCTGTGCCACAGGGCAGAATCCAGGCCATTGGAGCAGGAAAAGTAAGGGTAGAATAGGGAAAAATATAATATACCAGCACTTTCAAATACGACTTTATACAGTGATGGAAATGTTCTGCATGTTCAGTAGCCACATGTGGATACTGAGAACTTGAAATGTGGCAATTTTGACTGAGGAAATAAAATTTTCATTGTATTAAATTTTGAATAATTAAAGACTTGACTTCAATATCCACATGTGGCTAGTGACTATCATATAGGGAAACATAACACTAAATACTGGCCCAGAAAACACCAAGTGGCCCACAGGAAAGGAGGGGCCTCGGTGACTGAGTGTAAACGAACCAGACCAGCAGATACCAAATGCAACTACAATTGCCCACCAGCACTTCTGACTGTTATACCCAAACATGGTGTACCATAGGCAAGATGGGTTACAACTAGAAGTACATCCAGCCCCTATTGTTGATTTCACATTTTCCAGCTACATAGGTCAACTAGGAGAGGGCCCACTGGCTACTTACATCTACACACACAGACATACACAAACCGACAACTTACTGCTAGCTGTAAATATAGTGAAGTACATTTGAAATGGCTGGAAACCACATAATCAGCCTGCCTCATTGCACATATCTCACAGGGCATGCTGTCTCCTCAGGGTTTTTTATGTTCTCATTGTGGGACTGAATTACACTTCAATACACTAAGTCAGTCTCCCTTTAAAATGCCCAGTAAATATAGAATGATTCAAAATCTTAAGCAACACATAGCACTTCAGATAACTGGAAGTAGATACTACATATTTTAATCTTATAATCAATGTTTAGAATCCACAATCTAAACATCAAGAAATAGATTTACAAGTTTTTAGTTGTTGACAGCATTAAACAGTAAATTGGACTCAAAAAATGAAAATATCACCAAATTGCATGTGTATTTTTCCAAAAAGTCCTGTGACAATTAAATTGGGTTTTATATTTTTTCTAATTTTTGGTTACTCTTGTTAAAAGATAACCTTAAATACATTATATAGCACCATTGTGTGATAATAGAAAATACAGATTTATTAAGAAAAGATATAACTTGCTCTTGACATACTTAAAAACCTACATATTAAAATTACTGGACAAACTTTATTAGTTTGCTTCCCTTATTGGAAAAAGGGTGTGTGTGTACGTGTCTGCTGCATAACTCTGCAAAGGCAAGATGTAGCTATCGGGTGAGAGAAGGACGTGCCTTGATGCTTCAAAACACTGCCTTGTCACAGAAGGTTCATTTTCTTTTTAGTTTTGAGTTTTTGTTTTTTTAATCAAAATTATGAGAGTACATATATGAAAAAATAAAAGAAAAATAATCCTACAAAGCATATTTTGAAAATCAGCATTCCCTTCCATCATTGTATAATCACATATATACATACACATACATTCACCCACAAACACACAAATCCAGATGCAACCATTTTCATCTCAATTAGTTATTTTATATTTACCTCAACATAGCTAAATAACCTATATAGAGTCTAATAAAACAAGCCTCAATAAATTTAAATTTAGTTAAATCATACAAATTTATTCTCCAATCACAATTAAATTATATTAGAAATCAATAACTAATGGGTCAAAAACCTGGCTGGTATAGCTCAGTGGATTGAGTGCGGGCTGCAAACCGAAGCATCGCAGGTTCGATTCCCAGTCAGGGCACACGCCTGGGTTGCAGGCCAGGTCCCCGGTGGGGACCACACAAGAGGCAACCACACATTGATGTTTCTCTCTCTCTCCTTCTCCCTCCCTTTTCCTCTCTAAAAATAAATAAATAAAATCTTAAAAAAAAATAACTAATGGGTCAAAAAATTACATAAATTGTAATACATTATAATGAATAAAAATGAAAATATAACATAGCAAAACTTTGTGAATATGGATAAAGCAATGCTTAATGAGAAATGTTCAGCTGTAAACTTATATAAAAAATAAGAAAGATATCAAATCAACCTTCTACCTTAAAAAAAAATAAAAAATAACACTAAACCTAAAGTAAGCAGAAGTAAAGAAATAATCAAGTATAAATTAATGAAATAAAGAATCAAAAACAGTATAGAAAATCAGTAATACTAAAAGTTGAATCTTACAAATATCAACAGAGTTAACAAACCTTTAGATAGGCTGACCAAGATGAAAAAAGAATTGACTGAATTTAATAAAATAAGAAATGAAAGAAAATACATTATTATCTACATTACAGAAATAAAAATAATAATGCCATGAATAACATATGCCAAAAATTAGATGATTTAAATAAAACTTCCCAATAAGAAATAAAAATTTTGACCATCTTCATCTATGAAGTGGGCAATGGTGGTCAAAAAAGGTATAAACTTCCAGTTATAAGAGAAATAAGTCCTGGCAATATAATGTACACCATACTGAGTATACTTAACAAGACTGTATTATTTACTTTGAAGTTGCTAAAAGAGTAAATCTTAAAAGTCCTCATCACAAGAAAAATATTTTTAACTATGTGTAGTATAAGATGTTAGCTAAACCTATGGTGGTCATTTTGCAACATGTACATGTATCTAAGCATTGTTTCACAGCTAAAACTAATGTAGTATTACTTGCTGATTCTATTTCAATTAAGAAGAGAGAGAGAAACAGGTAAACTGGCCTAGAAGTACAAGAGAAAACTATTGAGATATACGTGGTGGGAGAGGATCAAGGAGAGAGTAGAGGAGAACTATTGGCCTTAGTTATCTCAAGTGAAGGCAGAAAACTGATTCTAGCAAAATAGAAAGCTACCAGGAGAGAACACAGAAACACTCAAGCAGGGCTGCCAAACTCATTTTCCCCAGGGGCCACATCAGCCTTGAGGTTGCCTTCAAGAAAGGGACGAAATAATTTTAGGACTGTATAAATGTAACTACTCCTTAACTGTTAAGGAATCAAAATTACATTTGGCCCTTTGAAGGCAGCTGCAAGGCTGATGTGGCCCCCAGGGAAAATGAGTTTGACACCCTTGCTCTAAAGGAACACTGGGCCACTTCAGAATGAACAACAGGAAATTAAACCAACATTCAATGGGCTCCATCCAAAGTGAGGCATAAGAGAGAAGAAACTCATGTAAAATCTATATGAAATCTAACAAGCAATACTGAAAAAGAATTGAGGAATGAGAAACAAAGGAAACCCTCCTTTTGTGCCAGATGCTATATATTTTTATAAAGAGAAATATATGCCAAAAATTTTTTTAAAAGTCTGTCCATGATTTGACCTGACACTGAAAAGCTATTTATGTTTAAGAATTGGGACAGTAGATACTTTGTATCAGGTAGTGTAATCATGCCACATCCAATGACATGATTTCATTTTTTGAGGTGTTTTGTACAGATTATTATCTATTTTACACAAGACAATGTTTTCCAATAGTCTATAAATCCCTGAAAAAATGTCATCTTTTTCTTTCTTTCCATTGTATTATGGGATTTTATTTTATTCGTTTCTACAGATATCCTGGTAAATATAATTAAAGGTCTAAGAATCTACAAGTTATTCCCCAAATAAACTTAATCCTAGAAGAAACAAATCGTGACTGCAAATTTCTTTCTGTGTATATGGAAAATGGAACATAGATTATAAAAATATGGTAATTGACATTTTGATGATTGCAAATTTATGAAATTGAAAATACTGAACACTAATGACTAGGAGGAAAGTAAAAAAACCTGAAAAATACAGATGAAAATCCCATGTCCAGAGGCTGAAAGAATATATACTATTCTTCATTATGTTTAGATTCCTAACATGATATTATGAAGGCCCAGCAGGCCAGGAGGCTGAGGACCTAACACTGTATTGGACAAGCTCTGTAGCTCATTAGAAGCTAGCCTTGAGAAGGCACCTAGCCTCAATGTGCTTCAGTTTTTACGATGAGAAAGGGGAAACACCTACAGTCTCAATGTTTGTCGTATTGGACTCATGTGAAAATAAAGTGATATTGGATATGAGGGCACTTTACAGACTCTAAGTCCTATATAATGATAAATAAAGGGATTGTTATTTAAAAAGAAATAGAAAATAAATAGATCTATAACAACCAAAGAGATTGAATTAGTAACTTAAACAATATGACACGAAAAATGACTATGATGTTGAAATATATCATTAATTTAAAGGAGAATTAATATAGTCCTCCACAAATTATTTCAAAAATAAGAAAGAAAAAAACACTTCTCAACTCATTCTAAGAAGCCACTATTACTCTGATATCAAAACCAAAGATAGATTAAAGAAACAAAACCATAGAGCAGTTTTCCTTATGAATATAGATGCAAAATCCTTCAACAAAATACTAGAAAACTGAATCATTCCATAACCAAATGGGATTCATCCCAGGAATGCAAGCTTGATTTAACATACACAAATCAATCCATACAAGGCAACATATTAATAGAATAAATGGCAAAATCATGTGATCATTAGAATTGATGTTTAAAAAAATAACAAAATCCAACATTCCTTCATGATCAAAATACTCAACTAGAAGAAGAGAATTTCCTCAACCTAATAAAAGAAATGTACAGAAAAAAAAAACAATCTTGCTAACATCAAATTTAAAGGTAAAAGATGGATGCTTTCCTTCTAAAATAAGGAAAAAGATAAAATATTTGCTCTTACTACTTCCACTCAATTTTGTACTGGAGTTTCTAAAAATCATTCAGTAGAAATGAAAAAGCATCCAAATTGGTAGATGGCATATTCTTTTATTTTTTAAAAGACTTTTATGTATTTACTTTTAGAGAGAGGGGAAGGGAGGGAGAAAGAGAGGGAGAGAAACATCGACATGCATTGACGTGCAAGAGAAACATCAACTAGTTGCCTCTTGCACATCCCTAACCAGGCATGTGCCCCAGCCCAGAATTGAACCCATGACCATTCACCTTGCAGGACAATGCCTGACCCTCTGTGTGATGCCAGCTAGGGCGGCATGTTCTTGTATATAGAAAATTGTAGGGAATCTACTAACAAATTATTAGAACTAATGAATGAGTTCAACATGCTCACACAATACTAGATCCGTGTTTAAAATTGACTGTTTTTCTACATACTTGGCATGAAAAATTTGAAAATAAAATTAAGAAAACAATTCCATTTACAATAGCATCAAAAGTAATCATTTATAAGAAAATTAATAGAGAAATGGGAAATTTATACACTGAAAACTATGAAACATTGTTGAAAGGAATTAAAGAAGACCTAAATAAATGGAAAAACATCCTATGTTCAGGGATTAGAAGAAGACTTAATGTTGTTGAGATGGCAGTACTCCTAAAATAGATCTATACAGATGCTTTATTATTCATATCAAATTCCCTGCTTATTTTTTGTAGTAATTGACAGGGCCATCCTTAAATTCATATGGAAATGCACGGGACACAAATTAGCCAAAAATATTATTGAAGGCAAATAAAACTGATGAACTCACATTTTCCAATTTCAAAAATTACTACAAAGCTATAGTAATGAAGACACTGTGTTATTAGAATAAGGACATATAGATCTGTGGGATAGAATTGAAAGGCCAGAGACAAACTGTTACATCTCTGTTTACTAGAGTTTACACAAGGGTGCCAAGAGTATTTAAAGAGAACTAATCTTTTCAATAAACAGTCCTGGGAGAAAAGGACATCACTTCAAAAGAATAGAGGTGGCCACTTACCTCACACCACACACAAAAACAATTCAAAATGGATCATAGGCTAAACGTAAAAGCTAACACTATAAAACTCTTAGAAGCAAACATAGAATCTTCACAATTTGGGTTAGATAATAGGTTCTTAGATATGAAACCAAAAAGCACCAGTGACAAAGGAAAAATAGATATATTGGACTTTGGTCATATGTCTTTTATATTGGCAAACAATAATACCCACGGTAAAGAAGAAAATGTGAAGGAAAGGCAGCACGTGACCACAATAAGATAAAAGCTTTCTACTACAACCCCAAGGTCAAGAATAATGCATGATATCTGATAGATGCCTAATAAATACTTTTGAATGATGAGTATTGATAGAATTGTAAATTGATAAAAGTTTTGTGGTGGTAATTTAAATATATTGATATGTACCAATAACTAAAATGCATCATATCCTTTTTCTTCATCAATTCCAATTTTAAGTATCCAAATGAAACAACAGAACAAGTTCTCAGAAGTGAATGTACAGGTTTATTCACTGTGATTTAATTCATTCATTGAATAGATAACTTATTAACTGCTTGATGTGTTCTAAAAAATATACTAATGCTACAAATATATTGTTGAACTAGATATCATGTTTTTCCTCCTTTGAAAACTATGGTTGGTGGTATGTAGGTATGTAATGAGACTGAAAAACTTACATAAATTCAGGATTAAAATTTGTGTTTAAATTAGTGCTAGAGAGATATTTCCCAACATGGGCTTAAAATACTATATTGCTTCACAGAAAATCAGGAATAAGATAAGCCAAAAATATTTTGACCTTGTTATGGAAATTCTACATAATATATTATTAAAAATAAGTAAAATATATAATTATTTTTTAAAGATTTTATTTATTTACTTTTTAGAGAGGGGAAGGAAGGGAAAAAGAGAGGGAGAGAAACATCAATGTGTGGTTGCCTCTCACATGCCCCCCACCAGGGACCTGGCCTGCAACCCAGGCATGTGCCCTGACTGGGAATCGAACTAATGACCCTTTGCATCGCAGTCTGGAGCTCAATCCACTGAGCCACACCAGCCAGGGCAAAAATGTAATTATTAAATAGAAGAGATAAACAATAATATCTGTAGTGTATAAGAGTATTCCTGAAAAATCTAAAACAAATTGAAGGATAATTAAAAGTAAAGTAGTTTAAAGTAAAATAGGCAGTCTTATACTACATTAATATCATTTATTTTCAATATATAATAACATAAAAACACATAAAACCTGAACTTCGCTGAGGAGCATAGAATGCTTTCATAAAATAGGAGGCATATCTTATTTTTGAGTAGAAAGCTCAGTTTTATATAAAAATCACTTCTCTCCAAATTATGTCTTAATTTAAGGCAACACAAATCAAAATATCCATAGAACTTTTAGCCATAGACTTGAGAACTGATTCCAAATTTATCAGGAAAAATAAAAACAAAAAAAATGGCCAATAATCTCTTTGGAAGAAAAGAACAGAGGCTACTTGTGCTACCAGAGAGTTAACAGAATTTTAATAGTACCAATGGGGCCAAATTATTAACAAATAAATCATTACCATTGTAAGGTAGTTTGTTATACAAAAAGAATCAGAGAAATGCAATTTAAAATGCATCTTTCACGTGTCAGGTTGGCTGAACTTTATATGTGCATACATATATCATTGACACAACCTAGTTGTACAAGGAAAGAAGAAAATGAACAACATTTTTACACTGTTACTGGTGGATAATATAACTGGCATAACCTTTCTGGAAGCAACTTGATAATACATATCAATAGCCTAAAACATGTGCATCAAGTTTGACCCAAGTATTCCACTTCTACAAAGATATAATGAAAACACACGATGTGAAAGCAGACTTTTGTCTGCAAGGATGTTTGTTATGGTCTCATTTATAAAAACAAAAAATGCAGTACTCTTAAGTGTTGAGTAAGAAGGACGAGTTAGTTAAGTAACTATACATAGTATAGCCATAAAATACAATATTCATCCCTAAAAGAAGAAATTGTATTTAGAATACTTAATGACACAAAAAGCAATTCATAACATTTTAATTGATAAATGTAATTAAAAAATGTAGGTTGAAATTAGTTCATAAAGTATTATTTCATTACAATTATAGCTGTAGAAATATATGCATACAAACAGAAAGAGGGAGTGGGAAAAACAGATACCCCAAAATATAACCAGGGGTCATTGTAAAGTATTATAATTTATTTGTTTATATGTTTTGCTGGCTTTTCTAAACTTTCTATTTAATTTTAACTATAAACTTTAACAATCAGGAAGAGAATATCATTGATATGCAAGATTACAATACAAGTTGTTGCAGACAAAACTTGCAGTTGGTTAGGGTATGTGAGAGTTGAGAAGGCTTTGAAAGATACTAGAATACTACAAAAACTGAAAAGAAACATCCTCTGAATCTCTTCAAATAATTTAATTATGCCTTTGTCTAAATTAGAAAGACAAATTAGGGACTGTATTATTCAATAAATAATTGTACTACCTTAATGATATTTTGTGAACTTTAAAATCCTTGCTGAAATAGTTAAAAGAAAATCTAAATAATATTTGTATTCCGATAGCCTAAATTAAGCCAAAAATATTCGTAAGATGATTTTCTTTTTTTAGGATAAAAATATTTTTTGAATTTAAATGCATATAATTTTATATACAGAAATCATGATCTTAAGTATTATTCTTTAAGATGTAAATTTTTATATACTTATGAATAGACCAGTTTATATAAAGACAATAGACTGACTAAAAAAGAGACATTAAGAAATTATTTGACTGAAGCTCAGAGAGTCCCAAAGAAGTTGGACCCAAGGAGGAACACACCAAGGCACATCATAATTACATTAGCCAAGGTAAAAATGAAGGAGAGAATCCTAGATGCAGCAAGAGATAAGGAGACAGTCACCTACAAAGGAGTTCCCATCAGACTGTCAGCTGA
>CM052552.1:50766392-50791807 GCA_028533065.1 Trachops cirrhosus
AGAAACTGTGCTGAATAATCTAAAATAAAAAATTTTAAAAATAAATAAATAAATAAATAAATAAAAGGAACATCTATAAAGGACCCAGACCCGTGGACAAAGCCAAAGGGGGGTAGGATTGAGGATGGGAAGAGGAGGTGGGTGGGGAGGGGGAGGATGATAGGTGGAAAGTCGAGACAATTGTACTTGAACAACAATAAAAAAATATGAAAGAAAAAAAACATAAAACTACCAAATACATGAGTAAACATATAGAGAGCTTTCCAAGGACATTTATCTGAAATCCATGAGCAATTAAAATTAGAAATTAATAATTTTATTTTCATTTATAGTATATCCTTATGCATAACGTAACTAATTCATTATATTAAATCAATTAATAAGTACAGTTATATGTCATGCATTACCAAAGTGTTATGATATTAATATTGATGTATTTCTAGAAATAAAATCATGATGGATTATAGAGTATAAGAAACATGCATTGAATCATTAAAAATAGTTAAGAACAATTGCCCTTGATTTACAATATTTTTTAACATTATACTTCTGAGCAACTTAAAACTGCTTTACTTTTACAATAATATCATTGTAGTATAAAATTTATACCTGCTTCATTTTTAAAATTCATTGAAAAACGATGACGGCCTTCTAAATTAAATTCCACTCTGACACGCGTTATAGTTTTGTTTTTGACTACAAATGGAATAACCTGGGTACCACCAATAAAGGTTCCACTGAAGAAAAATATGTTCTAAAAGTTAAAAAAAAAGAAAAAATTGTGTAATAGTTTATAAGAATAATGTAAACTAAAAATTATACTGTAATAAAGTAGATCTTAAAGAAATTGTAACTATATTTGGTGACAGATGTTAACTAGACTTATTGTGGCAATCATTTAGCAACATCTACAAATCAAGTCATTATGTTGTACACCTGAAATGAACATAGTGTTATATGTCCATTCTACCTCAATAAAAATTATACTATTATGTTCACCAAAGACATTAACTAGAATACTCTATAAAAATTAGTCACATTTTCCCTCCTCCCCCTACCTCCTGTATGTAATCAGTTACCAAATACCATTAATTCTGCCTCTTTCTTCACCTTATCCTGACTGTAACTGTATGAAGTTAGTAACTTATTTCTTTTCATTTTATTTCTAGATTCTGACTTCCTCCAACTTTCTCTTCCAAAACTAAGTCACAATGAAGCTCATTGAAAATATGACCACACTACTTCATGTCTTAAAATTTGATGATTCCCCTCCATCTACAGGAGAATGTCCACGTTCATTAGCAGGGCTCACAAAGTTCACCATGATCCTCACCTGCCTCATGTTCCAGCCTCATTCTAGCTTCATTCGCACCCTGTCACTTCATACTTCAGCAAGCTCTATGACTTGTCATCTCCAACCAATACTGACGTTTCACCTTTCTGTATCTTTAAAAACATGTCTCTCTGCCATGAAGGCCTTTAATAACTTATAATTCCTGATAAAATATTATGCATCCTTCAATCCCCAGTTAGAGAAACCGAAATTAATTACACTGCTTAAGACTACTTCTATTCCTTATATTTACTTGCTTTATACCATCACAAAGTCCATTTATTTAGTGGACCTTAAGCCTAATTCATTTTGCATCCCTAGCAACTGACACTTAGCTTAAATATATAAGGAACTGAATGTATCTTAACTTGACCTTATATGTCAGGGTGTGCCTATCCCACAAAACTCTATAGAATCTGTTCTTCCAGTAGAGTTACTATATATACTCTACAGTTCCTTAGCAAAAGAAGACAAACAATCCAATTAAAAAATGGGCAAAGGACTTGAACAGACACTTCTCCAAGGAGGACATACAGAGGTCCCAGAGACATATGAAAGGATGCTCAGCATCACTAGCCATCCGAGAGATGCAAATTAAAACCACAATGAGATACTACTTTACATCAGTCAGAATGCCCATCAGAAACAAAGCAACAAACAACAAAGACAATGGGGTGGGGGAGGACTGAATGTGGAGGTGGGGGGCAGGTAGGGCAGGGTATAGTAATGGTGGAAAAATGGGGACAACTGTAATTGAACAACAATAAAAATTATTTTAAAGAAGTATTATATATAGTATTAAAAGAGAAAGAGGCAACAGCATCCTAATATTAAGGAAAATAATCAAGGTCAACTGGCCACTGGTTTCACTTAAAATATCAACCCAGTTGTACAGGTGAACTCTGTAAAATCCAAATCGGGTAATGAAAGTTTGACGCTTTGTATATGCAAAAAATGATTCCTCTTATCCCATTCTGGCTTTGTCCATTTGCCCATTTGGATAAAATCTCCTAATTTTTACTAAGACTCACAGTCAGTGCCACACACATGTGAAACGTATTGCTGACAATACCTGCTGAAACTAGAATATTGTTTTTAAAGGCAGTCAGGCAGCTATGTTTCAAGTCCAAGATAATTAGGAAATGTTAATAAATATTTATTAATGTAAAGTCCTACAAATTGCATAGTTGTACCATAACATAAAAAGCCTGCCACCAATGTCTTTAGGATGAGGACATAAATTAGTGAAAGTGTCAATACCTGTCTAATATTGTTCAAGGAGGGACACCACAGCCATGGAAAAAGCACTGATACTCCAAGGTTTAATCTCCAGGGGTTACCATAGTCTTGGACTAGCTAGCTAGCTCAATATCTGTCAGTCTATGTGGACTTCTAATGCCTTCAATACTGAACAAAAAAAGTTTAGAAAATCACAGCTTAAAGCCAGACCATAGAACTGTGGTGATGCCCTTAAAGTGCAGACTAGTAGTAAGGCCTGCCTGGGGCAACCAGCATCTTCATCCATTTCTGCTCAATTTAGTTAAGCACCAGAATGGTGCTAGGTGCTGGAGTACTATTGAAAGAGAAAAAGGAAAGTGCAGATAACTAGAAAATAATATGACAACTGCCTAAATGAAGACATTCCCAGAGTTGACGATATTCGTAACATCTTATGAATGTCATAATAGAGAAGCATATGGGTCTGCTTTGAAGGATCAGGATAAGTTTCTCTGAGTACATGAGAGCAGACCTAATTCCTGAAAGGCCGTCCTCCCCCCAAAAAGCATGTGTGTGTGTGTGTGCACTCTACAAATTACAAAACAAAATCTTGTTAGGATACAGAATTGAAAAAAAGATAAGTAGAATTATAATTTAAAAAATGCAAATCAAAACCAGTGAGATATCACTTTATAGTCCATAGATTGGCAAATAATGCCTTACAATACAATGTACAGAGGAATGGAATGTGAATCAATAAAAACTCAAGAACAAAAAAGTAGAAATTATGTTGTGAAGTCAAACACACATACATTCAATGTCTCAGCAACTCCACTCCAAATTAACTCTCCCATAAGTACCTTAAAAGGTATGTATCTGAATGGTAATAGGTATAGTCTTTGTAATAAAAAAAAAAACCAAAAACACCTAATTTATGGACAACAGAAGGAGCCTACAAATTATAGTATTTCTACACAATGAACTATTAAACAGTGGTGATAATAAATAAAATACATCAACATACAACTTAGATAACCTTTGGAAACACTATTTAATTAAAAGCAACACACCAAAGACTTTACATTTTTGTTCTAAAGCTCAAAAATGAAAAACTAAACCAACCAGTGAATGGTTAAGGAATTCATACACATGCAGTAACCCAGTAAGAAAAAAGTAAAGGGATAATAATCACAAAATTAAGGAAAGGGGTTATCTCTTAAAAGCAGTAGGATCCTGATGAAGCTGACAAGTGATTGAGTGGTACCGGTAGTGCTCTGAAACGTAAGTTCAGAGGTGAATTCTTAAACCTTTATTTAATATTTTCCTTCATCACTGATTTACATTACATATATTAATTTCTGGGTCAAATTACTACATAATAAAATTTTCAAACATAAAAAATGGACACACTAGGGACACACAGCAAATGAAAATCACCATGGTGATAAACTGAATACACAAATAGGTAACACACTCACCGGTTTGATTTCGACATCAGCAACTTCAGCACTTCCACTAACCCTAATTTCTACATCATTTCCACGGCGAATCGCAATCTAGTATTTAGGAAAAAATATAAAACTTGGTAGAAACCACATTAAAATATACACAGCTGAAGTGTTACCTGTCATCTATGTAACATTTTATAATTTAAATAATCATAACCTATTATAAATGTCACAAGATTTCTTATTAGGCAAAATTGCTATTCCTAAGAGGAGTGAGTGTTCAACTCTTCAAAAACCTCTACCACAAGTAGGACCAGAGGTAGCTTGTGAATTTGACCGCATCTGAATTGACCTTATTGCCTCAAACGCTCTGTGGCCTTTCTGTATTTACCTAATTTCAATGGATTATTAAAATTAAAACAGACAGGAAACTGAGTGTAAACACACTTCTTTCCAGAGAAAGAGACTAATATCCACCACTATAATTAGAGCAGCTAAAAATTGCTGAGTATATGGATCACGTATGGAGGTAAATTTATTATCTCCTTCTTTAATCCTCAGTATTCTGTGAGGTTACTACTACTAACAACAATTTCCAAGTGAGGAAAGCTAAGGTTTAGAGAAGCCAAGTAGTTTATCTTTTTCTTGGGGTCACCAAACTTGAAAGCAGAAGTATGAAACTTGAACCATGGAGTATGTGACCACTCAACAGTTTCCAGGAAAATTAAGACAGTGAAATAAGAATTTAGGTGTATAATTCCTTGTTTTATTTTGCATCCCTAGCATCTACAACAGAGACTGTGTTGAATGAATGAGTAAGCGAATTTCACTGTATTACACTGTTAAAAAGGTAAGCTTTGTAAAAACAGCATACTCCTAAATACACACAAATTGATCTAAAATCAATTTTTTAAAATCAAAAATACAGCACAAATTGATCTTTTAGTAAAATCTGTACTTTAGTGGCCATATTTTTCAATTTATTGCAGAATGCTATGTAAAAAAAGTTCTGCCCAAATCTCAGACTATAAGCCACAACATATAATTTATAAAACATGTTTCAATACATATTTCTCTACAGAAGATACAATTCTTAGGTTATTTATTTCAGAGCCAGGCAAATTGGTGTTTATTACATTAAGCTACATATTATTTAAAAATTGTTATGAGAAATTGAAGGATAAAATGGGAGATACTTCTAAAGCTACTGATTTTGATCTGATGACACTGTACGTATTATTTTTTAATGTGAGTAAATGTACACTGTTGATAATCAAACTGAAGATCAAAAGTATTCTATACTCTGAGTTTATAATAAATAACATTTGTTACAGACTGGTCTTACATGTTTTATTTCTTCTGTTTAATGAGCACAGAGAAGTCCCTAAAATCAAGATAATAGCTTTTCATTTACATAATTCCTAGAACATAAAGTAGTAAAACAATTGATGTGCGCTATAAAATATAGATGTTAACATCATATAGAATTTGCATATAATTCATACAGTCATTAAAGCTACTTAGAATTAGCATTCCAAAACTGATTATTTTTTTCTAAGGTATCTAATTAATGCCATGAAACAAAATCCTTTGCTTTGTGACTACTGAGGGCTTATCACAAGTTAGAGTTACCAAGTATAAATCCAATTTAATGTGAAAAATGCCTCGTGTTGATAAAAGGTATTCATTCCAATTTAGTACAAATTTCCATTACCAGCTTCTATCCAAAATATTTTCTACAAATCCTCTTGCCAAGTTCTGCTAACCATTTTTATAATAGCTGATATAGGTAAGGTTGCTCTTCTTTTAGATTGTTAAAATCTGCACTTCATTAGAGCTAACTCAATTGCTAAAAAAAATAGCAATTTTTAAAAATACTGTTTACTATCATACCATTAAAACCCATTTTCATTAGAAATCATTAAAACAAATTTTCTAAAAATAAACATGTTTACATGTTACAGTATTATACGTACCACTCACTGCAAATATCTTAAACTACCAAACAAATCCACGTGGACATATACACCATGTAGAGGCACACATACATAAACATACCTTTACTCTTGCTTGAAATTTGTCTGTTGTGTTAGGTGTATACGTCATATAAATAGTGCTGAACCCCCCAAATGGAATTATACCTTCTGGTGGAACAATATTAAGCACAGACAAAAGACTGTTTCTGCGAACCTGTAATTAAAAATTTGCAGAAATGCTGCATTATCCTTTCTAATTTTTTAAGTGCAGTTGATATATAGCCTTATATGTGTTATATTAGTTTCACATGTATGATATAATGATTCAACATTTTTATAACTTCCAATGTGATCACTGCATTAATTCTGGTAATAATTTGTCACACGCAAACGTACTGCAATATTATTGACTATGTTCGCCTTCCCCTCCATTTCACCCACCTCCACCATTTGGTCACCATCACTTTGGTCTCTTTCTATGAGACTGTTTTTTTGTTGTTGTTCATTATTTTGTAAAGTTACTGTTCCAGAGCTTTCATAGAAAAGCTTCCAAACTACTACCTAGAGAGAGAACCCCAGGCACAGGGCATAAGATGATTCTGTAATCGATTTTCAAACTCCAGATGCCCATATAGTTTGAAATTCAAAAAGGATGTGCACCCTAAAACCAGCAAAGAGAACATTCGGCAGTGGCATCTTCCAATTCAAATAGGAAGATGAAGTTTATTATCTGAAGTGTTTTCTAGACTGCGAAACTTACAAAGATGATATCTATCTCTGAGAGAAAATGTCGAAGTTGTAGATACTACATCAACAGTCTGTCTTTTCCCTGATCATAAAAACTGAAGGTAAAGTCAGTGGGGAGGCATGATGATAAAGTAACTTCCTCGTTTGTTATTTCCTTGATAGCCTATTATCAGAGCAGGGGTGTCCAACCTGTGGCCTGTGGACCGCATGTAGCCCAGGATGGCTATGAATGCGGCTTAAAATATGAGGTTTTTTTGTGGTTATGTGTTGCAATGTATTTAGTATGTGGCCCAAGGCAACTCT
Organism: Trachops cirrhosus; assembly: GCA_028533065.1. Classification (NCBI taxonomy): domain Eukaryota; kingdom Metazoa; phylum Chordata; class Mammalia; order Chiroptera; family Phyllostomidae; genus Trachops; species Trachops cirrhosus. The sequence goes on from CM052552.1 coordinate 50,773,418, forward strand.
TCTTCTTCCAGTGTGGCCTAGAGGTGCCAAAAGCTTGGACAGCCCTGGGCCTAAGGTATCATGTTGACATTCAGAAAAGGAACTTAGCTTACGGTTTTATGTTGTGGCTTGTAACAGATCAGTTTAGCCTTATCTACCATCCTCTGAACCATAATATTTTAAAGGGAAATTCAACATTTAAAGGGAGATTGGAAATTAAGATATTTGGGGGAATGAGGGAACAAATAGCCTACTGATGTAATTCTGAAGAAAAAGAGTAGAAAAGGGTATTCTCACTTGCTTACTGGGGCAGAAGAAGACATGTAAATAAAAGCTGGAATGAAAGATCTCAAACGCTAACTTCCATTGTCACTACTGGGAGATCTGAATAGATTTTTTCTGTTAAAAAAAAACCCTATCATCATTTTAAACACTCCCCCACCAATGCACAATTTAAATCAGGAGAAGCTAGGAATACAGTATCTTTAGAATTGTCTAGGTCTAGGTCCCAGGTGCTAGCATAAAAGTCCTGATGACAGAGGAGAAAAGGAAAAGCATATCATTAAATACAGAATGTAACATCAGCAATGTATATTTTTAAACATTGTCTTCAAATCACTTATCTTTTTTCAATATAGCAAAATAACAGAAAGAAAAAAGGGGGTAAGAGAAGATAGGGAGAGACTGAGAAAGGGAGAGAGAAATGAATTTCATAAGAAATTTAAAGAACAAAGTAGATAAAATGTACGCAGATAAATCTTATATGAAATATCTCAAAATTAGCAGTAGTAAATTTATAAAGACTAAAGTATTAATAATACCATAGTGTTCACAGCAAAAAATTAATTCAAATTAAAATGCCATCTGATCTAAGCAAGATATGAAGATTTTACACCACCTTGTAAAAAGCATGGGTTTGTCCTACATTGTGAAGAACAATTTTCCTCCAAGTTGTTAAACCTTGAGGGCTATCGAAGAAGAGTATCCTTGGCTCCAAAAATAAGACCTTGGCTTCACCCACCTTATAATAAAGAAGGAGAGGGAAATGCAATTGAATAATAGTAAACACTTTTTTTATCCTCACCAGATAACTCAAATTTTTTCAGCTTCACAAGAATTTCTAAAATATGAGGTATTATCAGATTTTATGCTGTGCTGAAGAGAATGGAAAATAGATGGAATATTTAAATTATACTCCTAAACTGAGGAAGGCAGGGGGAGTGAGATAACTCTATGGAGGAAGTAAATTCAGGACTGAGAATCATGTGCTGAATAGATTAATCATTGAAGAAGATATAAGAGATAATCTCCCCAACTATATACAGGGTTACCATGTGCTGTGCAAAAGAAAAGAATTCTAGGGTCACCAACGTATGGGAAATAATGTGGCAAATGAGAGTATCCAGGCCTGTTTCTACCAGAAGTCCTCTTATAGCACTTAATATGCCGATAACGTACATTTAGCTTATCTGAGAATGGAGAGGATGTTTACTGTGATTAACATATCACTCAGGCTCAGGGCTCCCTCACATTGCACACAAATCATCTCACAGAACGAGTGCATCAGGAAACACTTTTTGGAAAAGTTGGTATTATTCACCTCTCCCATTTCACAGGAAAGCAAACAGTAGCCAACGGCAACTGCAACCCATTTCCCAATTGCTCCTTCAGCATCTTTACCCCACACCCTATTGTCTTTATCTATGATACATGATTTCTTTTTATCTTAGGAGAATTTAGTGTAGTGTTAAAATTGTTTGAAGAACATGGCATGGGTAATTGGAACAATAATTTTCAAACAAAGCTAACAGAAGAGGAAAGGGTCAAGTCCTTAATAAATCAATGACAGCCTTGAACATTTTATTCAATTGCTTCATGTTGCTCCATCTTTAATTTCTTAAGAGCAATACTTCACAGTCCATTGAATGTTAAGGGCTTCAAACGTTTACCAAAAAGAATCTAACTGATTATTCTGATATCTCAAAGTTTAATTCTTAACCAATCCTAGTGCAGAAGAGGAGGAAAGCAAATTTTATCAGAGCGTTAACAGCAAAGACTGGAGACAGAGAGATCTGAATATAAATCCCAGCTAGAGTACTTACTGCATGTACAAACTTGTATTAGTTAATTAACCACTCAAATCCTCCATTTTCTCATCCATCAACTGAGTTACTAGTACATACCTATAGAGTTGTCATGAGGATTAAATTAAATACTACATGGACAGCATTGAATATTATGCCTAACACTGTAATTACTTAATAAATGCTACCTATTATTAAGGCCAAGTCCACATTTACTAACTTGCTCCTCTTTTATCTGTCAGAAAAAATACACAAAGGATGAATATGTGGAAAAATTTATATTAGCAAACTTGCCAAACACAAAACAGTGAAAGCAGCAGGACCCAGCTCATTTCAAGCCCGGAGCAGTGGAAAAACCCTACTGAGGTCTGACTGCCACTTGCCATCATTAAAATTGATGAATCTCTTATCTCTTAATGCTATAAGCTCCTTCATACCTAAAATATGTAAGAGCATGACCATGGCATGCAGACACAGAGATGGGATTTAGCAAAATGCCATTTGGCTTGTGTTAAATTACTAAGAACATCAGGAGGGAAATTTGGTACACAAGGGGATTCTTACTGATTAAGAGACATGAAGTTAAGGCCTAGGCTCTACCACAGAAGTAAAGTTAAAATTATACAGTGCAGCTTTCATTTTTCTCACATTTTTATTCCAAGAAGTATATTCTATAAAAATAAAAATTTTCCATATTTCCTTGCTATATAAATTGCATGATCCATTTCATACTAAATATGAGTTACCGCTAGAATACTAGAAATGCAACGCAGTAGAGCAAAAATATAATTTTCACTATTTTTCTTTGGTGTCTATTAATGAAATAATTTAATTGATAATTTAATTTCAGGTGGCTCCCATGGCAGTATATATTTATACAGGCTCTAATAACAATCTAGTATTGTTGGCACAAAAGGCTTGGGTATATAAATTAATTCTGGATAACAACATTTTTTAAGCCAAGTCTTCATTTATGGTACAGAAGTGGCTCGAAAAAGATGCTAAGATAACTTAATTAACTAAGTATTGCATGCAGTGTTTACTAACATAGTATACATATCCAACTACTCTACACACATATGTATATCCACCCAATTTAGGGCCCTTAAAATAAAAACCATATTCAAGGGAAATCATTACTTTTACAGCACAGTTTAGTATCATCGTGTTTCCCTCATCAACGTGAAGAACAAACTGGCCCTTTTGTGGAGAACTGAAACCCGGCTGCCAAGCCACTTCACATTCCAATGAGGAGAACGGATCCACAGTGCCTACAGAGGATTTAGAGAGAATAAGGCAGTTTTGCATTTTAATTATATTTATTTTTTTAATATCCAAAATAAGGACTGACATACAATTATAATGAGATTATATAAAAATATTTAAATTAAACTTAAAGTAGAGGGAAATACTAAATGAGCAATTGTCAAATACCTATACTGTGATTAAAATCTAGACTGCATACCTGATTTTCCAATTTTAATAGGCAGATGAGAATATTTGACAAAAATATGCCAATATACCAATATTTTGCAAAAAATAGAAATGTATCAATGAAACAAACACTCTAGGATTAGAGATTACTTTACACATACACAGTAGAAAACTATTTGTGATCCTTGAACAAAGGAGGGTGCCCCCCCATGTTTCCCAACACTCTGAAATACTTATTAACATCAGAAACTCATTCAGTTTTCAGAGGGAGTTTTCATTTTCTTTTAAATGCTCACATCCCTAGAAATGTAACTTTTGTTTAGCTATGAGTAATCAACACATATCGGTAATTCAAATGTACTGAAAACCCAGGAGGTATCAGACACATTTAGTGTGAGCTGCTTTATCTGTTTAAATTCATCATCTCCTTTAAAGTAAAAAAATAATACTTGAAGGAAAGTATGACTCAGAAGTTCTTCCCTCATGAAGAGAGGATCACCTGAGAGTGGAAGGCAATGGCCAATGAACAAAGAGATGAGTGAGCATCACCAACTTTGCCTTGGGTCAAGTTGATTCTCATGCAATGGTAGCTTCCTCAATCACAGAAAAGATATAGTGCCTACCTCCTGTGACCATGAACAGAGATAAATATATATGTAAAGGAATTAATATACTGCATGATGCCCAGAAAGTACCCAGTGTCAGATAATAATATTAATACTCTTGAATGCCAATACTTTAGTAGGCACAGTAATTTATAAAAAGAATAGAAACTGGTCATGGAAGAGCTAACAGTCTAGTGGGAGTCCATCATAGTTATATATGTCTATAAGTAACACACAGTTGTGCTACAGTGCCTTAGGTAGATAGGGGATTATTTATCTTATGAAATTAGAAGTCCATGAATAGGTATTCCAGGGCTGCCTTGGCAAGTTGACACCTTAAAGCCATTGCTCCCTGGCTTCAAGGAACAATGCTCCTTCTAGCTTCCCACACTACCATCCCTTACTATGCGTGGCCTTCCTCAGCCCAGAAAGGTATCACAGCATCGTGGTTAAGAAGAGCATAGTTTCTGGGATCAGACTCCCTGGTTTAAATTTCAGCTCTGACTTATGAACTAAGACCCTGAATGATTTACTTTATATATGTAAGTACCACAGTTTCCTCATATATGAAATGGGGGTAACAATTGTATCTAACACAGAGAATGGATGTAGGGGATGATTAAATAAAATATATGTAAGTACTTCAAACAGGCCTGGCAGAAAGAAGGGGGATGGAAATAAAAGAAACTTCTGTCCATATCCAACTGGCAAGAAGCTTGGGAAAAGAGATGTCTAGATAAGAACACTGCTTCCGCAAACAAAATGAGGATCATGTTAGGAAGGGGAATGGATATTAGGTATGGGCTTAGCAACATCTACCACAACAGGAGATGTACAGAAACAAGTAATTGTAGATAACATTAAAGAAATACACAGTGGGCGCTGAAAAGAGGGGGAGGGGAGTCTAAATTAGCCCAAGACTGTGGAGAAACCCTCACTTAAGGAGATGGCATTTGAGTTGTGACTGAAGGACAAACAGGAACTCTGAAGGAGGACAAAGCTGAGGGAATGTAAAACTCAAATGACAGTGCTGGAAGAGAGTGGTGTGTGGAGAAGAATGTGATGGGAAGTAACATGGACATAGAAGACTCAATACTATATATAAAGACAATTGAGGCCCTGGCTGGGTAGCCCAGTTGGTTAAAGCACTATCTTGATATGCCAAGGTTGTAGGTTTGATCCCCAGTTAAGACATATATAAGAATCAACCAATGAATGCGTAGGTAAGTGAAACAATAAGCCAATGTCTGTCTGTCTGTCTTTCTCTTTCTCTGTCTCTCTCTCCCTCTCATTCCCTTACTCTGTCTCTCTCTGAGATCAATTTTTAAAAGACAAATCTTTTAAAACAAAAAACAATTGAACAGGGAATAGGGAAAATAAATTGAATGGCTAGAGTGAGCAAGGGTGGAATTGGCAGGGCAAGTATTACAAATGGTCAAGGAGGGAGAGAATTGAGAAAGATAGTGAACTGATTCAAGTCAAGTCTGAAGATTAAGCAGACTCAAGGGATCAGTAAGGTTACAGACAACAAGGATGAAAACAAAAGGAGCAGAAACATGCACAACACCTAACAAAAACATTGCATTAGAAGCCAATTCTATCTTAAGAAGCATCAATCCACTCTTACATTCTTCCTTTACAATATCCACTAACCAAACAAAATCCAAAATATATCACGCATCAGGAAGAATTGGAAATGACAACAATTTAATTTAGAACTATTCATTTTAGTTTACAAAAATATACTGAGGGATACAACTAAATGTATTATCTGTGATGCAAATCCAGTAGCAAAAGGGATATAACAAAAGTAATAAAACATCATTTTCTATTTATACAAAGAAGCAAAAACAAAATTGAGTAATTATTATATTTATTCTGACCACCAAAAGAAAAATGACACAAGAAAAACCTATGTGTATAATACAAATTATACATACTTTATTCAATGCTATCTGAAATAGACTGGAGTATCATTTGTGTTCTAAAAAGATCAAAAGTACTTAAAGACTAATGGGATTAGTCATATAAACACTCTATTTGGAATTAAATGTCATTGTGTTTTTGTGCTTTCATTTAAAAAATCCTGCCCCGACCGGCCTGTCCCAATTGGTTGGGCATCATCCCACAAAGCAAAAGGTTGCCAGTTTGATTTCTGGTCAGGGCACATGCCTGGGTGGTACACCAGATCCTCAGATGGGGTGTGCATAAGAGGCAACCAATGGATGTTTCTCTTTCACACTGATGGTTCTCTCCCTGTCTTTTTCCCTCCCTTCCCTCTATCTAAAAATAAATTTAAAAAATCTAAGAGATGTTATGAGCAACCCAAAGAAAATAAAAATACTAATATCTCCCCTGCAAAAATAAGTTCTAAAGTTCATGAGAAGCATCACTGGTCTTCTGGATTATAATATTGTAATACCACTTCTATTTTGACAAATTCAGCACCATCGTTGCATTTCCATGGCAACCACGGGGTGGGGGAAGTTCAGTCCATTCAGCCCTGGTTATGATGGAGAAATACAAGGAAAAGTGCTGGGTGCTGTGCCCTTCAGACACCCATAGCACCATGTCACGTTCTTGATCAGAACCCTAGAGCTGAGACACAAATAATATAACTAGCACTGTTTTATACCTGTTCAAAACAAAACTGGAGAAGATTTACATAGAAAATCTAAAATGTGCAGGCATAGTTTCTCTTTCTTCTAATTTTTCACTCACCTTTTCTCTAGATTGGGGCAGGACCCAGTATTATGAGCATTAACAACAAAAGAAAAAGAGCTTGGTCAAATGAATCTGCTAAATAATAATGAGAGTATACATTGAATGTTTAATAAATAATCTGGATTGTGTGAAATCCATCCAGGTTAATAAAAGATTAAATATGGCCATAGCAATGATCTCCAACCCCAGTGAAGGAACAGTCCTACTCTTCCACTTGTTAAAGTGGCAACACCTCTACCTATATCTGCACTAAAATTAAGTGAATTTGAATGAATACTTAAACCTGTTTATTAACACTCCTTATTATAAACACTGGTAGATTTATATAAGCTGTGATCTGGAAATAACTGATACAAGATAATACAACTAAGGCAAGATTTCTGCAAAGTAGAATTCCTCTGTGATCTATATCGTCTATTTCAGGGGTGTCAAACTCATTTTCACCGGGGGCCACATCAGCCTCATGGTTGCCTTCAAAGGGCCGAATGTAATGTTAGGACTGTATAAATGTAACTACTCCTTAACTAGGCAAGGATCTTAGCACTGTCGCTGGGTAGAAACAAGATGCAGGGCAGGATAAAATAAGGTGCAGGGCTGGATTCAGCCTGTAGGCCTTGTGTTTGCCACCTGTGGTCTCTTTAGATCACAAATGAAGATTATTCCTAAATTAGAGATAAAGAAGGAAGGAGATGGAAAGCCAGGACATGTACATAAAATAAAGATACGATATTCATCATTCTGTCATTTTACTTGTTTAAATGATAGCTTCTGTCCTCATGGAATTCCTCACTCCTCATCCCAATGTTTGCCAAATCTGATAGGCTACTAGCTAAGTGACAGGTTAGCAGGTAACAGGGCTCAGTTTTATAACACATTAAGTGGAGTTATCAATTCCAGGAAATGGCAGAAGCAAGGTTAAGAGGTCAGTTAACAAATACAAGGAACCATCAAAAATGGTAAGTCTGAGATGATTTCTATTAATTAAAAATTCTTGTTTAACGGACAGTTTCATGTTCTTAATTTTCTTTATATATTTATTTATTTATTTATTTATTTATATTTAGAGAGAAGGGAAGGGAGGGAGAAAGAAAGGGAGAGAAACATAGATGTGCAACAGATACATCAATCAGTGGTCTCTTGAATGCACCCAACTGGGGACCTGGCCTGCAACCCAGGCATGGGCCCTGACTGGGAATTGATCCGGGAACCTTTCAGTTTACAGGCCGGCACTCAACCCACTGAGCCACATCAGTCAGGGCTTAAGTTCTTAATTTTGTTAGGCTTTATTACTTGTATTAAATATTGACTGTAAAGAATTTGTGGATCCTCGTAAACTAATTCACAGTCTAACAAAATCTGAGTCATTCTGAATCATACCTTATTATCATCAAACTAAAACTAAACAAACAAAAAAAATACTGAGTTCACCAGTATCGGTGACAGTTAATGTTATTTGTCAACTTGGCCAGGCTATGATGCCTAGTTGTTTGGGAAAACATGAGTCTAGATGTTGCTGTGCAGGTATTTTTTTTAGATATAATTAACATTTAAATCAATAGACTTTCAGTAAAATCTATTCTACAGTGTAGTAGGGCCTCAACAATAAGCTGAAAGTCTTGAAAGAAAGACTGACATCCCTTTGGATTCAAGACTACAACATCAATTCTTCCCTGAGTCGTCAGCCTATAGGCTTGCCCTGCAGGTTTTAAACTTGCCAGCCAAAACAATCATATGAGCCAATTCCTTAATTTTGCGTGCTCTCTCTCTCATATTCATATATACTTCCTATTGTTCCCATGTCTCTAGAGAACCCTAATACAGGATCCATATTTTAAATCAATGTAAGTATGTTTTATGTATGTAAAAACAAATATCCACATGACCATACCTCATTTACTTCTATGTTCTTAGCACCATTATACTAATATACATGTACTAAATGATTAATGCCTGAATACATGAATAAATGAATGTCTAAATCAAACAAATAGAAAAAACTATTACCTTGTGCTGGACACATAGAAAATGCTATTCCTTTTTCTGTGTTTACTGGCATCCATTGAAAGCGAACCAAATAATTCTGATAATTAGACAACTTAACTGTGCCCCTAAAATATGTTTGCAGCAAGAAGCCGTGTGGTTTTAACACTAGCTGGTTAGAAGACAGCTCAAGTCTCACTGGCAGGACAACTGCCATTACTAAGAGGTGTCCACCAGGTATATTGTTCACTGTAAAGGTGAAAGACCTGTAACACAACAAAGGCATCCAAATGTAACTGATAAGAACATATTTGCAATTACAGAATTAAACTACATGTGAAAATGCATATACTATTGATTAATATCCATAAATGGTTCTTAGTAAGAAAAAAATCAAACTAATCATGAAAAATAGACTATGACTGAAATAGGAGTCTATAAATACACAACTTTATACATATATAGTTTCCATGTTTGGGGATCAAATTTTATATATATATATATATACACATATACATATTACAATTACTGGGGCAAATAAAAACATATTCTACAGTAGGATGCTTGGATTCTAGAAAATAGAAATTTGAAAATAAATCTTACTTCCAATATTTTCCAGTGGTGGGAGAGTGAAATATCATTGAAATATAAGTGCTGGATGAAGGTGGAATCACATACGAAAATTGCTTGGTTTTTTGAAGTTCTTTTAAATTAACATCTAAATTAATCAAAACATGCCTCGGTAGCATATTAACAACATGCAGTTTGTGAGTATTTATGGAGTGCACACAAATATCACCATAATTAAGGACAGAGGGCCCTAAAATAAAGAAAAGGTATTAAGCTTAATGTTGGTAATGTGTTCATTTTTTGAAGTTTTCATTATATTTTTATCAATTAATTTATTTTTAAAAAGGTACTCAGGAAAGTATTCATTATAATATCATAACAATTTAAATAATAATGCCTTATCCTGCTTTTTAACAGCTTGATTTAATTATAACCAACACACAGTAAACTCTACATGTTTACAAGTACAGAATTTCATGAGTGTTGATGTGTCTACTCTTGTGAAAAAGTCACAGTGAAGAGAGTGAACATCCATCACTCCAAAAAGCTTTCCTGGGCCTCTTGATATTCTCCCTTCCCACCATCCTCTGTATTCTCTCTTCCCAGACACTCATCCCCAGACAGTGATCCTCTTCAGATCACTGTAGATTATTTTGCATTGTCTAAAGTTTTGTATGTGTGGAATAATACAGCATTGTACAGTTTTTCTCTGACTTCTCTCACTCAGCAAATTCCTCGGAGATTCATTCATGTTGTTCCATGAGTCAATAGTCTATCCCTTTATATTACTAAGTAGTAGTCCAGGTTAGGTGAATGTTTGTCTATTTACCTGTTGATTGACACTTGAATTGTTTCCGGGTATTGGCTATTACAACCAAAGTTGCTAAAACATTTGTGCACAAATACTTATTCAAACATATACTTTTATTTCTTTTTGGGTAAAAATCTGAGAATGGAATGGACAGATCACATGATACACATGTTTAAGTGTATAAGAAACTGACAAACTGTTGTAAAGTGGCTGTTTAATTTCACATTCCCACTAGCATGTAAAAGTCCCAGCTCCCTCACATCTCCAGCAACAACTGAAATGGTGCTTTCTTTTAACTTAAGCCATTCTAATAGATTTAGCTCACTGTGGTTTTATTTTGTGTTTCCCTAACAACCAACAACATGTATCTTCCCATGTGCCTATTTGTCAGCTATAGATCTTTATTAGTAAACTGTCTGCTCAAGTCCTTCACCCCTTTTTAATTGGGTTGTATTCTTAAAATTGAATCTCAAAAGTTTTAAGTACATTCTGGTTGCAATTCCTTCACCAGATATATAATTTGCAAACACTTTGTCTCAGTCTGAGGCTTGTTTTACCCTCTTATTAGTATCTTTTGAGGAGCAGAATTAAAGTTGATCAACTCCAATTTATCCATTTTTTTCTTTTTCTGAATCGTGTTTTTGTATCACATCTAAAACATTTGTGCTTTCCCCATGGTCACAGATATTTTTCTTATTCTTCCTTCCACAAGAAAGCACATGGCTTATGATCTATTTTGATTTAGCTTTGGTATATGATATAAGATATAAAAACAAACTCTATTTTTTTTTGATGTGTGGCTCTTATGTGCCAGCACTACTTATTGAAAAGACTATCTTTTCTACATATACTTCATTGCTTTTCTATCTTTGTCAAAATTCAGTTCTCCAATATGTGTGGGTCTATTTCTGAACATTCACTTATGTTTCATTGATCTGTGTGTCTATATTTATGTTTACCATAGCTTTATAATTTATCTTGAAACCAACTTGTTTTCCTATTTCATAGTTGTTTTGACTATAATTCTTTTGCATTTCCATGTGAATTTTATTTTTTTAATTTTTTTAAGGATTTTATTTATTTATTTTTAGAGAGGGGAAGGGAGAGAGAATGAGAGGGAGAGAAACCTCAATGTGTGATTGACTCTTGTGTGCCCCCTACTGGGGACCTGGCCTGCAACCCAGGCATGTGCCCCTACTGGGAATCGAACCTGTGACCCTTTGGTTCTCAGGCTGGCACTCAATCCACCGAGCCACACCAGAAAGGGCAGTGAATTTTAAAATGAGCCTGTCAATTTCTACAAAAGATACCGATGAAATCTTGCCTGGAATCATGTTGAATCTATACATCACATGGATCATTTTTTGCATATTTTCTATATCTCTATATAACTTTTTGAATATATGGAAGATAATTATAAAAACCAATTTAATGCCCTTGTCTTTCAATTCTAATGTATGTATCAGTGTTGAGTAGGCTTAATTGATGAATTTTTATGGTTATTAGAGGTCGTTTTGCCTGATTCGTTTTATCCCTAGTAGTCTTTGATTGAATGTCAGATATAGCACATTATACCACATTAGTTGCTAAGTATTTTTTGTACTCCTATAAATTTTATTATAAATTAAAAACAGAAAACCTATAGAGAAAAATCAACAAAACTAAATGCTGTTCTTTGAAATGAACAATACAATGGGTAAACCTCTACCAAGACTGAAAAAGGAAAGTAAGAAGGAAGACATAAATTCCTAATATTAAAAAGATTATATCACTATAGATGCTGCTGACCCAGACATTAAAAGGACAATTTGGGAATGCTACGAATAATTGTGTGCATATAAACATGACGTCTTAGATGAAGGGGGTCAATTCTGGGCGAAACAATCCCAAACTACCAAAAGTCTCCTAAAATGGTGTAGATTATCTGAATAATCTTACAACTACTAAAGAAATTGAATTTGCAATGAAATATCATCTGGAGATGAAATCTCCTTACTCAGAATTCTACTCAATCTCTTTTAGAACATAGTAGTGGAGTGACTACTTCCTAACTTTCTCAACTCAGTTTTTAGGAGGCCAACATTAACGCCCAAACAAAGACATAAAAAGAAAATCAAACAAAGCAAAAATTCAGACTGATATATTTCATGAAAACAGACGCAAAATTCTATATTATGATTTAACAATACTACAAGGTAGAGAAAAAAGAAGTTGGCAAAAAACCTGAGCAATATATTGTAGAGAAAACTACTGATTGTAAAAACAGAATGAGAGAGGAAATCAAGAAAGAATGTTAGGCTAAAGAAACCTAATTTCAAGTCCACTCCCTCATACTAAATATTTGAGTGATCTGATCAAGGTGTTTCACCTCTAAAATGGAAATAAAAGTATTTACCTCATAAGTTATTTGTGTCACTTTAAGGATTAAATCCATCATGTCTATAAATTGTTCAACACAATGACTGCGTTACGCATCAGTAACCAGCAGCTTAAAACCAAAATGACTGGACATACACTGAGGAAGCAAACAACACCTCACATAACTTCCAACGGAAGCCAGACTCCTACCATAGTTGTCACTAATTGACTCAGTGAATCTCCAAATCCTCTATTGTGTCTCTTGGCAACAATTTCACTTTTTAAAAATATAAATACAGAGCAAAATTTTCTTTCACTACCATATCCTTTGATAGTACCAACCCCTGTTCTGTGCATAGGCTCATAAAGCACCCTCAAGGTAGAAAAATGAGAGTGACTGTTAAAGAGAAACAGAATAAGTGACCCCAAAATGTACCACTTAACCCTGTGGATTATTTTGAGCTGACAGCAATTACAACCTAGCAGACTCAAGGAAAACTTTTGCCTCTCTCTCCTGACTTCCTGAAAGAACTCAGAGAGGGGACCTGACTCGGAGAAAGAACTATCATCAGAGACAACTTTTATCTGAATGACCTATCTGTGTAGCTGGACAAACACCTGCTCTTCTTGTCCTGTGAATTGCCCTCCTCCCCTTTGAAGCTCCAGGCTCCTATCGCATCCCTTAGCTCAGCATAGCATATAAGCCTCAACTGTCTGACATTTCCTTGGGTCTCATATTTTATGGTGTTCCCCTATATATGAAATCAAATTTATTTTTCTCCAGTTAATCTGTCTTATGTCAATGTAATTATTAGACCAGCCAAAGAATTCAGAAGGGTAGAAGAAGGTTTGTTTCCTCCTCTCCATCTCCCTGCCAATTTCATAAACTGCCTCCTCCATGCATGCTTCCTCCAACTGACCTTGTAAACTCAGACACAGGCCCTGTCCTCAGAGGACCATTATTAAAATGCCCAGGACAGCAGGTAAAGAAGGGAGAGAAGTTGGTGGAGGAGTTGTAAAAGAGGCACTGGACACTGTCTTCTAACTTTGCTCCTTTTGCATTCGTATAGATCTGTTCATTTGACTAGTTGGTCACCAATTTGGAAGATACAAAGCATTTCCCACCCAATAGTACAGGTAAATTCCTGAGACTATAATGCCCAACACCTACCTACATGCATGGCACAAAACAGGAGCATAGTAAATGACACTTAATCAACCTCTCACTGTTTTGCCTCGGACCTTGCACCTCTTTTGATGTCTCCGTTAATCTGGATAATGTCAGAGTTGGTATTTGGTGTTTGTGTGCTGGGTTTTCCCTAGAGAGGGCATCAGCACATCCATACCAATTCATCATCCTCTGCCCACATTTCAGGGTCACCCTAAGCCTGCATGGCATGAAATCAGAACTCCCTTTCAGACAAATGTAGTCATAATTAGTATTTCTTTCACCATAATTATCCTGTAAAACAGGCTTGGTAAAAATGACCTAGGAAGGGACACACTAACATCCCTGCAAGGTGAAGGAGGAGTTGTCACTTGTTTCCGAACTCAGACTAAAGGTATAGCTGAAATATATTGTTGGCGAGACTGTAACTTGGTGCAGTCATTTTGGAAAACGTTTTGGCAGTTTCTTTAAAGTCAGACATAAATTGACCACACAACTGAGTAATTCCACTGCTAGGAATCTAACCAAATGAAAACATATGTCCATTCAAAGAATTATAGGTGAATGTTAATGGCAGCATTATTTACAATAGCCTCAAACTGGAAACACCTCAGTGTCCATCAACTGGTACGTGGATAAACAAAATGCAGTATTCTGATAAAACAGGCACTATTTAGCTATGAAAAAGAACAAAAAATTTATACCTACAACTACAAGGATGAATCCCCAAAACATGAGCTACACAAAAGAAACAATATAAGAGAGAATATGTATTGTATGATTCCTTTTACATAAAATGTTCAGAATGGTGAAATCTAAAGCAAGTTGATTGATAGTTGTCTAGGGCCACAGGTGGGAACAGGGAGAGTGAATTCTAACAATGAGTTGTGAGATGATTGCATAATCTTGTAAATTTACTAAAATTCACTGACTTATATACTTTAAACTGGTAAATTTTGTGGAATATAAATTATACTTGAATAAATCTGTTAAGAAAGAAAAATATTAGTAGCTATTTATAAATTCTTACCAACGATTACTTGGTGAATTTGCCTTGGTGTCAAAACTAAGCTGCAGTCACGTATTTCATGAGGTGTGGACGGTTTCGATTTAAGTCCTTTGAGAACCTGTGGAAAATCAAATGACTCCAAAATTAATTGTTTAATATTAGCGAATGGTAATTTAAGAGTTTTCATGAAATAATCAAATGTAAAATATTGCACATGCCTTTCTTTCTACAGCATTTGCTTCCCTGGATTCCATATTTCTGGTACAAAGCAGTTGGTAAGGTTCGGGCTCACAATATGTTGGAGATAGGTCCTCTTCTATTTCCGAGTCTGAGAGTGAGGGTGACTTTAGACCTGACTTCGGGTCTAATCTTATGTCTTCATCATCATATGAATCCTCGCCTTTCCTGTTGATATAATAATAATAATAAATCGAGGCCATGTCTTTTGAAAAATACATCTGTAAACCCAAATATTCCCCACATTGCATGTGCTGTTGCTGATCCACTCAGATCCACCTAAAGCAGAATGATGCACTAATCTGCAAAACATTGCCCTCTGCCAAGGAGACTCCACTCTCAAACACCTCCCCAAAGAAGTTAGGCTCACCCCACCACACCCAGAAACAGCTCACAGCCAATGACTGCTACGGAGCAGGAAAGGCAAGCTCCTTTGGCTCAAGGCAGGACTAACTATGTATTATAATTTATACTTAAGAGACCCTAGGGATCAGTTGCCTCCCTTGCCCTATCCTGCCTCTCTTACTCTTTACTTTTTACAGGTTTCTTCTAAAAGAAGACTAACACTCTCCAGAAATCACATGTGCTGGAGGCACTGTCTTAGGATCTGCTGCTGGGGAAACCCACCTAAGACAATCCCAAATCGAAGGCAAGAAAAAATAAGTCATTGCAGTTAAAGTAGTTTACGGTTTTACTATTTTCATATATGAAAAAGTCGTTGAAATCATTAAAAAGAAGCTAAGCAGTGAAGGAAAAAATCTGGTTCTATAGGCACCATGATCTCTGTTTCCTATTGCTTGAGGAAGTGAACTTTACCTTTGTTCTTCTTTCTGCAGGCGCCTATTTCTTAAATGATCAATGTATTTTTTATAATAGTTCTCATTTGCTTTCTTTCGTAAGATTTCAGATTTAGTATATGTGTATTCAGGATCCACACGGCTCAGTCTTGGTCTCATTGTGGAAATTGCCCTACAATATGAGTAAGCCATGTTAATATTTAAATATATGCATTTATCCACTCAGTATTTATTGAGTGCCAACTATGCCAGGGATTGGGCATAGCATGGTGCCCAGAACAGATTCTAGTCCTGTCCCTCATATTCTATTATATACCAAGACATTATTACACAGAGAACTAGAATAATATCTACTTTCCTTCCTAACTAAATCAGAGAGAATGCCTAATGTCATGGAAATGTAATGGCCCCTACCCTGAACCCACTCTTAGGGAATTAGTCATGTAAACAATTTGTGTCTAAATCTTATTAGTGTTATATTTCATATTCACTAACTGGGTTCATGATCTTTTTTTTTTCCACCCACCATATATTCACATCTGACCTTGATCCACCTCAATCCTCAGCAAATTTTATATATTAATCACAAGAGTCTCACCCTCAATAATTAACTCATTAAGTATGTACTTATTACAGCAGTCTACCTTTATCCAGGGTTTCACTTTTCACAGTTTCAGTTAACCACCGTCTGAAAATATGAAATGGAAAATTCTAGACATACACAATTCATAAGTTTTAAATTTGGGGACATTCTGAGTAATGTGATGAAACCTCACACCGTCCCACTCCGTGGTGCCCTGGAAGTGAACCATCCATGTGTCCAGTGTATCCATGCTGGATATACTCCCCACCTGTCACAGTATAAATTTCTCGGTTATCAGATTGGTTGAGAGAGAAGGAGATGGTGGGGGGTGGGTTGTGGAGAGGAGAGAAGGAAGGAACATTCATATAACTAATTACAGCTATAATTATAATTGCTCTATTGTTATATTGTTATAATTGTTCTATTTTATTATTAGTTATAGCTGTTAATCTCTTACTATGTTTTTATAACTTATCATTTTTAAACTTTATCATTGGTGTGTATGTATGTATAGGAAAAAGTATAGCATATATAGTTTGGGACTATCCACAGTCTCAGGCGTCCACTGGCGGGCCTTGGAATGCATGTCCCATGGACATGGGGGAACAACTATAGTTATACAGTCAAATGAAATTTAATCTAACATTTCTCCCTGTTTTCAACAATGCCTCAGTGGTTACAGTGAAATAGCTTTAAATTCAAGTCTGTAAGAGAATAAGGTATTAAGAGAGAAACAAATGCTTTATTATTCAAAGACAGTTGATTTTTTTTTTGTTTTGACCCTTAATAGTGTGAAGTTTATCCTGCTGTCTTCCCGGAAGCCTCAAAAAAGAATCTTTTATACTTAAATTTTAGTTGATATTTAAATTTTCCCTGAGGCTCTGTTAACCTTAGCCACCTTTAGAACCTAGAAATAATTCCTTTTTGCAAAGTTATGTCTGTGACAAGAAGAAAAAGAGGGACTTAAAAAGGAGAACAATAGTCCCCCCCTTATCCACAGGGGATTCACTATTACAGTAAATGCCTGAAGTGACAAAACTGGCTATTAACAAACCTAAGTGCTTATCAGCTCCTTAAAAACTGAACTTCAACAAATACCTCTGCAGCTTTGAGTAGGTAATTTTTTTTAAGGTGCAAAGTACAGGGGACAAAAATTACTATGTAAATAGAACATTTTAACTCATTTATTTATTAAAAAATACTTACCGAGTGCCTACTATATACCTGACACTGTTCTAAACACAGAACATACTGCAGTAAACAAAAACTGGACAAAAATTGCTACTGTATTATCTTCTGAAAACTTGGAAAGGTAAAAATGCATTAAAAATACAATTGCAATAATCATTACCAACAATTTAATATACTGCAAAATGCCATTACTTAAATTACTAATTGCTAGCCAGAAAATAATGACTAAATTTTGTATTTCTAGGAGTATAGAAAAGAATGAACCAAAAAAATAATTATGGCCATAGAATAAATAGAAAATACTTAGGCATCTTCAAAGAAATTGTGGTATTTTTAGGTAATCTACTTAATATTGATTTAGACAGAAATAAAATGTTAACATTAAATTCACACATTATATCTCTATATAGGTATGCTTAAGCATAGGAAAGAATTATAAAGGACACATTAAAACATTGTTTGCAGCTGCCTCTGTAGGGTAGGATGAGTACAGTGTAGGCAGGGGTTTTCCTTTTTTTATTCTATATATTTATTTAAAATGGAATCTGAGTGATTTTTATGCATCTGTTTTATGGTACTTGCCAAATAAAAAAGAGAAACAGAAAGCCTGTTCTGGTTGAGATTGTAAAACAATATGATAAAACAGATTATATAAAAACCCAGAATTTTCTGATTGTGAATAATAAAGCAATTATGACCTAGAAATCAAATGGAATTGCTATAAAATTAAGTGAGCTTACTGCTTCACCAAAGGTAAAGGGACAAGCAGAGAAGGCCCAGGGAGGAACATTGTCCACCAATAGCACGTAAACAGACACAGAAAAGAAACCCATTTCAGTCTCAAACATCTAAAAACCATT
>CM052552.1:50792307-50819133 GCA_028533065.1 Trachops cirrhosus
AGAGGCCAAACAGAGGAAGGAAGGAAGGAAGGAAGGAAGGAAGGAAGGAAGGAAGGAAGGAAGGAAGCGAGGGAGGCAGGGAGGGAGGGAGGGAGGGAGGGGGGAGGGAGGAAGGAAAAGAAGGGAAAAAAAGAAAAGGGGGAAAAGCACAAAATGAATTATTCACAGGGTATCTGAAAAGCTCTGACATATTGCTGGGAATCTTGACTGCAACACACATATGCAGAACAGTGTACCTGTCCTGGAAATTTTGAGAAGGCTCTAATTTCTTACCTCCAGCTGACTTTGAAACCCAGTACCGGGCGGAACCCAAGGCCAGCAGGAGGGAGAAACTAAGTGACAAAACAGTGAAAACATTCCCCACCCAACACACTTAGAGGCTCTTGGCAAAGGCTCTGTCATTTATTGACACAAAGATTGTAAGAGAATCTCTGCCCAAACATAAGCTAACCTCTAAATCAACTCAGCATTACCTGATTGGCTGCACACAACAAAGAAAACAGCCTTTACAGATTTAGCCAAGAAAGTCACTAAACAAACAAAACAACAACAAAAAACAGCAAGGGCAGTAAATCCTGGGGGCTGATTTCTGAAGTTGTCAAATTGTATCATTTACAATGCTTACATTTCAACAAAAAAATCATAGGACACCCAGAGAAATAGGAAAGTATGGCCAACAGGAAATATGTAATAAATAGAAACTGTGCCTGAGGAAACCCAAACCTTGGACTTAGTGACAAAGATGGTGTCAACTATTATAAATACATTCAAAGGACTATACGAAAACATGTCTAAAAAAATCAAAGAAGACACCAAAGGAAAGACAATAAAAATAAAAATAAACAAGGAGGACTATATCAAACTAAAAAGTTTCTACACAGCAAAAGAAACCATTAACAACAAAAAAGGCAACCTATTGAATGGGAGAAAGTAATGTCAAATCATATATCTTATAAGGGGCTAATACCCAAAATAAATAAAGAACTCACACAACTCAAAAGTAAAAACAGAACTAAAATTTTATATTTTAGTATTTAATATTTAATATTAAATTTAATATTATAATAGGCAGAATATCTAAATGGACATTTTTCCAAAGAAGACACACAGATGGTCAACAGATACATGAAATGGTGCTCATCACTAATCATCAGGGAAATACAAATCAAAAACGCAATGAGATATCACCTCACACCTATTACAATGGCTATCATCAAAAACACTAGTAATAACAAGTGTTGGCAAGGATGGACAGAAAAAGGAACCCTTGTACACTGTTGGTGGGAATGTAAATTGGTGCATTCGCTATGAGAAACGGTCTGGATGTTTCTCAAAAAATTAAAAATATAACTACCATATGATACAGCAATTCCAATTCTAGGTATTTATCTGAAGAAAATGCACACACTAATCTGAGAAGGTATATGCACCTACACATTCACTGCACCATTATTTATAATTGCCAACACATGAAAACAACATGTCCACCAACATGGATAAAAAAACATGGAATATTATTCAGCCATAAAAAGAAGGAAATCTTGCCATTTGTGATAATGTGCATGGACTTTGATGCATTATTCTAAGTGAAATAAGTCAGAGAGAAATAGATAGCCTATGACTTCACTTATATGTGGAATCTTTAAACAAATGAGCTCATAGATACAGAGAACAGGTTACTGGTGGTTGCCAGAGACAAGGGGTGGAGGGTGAAGGACGGTGGGCAGAATGGGTGAAAGGGTTCCAAAGATACTAATTTGTAGTTATAAAAAAATAAGTCATGGGGATATACTGTGTAATATGGTGACTACAGTTAGTAATACTGTATGGCATATTGGAAAGTTGCTAAAAATGTAAATTTTAAAAGTTATCATCACAAGAAAAGAAATTGTTCCTTCCATAACAGCCTCTGAAGAACTGGGGGAAGAAAGGAGGGATAGGGGACATGTAAAAGGCTCCGAAACTTACCTCTTCAGTAGGTACTCAGACCATTTGCCCCATATCACCTCCCTTCACAGGAGAGCAAGGCCTGGCCCCCCCAAAGGCAAAACTGCCACAAACTCTCACTCCTGTCGTGGGTTAGCTGGCACTGGGGCCAGCATCTGGGCTCCAGTTTCTGCTCATGGCCCTGGACCTTTACTTTTGCCACACGTGTGTACCCCAGCTTAGCCAACCTTCAGTCTGGCAGTGGAATCCAAAGAATCGTGCATCCCCTAGGCATCTCTGGGACTGGGATGAGTGCTTGGCTCCACCTCCTTTTCGCCTTTTGCTGCTGTTGGCAGCTGCTGGTGCAGGGGCATCCCACGGCTCAGACAAGGGCCGAAGGACCCATTCCTGCACCCACCCATGCAGGGAGTGCCAAGACTTCCATGCCGGATATTTAAGCTTAGGGGCTGACCTCCTGGGCAGTAGATAAATAAATACTCTCAGAAAAAAAACTGTTTTAAAAGCTGTAACTATTTTTTGCACTTGTTTACATTTCCTATAGTGTCAAATGCTTTTCTGGGCACATGAAAAGCACTTAACAAATAATTATGGATACTGTGTGACTGCCAATACAAAAGTATTCATAACTAGGCCAGGGAAGAGCTAGGATTTAGAAACACTGGTGCAACAAATGTAGTTTTTAATCCTCTGCAAGGCATTTTAGCAAACCCTAAAATATTTACAGTGTGTGAAAGCATAGGACAATTATCTTACCTGCATACATCCTTCACCAAGTTTGCCCCTTTCAGGGTCAATTCTAAAATTCGCAATTTTTTTAAAGTGGTATATCACAGGAAGCAGTTTGCTGCGATTTTCCATAGTAAATGCAACCTCTGATCGTTCACCCATGGAACAAGGTGCAAAATTAAGAATGCTTCCTGAATCAAACTGTAGTACAACAGGAAGTCCTGAGCCTGTTAGCGCTAATTCCAATTTCTCAAATCGATCATCTGTTAAAAAAAAAAGTAACTTTTTAACACAGAAAGTGTTTTGGGAATCCAAGATATATTTCCGTAGTCCAAAGCATGGCATCTGAAAGACTTGATGAGCTCTGGGTAGCTTATTCGATCTTTCACTCAGCAAAAACAGTGCATGCTTTCTCAGGGTCAAGTGCTCCTCTAGACCTTGGGGGTAATGGCAGTGAGTAAAATAGACAACGTTCCTGCTCTCATGGACTTTAGATTCTAGTGAGGTGACATTGGTAATAAAATAAATAAGTACATGTATGACATTTCAGAAATGATAAGTTCTATGGGGAAAGGTAACGTAGGGTGCAGAATATGTCACCCCTAAATAAGCCTCTTTGTCATAAGGGTCATTATTCTATAAACAGCAGACACAGGAGAAGCTCTGAAACCTGGCATCTGACCTTTTGAAAAGGACATTTACATTTAAAAGGGAAATATCCTTTTGTCTCCCTCTCTGCATCCAGAAGGAACTCTTCAATTTTGTCAATGGAGACAGCAGAGGCTTAAATGTGCATAACCTTACCCTCCTTTACTGGGCTCTGCCCGAGAAGCTCCCATAATGGCTCCCCACACCCAGCATCTTTAGTCTTCAGCTAGAGATGGTATTTAAGGTGGTGGCTTGGGCATTTCAAAGAGTTACTCAGTTTTCCTGGATATCTCCCATGTATGCTGGAAACACACATTATTAAACTTCTGTTTGTTTTTCCCCTGTGATCTGTCTTTTATTACAAGGGGTCTCAACCAAGAATTTAGAAGAGTAGAAGGAAAATTATTTTTCCTCCCCTACAATGGTAAGACAGAGCACATTATCTTGGGGCTACTCTTTATATGGGGAAGTCCAAAATGCTGTTTCTGATGGGGAGATATTTGAGCAAAATTATAAAGGAACTCTGGAAGAAAATCTAGTAAAAGTACATTCCAGATAGAACAGCAAGGACAAGTACTGTAAGGTAGGCATTTGCTTGGCATGTTCCAAAAATCTGAAGGAACCAAATATGTCTGGGTAACAGTAGTAGAAGGATGGTAACAAATGGTCAGATTTAAGATATTTTTGAGGGCAAAGTTAATAAAATTTGCTGATGGACTATGTGTAGAATAGGAAATAAACACATAATCAGCCCTGGCTGGTGTGGCTTAGTAGATTGAGTGCCAGCCTGCGAACCAAAGGGATGCTGGTTCGATTCCCAGTCAAGCAGGGCACATGCCTGGGTTGCAGGTCAGGTCCCCAGTATGGGGTGCACAAGAGGCAACCACACACTGGTGTTTCTCTCCCTCTGTCTTCCTCCCTTCCCTTCTCTCTAAAAATAAATAAATAAAATCTTTAAAAAAATGCACAGTGCTTTAAAAACCAACACATGATCAATGATGATGCTAAGGTTTCTGGCCTAAGCAACTGATGTGAAGGAATTGCCACTTCTTGAGACAGGAAAGAATGCAAGAGGGACAGCTTCTGGGGAAGCCACGAGTTCTTGTTTTGGACATGTTAAGTTTGACATGCCTAGTAGACATCCAAATGAAAATGTCTACTAGGTCACTTAATATATTTACAAGTTTAGAGTTAAGATGAAGGAGGAAATATTGAAGGTTTGAGGTGAAAATGGAAGGTATGTGATATCAATGTCATATTGTGAGGATGCGAATAAATGCAGGAATTCAGCAGAGATGGCAAACAGCTTGAAACAACCTCTTGGGGTTAGTGGTTATAGATTAAAAAGTGAAACCTCACAGGATGATTTTTGTATCACAATTAGCTTCCCGGGTGCAGACACAGAGTAGGCTGAGATTAGAGATTTTCCACTCAGTCACTCAGGAGATGGGTCAAGATATTTAAGTGTACATGGAAAAAGGTGAGTAAAATAATGAGCAGTGGGGATATAAACTGGGTAATAACAGAAACATTAACTTTTGGAGATACTAGAAAGAAGATAAGACCTATGAATTGTATATTCTAATTGGGAGAAAGAACAATTTTGCAGAGAGAGCAGTGTAACTACAATCCAAAAAAAAAAGGTTTATATTTCTGCACTGATGCTCATACTAGCCAATCCTAGACTCTAAAGTACCTTTATGGCAAAGCTAGCATCTCCATGTCTAGCCATTCAAAACTAAATTAAGTTGCCCTAGCTGGTATAGCTCAGTGGTTTGAGCGCTGGACTGTGAACCAAAGGGTCACTGGTTCGATTCCCAGTCAGGGTACATGCCTGGGTTGTGAGCCAGGTCCCCAGTAGGGGGCACTCAAGAGGCAACCACACATTGATGTTTCTCTCCCTCTCTTCACTTCTCTCTAAAAATAAATAAAGTATTTATTTTAAAAAACTAGCTTAACTTGCAATCCTTGAACAAATGTTCTATCAGACAGAGCTCAGAGCTCAATATCACAAACCATGAGATAAATAGTAACAGCAATCAATTCTTGACCTACGAACACAGTTCAACCCTGCTCAATAATCTACAGCGTGGGGCAAAAGTAAGTTTATAGTTGTCTGTATACGAAATACAATAATTAATAAATAATAGTACAAGAATAAAGTCTGTTCTGCGTATTCACAACTATAAACCGACTTTTGCCCCATCCTGTATGTCACTGTACTGACATGCAATTTTTTTAGATTCTTGAGTTGCCATGACTCATCTTTCTGGATTTGATCCCTCACCTGCCTATATCTTTATTTTTCTTTTAATCTGTCTTGTTAAGCTAACCTCCAAGTCTTGTTCCATTTTTGCTCACTGTGGCCCATCCAGTATTACCCAAGAATGTAAAAAATGCAATGCATCTTGGCATGCGGCCTGCAAAGCACATGCACTTATCAATATCCTGTAACAGAATATTGTACCCTATTTACCAGAGCACTAGATGTTGTTCTTTGACTATTACTGTATATAGATTCTGAGAGCTGAGGATCTGGTAGACATGGAATGGGTCATTTTTTCCCATATCAAGCTCTAAGGAGACAATCTAGGATTGTAACAGGCTGAGAAGCCCCCAAACCCCCACTAATACGGCTGGGGAAAGGGGAAGCAGAGCAAGGCCACTGAGAGTTACTTTGCGTATCTAAAGAACTTGGCCAGTGTTTTAGTAATGCTTATACCTGTGCCTGCCACACTCAGAGCCAGGGAGATGGGCATGACTCTAACCCATGATGCAGGCAGGAGGTGGTCCCCAGGCTACAGTGCCTGCTAGAGAGTAGGAAAGCGGTCATGGGGCAATGCCTGCCCAGACTAACAATGGCAGCTGAGAAAGGCAGAAGAGACCAGAGTAAGGGCAGTTGTAACCCTCTGTGGGAGGAGTTGGAAATTGGGGTTATGGAGGAGGAGCAGGGTGAGGATTTAAACTCAAGCGTGGGACAGCCATGAGGTGTTGGCCAGGCAGTCTGAAAGGATGCAGGGGGACTCTCACTGGCCCACCATGAGGAGGTGGCCACACAGTTTTGGATTAAGAGCTGGAGCCTAGCCCAGCATGGACGGCTGGGAAAGGCCAGAATGTTAACATGGGAATTTGTCTAGCCAAGCTACAAACTTTTATTTCTTTTGCTGAGAGACAGTACCTCCGACGGGCCTAGTTTGGCAAGGGGACGCAGGACTCTGTGTTTATGAGTGTTTAGTTTTAAGAGACTTTAGTACTTAAAAACAGAATGCTGCTATTATTCTGAACTTGTATAACTTTTGAATAAATAGTTCTTTTCCTTTTAATGAGGCTCTGCCATTGGGAGTCACAGTTTCTTTGGTGGCGGGCAATAGAACCCAGTGGTTCTGTTACAGGATTACATAGGAAAAGACGCCAGGTTGGGGTTTTTTGTTGTTGTTCTTTCACTCCTTAAACTATGATCAGCAATACTCAACCTTTTTGATCTCATGGCACACATAAACTAATTGCTAAAATTCTGCAGCACACCAAAAAATATATCTTTTGCCAACCTGGCAAAAAAAATAGGTATATTTTTTATTCATGCACACTGGCCAGCTATTATGTTGGCTGTTGTCATTTTTTTACTTGACAATCTAAAGGAAAAGAGGTCAGTGCCCCTGACTAAATAGTGAGGTATAGCATGTTTTAAGAATTCTTCTGGGACACCAGCTGAAAATCGCTGCTCTAGATCATATTTATCTAATGTCATTTTAAAATAATAAAGTCTCCTAAATTATAAGTGGAAGATTACTATGTAAGTGATTCTGAGGTTGATTTTTTTCTTTACATACCACAAAAGACAGTTTAAGTTCTCTTGATTATGTTTGCATTTTCATTCTATTCAATAATTGTATATTTTTATTATATCGCCTCTACAAATATTGCTGTCCAAACTTTTAAATAATTTAAACTGCTATGCACTTAATGATTCCACTCATTTCACACTTACTTTTGATGGTTTTAGTGTTATCATCTCTCAAAAAGCCATCCTTACTTCCTACAGTGTCAAATCTCAAAAAGACAGCATAGTCTTGCCTGTGTGCAGGATCGTCATCCATTCTGTGATCGCCGGTTATCCTGTAAAAAATTACAATCAGTAATATTTAAAGCAAAGATAATGCACTTTGTTACCTCTCACATGGGAATATCACCTGAACCCTTAAATCTATGCAAACAGATGAAAGTTCAGAAATATGGCTGTGATCAATTTTCCAATATTACAGCACAGACACCGAGACGTGCCGAAAGAAGGCCACAACATGTAAATATCCAAAAAAAATGAGTTCATGCCAACATTTGCAAGGCAAGGGTTATTTAAAAACACTTAGTCATCAAGGTCCAACTCCAATGCCACTTTTTATATAAAGTCCTTTTTTTTTGTATGCAGAGCTGATTGCTGGCTAAGCACGCTGTTCAATTCTCTTAAATAGGCCTTCTTACCCCTGGGTGTAATTGCAAACCTCTGTTACATAACTGATCCTCCCATAGACTAAGCACATATTGCTAGCCACGCTCTTGTTTGAGAAGAATAGGTAATTTGGAGAACAGGCAAGGAACAATGGGAGGAAGAGAAGCAGGACCAAAGACAGAGATAGGTTCCCTCACAGGTCTGCGCACTGGCAGTCTTCACTTGCCTTAACTAGAGGTCAGTTTTTCTAGCAGTGGGTACCTCAAATACATACACAAAAGGCTGATGGGAAATATTACATAAGGATGTATATAATGTTGAGAACACATGCAACTACAACTTTAATTCATACTCATATCTATGAGTTTATGCTAGACTCTCGAAGTGACCATGCTGCCATTAAAAAAATAAGTTCTTAGAATTTCAAAGATTGTGTATTAGACAGAATCCTACAGATTCACCAAAGAAATATCCTGTATGAAGTTATAATGAATAAGGCAAGTACAGATTGTACAAATACAATAATTACTTGGTGTATTCCCCTCTTTAACCCAACTCGGTTTTCAGCAAACAATTGATATCGCCAAGGGACCCTATAGCCATAGAAAGAAGGACATTAACCCTTCAGAATTCTCACAAATAAGGGTTAACATACTTAACAATTAGATAAGTTATCACCACACACTACAACCTCTCCAGTGCAGCTGAAAACGCTACTACATATTTAAAAACAGCATTTCTAAATACCTTTTCAAACTAAATAACCAAACCAAGGACTCAGAATTGTGAAAAATATCCACTGGCAAAAGTCCTCGTAGTCTGTATAAATTTCAGCAACCAACTGGTGTTGATCCCAGCAACTGCTATACGACTTAAAATTCATGATACTCAGCCAGCAAGCGCTTTTTCCCTGGTAGAAGCACCGTATCTTCTGTGGAGACACCTAGACCATCCTGCTGACACTGGCCATCACCTGGCTACTTCTGCCAGGACAACAAGGTCTTGGGTGCACAGACTGGTTTGGAGCCACGATCCAAAACAACCCCAAACCTCCACTTCTACCACTCCATGCCCCCAAGGTCTGCAGAAAATTTTAATTTAACATGAAGTATTTAGAACCATATTTTTAAATATTGGCAATATTATGAAGCATGTTAGAAATACTTAGAACCATAATAAGAAAAAGCCAATTTGTCCCTTCTGACCAGTTCTAATATTAAAGTCAATCTAATGAATGCATGGCTAATATATTTTTCATTAATAAGTAACATCTCAGTGGAATTAATGTTTGCTTACTTTGGGCTGAAACAAAATGTAATTTTAATCTTTTGATAAGGCAGTAAAGTCCCGTCATTAGGAAAACAAGAGATAAAAGTGGTAACATCTATGTTCTTTATTTGTCTGAAGTAGGTGAGATTATGTATAGCAACATCTGTTCTTTGTTGAGTATTTGTACCCTGCAATATAAAATGAGAAATAAAAGAGTATTAAGGCAAAACACAAAGTAAAATATTTTTAAGGTCATAAACTAATTATAGAAATTCCAGCGACCAGAAGATAGAGAACACATGTGTCTTTAAAGTACCATACATAAATTTGAACAAGGAGCATCATAAAATTTAAAGAACTTTTAAGAAACTGATGAGGTCAGAAACCCCCACAATCAGTCGTTGATTTATAAGAAACACTTGTCTGATTTACTTCAGATATATTACTATCAATGTTTGTTTAATTTGCTGAACTTTTTCAGGTTACTCTTGAAGACACATGAAATGAAATCTTAACTATTTGCATGTCAAAACATCTTTAGAAGAATGAAACAAATAGCTTATTGGGAAGATGGATTTGAGAATTAGTTTTCCCATCTTCTCAAACTAAGCCCTCTTGATCAGCAAACCTTTCCTGGCTCTAAAAAACGAAAAGAAAAGAAAAAGAGAAGAGAAGAGAAAGAGAAGAGAAAGAGAAAGAGAAAGAGAAAGAGGAAGAGGAAGAGGAAGAGAAGAGAAGAGGAAGGAGAAGGAGAAGGGAGGGGTAAGGAAGAGGGATGGGGAAAGAGGAGATGGGAGGGGAGGGAAGAGAAAAGATAAGACCAGCTTTTTGATATTAATAAGTTCAAAACAAGCTGCTTCAAAACATAATACTTGATCTTCTGTTGCACTATTTACTTACCAATTCTTCTCCAACAGAATCATTTTGTATTACAGCCACCCAATTTACAGATTCTGGGCTATTATTGTACAGAAGTGCATGTTCAATCTTTGATGTTCCAAAGTAAATACAGCCAAAGTGTATGCATTCCACCTTTGTATTATCATTTATGTTTAGTAGTTCAATAATCTGCTCAACCACATGAACTTTGATATTCAAGAGCATATATGGGCGGCCTTGCAATCTTACTCTACAAGATAATGAATATAAATATATATACATTCAATTAGAATTCTATATACTTCATTTTTGTCCTAAATATTTATATAAATAGAACTTTTATAAAAATCACATTATAATTAAAATTCAAAGGCAGTTCCTTTCATATTCATGCCAGAGACTGTCAGGCCCTCTGTCTGAATCTGCACAGCTGACATATGTGCAACCAGCTCTGGCTGGTGTGGCTTAGTGGATTGAGCACTGGCCTGCAAACCAATAAGTTCCTGGTTCGAACCCCAGTCAGGGAACATTCCTGGGTTGTGGGCCAGGTCCCATTTGGAGGCATGTGAGAGGCAGCTGATCCATGTGTCTCTAGCCCATTCCTCTCCTTCTCCTTCCCTTCCCCTTTCTCTAAAAGCAAATGAATAAAATCTTTTAAAAAATGATATGTGCAAACTAATTCATTATCTCCAGGAGACAACAAAGTTGGGAAACAATAGCGTGAATTGATCCCAAAGAAAACTTATTGGTATGTCCATAGCACCAATTATTTTGTAAATACCAGAGTTACCTCTAGTTCTAGAATTCTGAGATTCTTTTTCAACTCATCCTACTGCCCCAAGTCAAACAGCCAACAAGGTACAAATTGGGAGTATGGCGTCATCCCCTTCCTAACAAGTCAATTCCCTACAAAGTAAAGTATCTCAGCAAAATCCCACTCTTTGCTGAAATGAATATACCGCATAAAACTTCACTTCCCAGACTAATTCAAATGCCCTGTTGAAACTGGCCCCCACCCCAAATTCATCCTTCTCTGGCCTAAATGCCGTCCTTCTGAATCTCATCCCATCAGATACCACAGACAACTGACCACTCCAAAACCTAAGCCACTCCACTCTATCTCTGTTACGGTGAACATACTTCACACCATCTCTTAGCATATCCCTCCTTCCTTAGCTTCCTTGTCACCATACTTTCCTGGTTTTCCTCTAACTTATTCAGACTCCATGTTCTCATTCTTCTAGGACTTAAATATTTTGTAAGCTCCATGACTAATGGTATTTCTCTCCTACTCTCTCATACTCTAACTTCCTGAAAGTTATTTTCAATACTTCATGCTTCATCGAAAATTTATCCACTGACAAACTTCAACCTCATGTACCAAGACCAAAACTTTTTCTGGGACTCGAGATAAGTAAATCTAATAGGCCCCACAGTATTCTGCGAAGCAAATCAATTCCAACCTTTCAAAACTGAACTCAGATCTTCTCCCACAGACCTGCCCCTTCTCTCATCTTCTCTTTCTATAACCAGTCACTAAATCTAGTCAAATCTACCTCCATAACATACCTCTAACCTGCAGAATTCTCTCCACACTCCCAATTTGTACCTTAGCTGATGCATTTATCATTTTTCTTTTGCTTCATTATTATAGATTCTAGTCAGGCAACCCATTCCACATCTGTACTCCCTGATTTGTTTTGCACAATGCTTTTAGCATGACCTTTCTAAAATGCAAACTAATTAAGACACTCCCATCTTAAAACCTTCTTGAGATTCCACAGCCTTCACAATAAAACCTAAGCTCCTATCAGGGCTCACAGCTCTTTCTCAAATATTTTTTTTTTGGCTGTGACCTTCAGTAAAAAATATATTTTACATTGTAATGTAGGAAGCACAGGCATGAACATAAAGTTTTATAAATCAACATTTGCCCTTACTAGGTGACATGCATTTTGATATTTTCCATTTCATTGTTTTAAAACTGGTAGTGCCCCATTATAGTGATTGCATATCCCACTAATGAACTGAGACACACAGCATTAAATAACACTGTCCTATGAGGTCCCTGACTGGACCCTGCACCTGGTTTTCCTGGTCTGATTTCAAATCACTCCTTACCTCCATTTCTTTGCCTCTACATATCTTTTGATCTCCCTGTGTGTAACACTGTCCACTTCCCTCTAGGAGTTCAGATCTTCTACTTACTCTGCCTGAAATCACTCCTCTAACCCACTCCTATCACCAACGCCCACCTCCTGTACACACACACACACACATACACACACACACACACAGAGCCGAAACCACACCACTGCCTGTGTCTGGCTAATTCCTACTGACCAATAAGTGTTTGGTTTAACCATCACCTTCTTAGTGGAGCCCTTATTTGATCTACTCCCTCCACCCACAAAATCCAGACTAGGAGCTCCTGCTATGTATACCCACATGTCATCCTCTGGTTCTTCCCATTTTTTAATCCCTCATGCTTAAGATTAGAGACTCAATGAATTAATACTGACCAAAAAAACAAAGTAGCAAACCTACATTCAAAGACAATACATATATCTGAAGAGTGAAACAGGAAAACAGGTAAGTATTAAGTACTGTATTAGAATTAAGAACCATAGTACACACTTACTTTGCCATTTCATTTACAACTCTGGGCTGGTCTGCACAGAAATCCACTTTAACAGTCTTTGAGGACTTGGGCTCCACGACACCATTAGTTGGAGAAATGACAATTGGTAATGGGCCCCGGTATTCCATGGCAAAAATACCTCAAGAGAACAAGAGAAGATGGTTTTTATCTGGAGCCTTAAAATATTACATTCATACTCTTAGTAGGGGGCAGACAAATATTACAGAGTATATGATCTATTGAGGACCAAGAATTACCACTTTGATTGCAAACACAAGTTCCAGGGTCATCAAAGATATGTGAGCCTAGTGTTAGGACTCAGCCCTCATCAACAGCTAAAATATATTGTCTGCTTACTGCGTTCAGATACTTTGGCTAAAAGCTTTCCCTACGGTATTCTATTTAATCCACATAATGATTCCATGACATCAGTTTAATCATTACCTCTATTTATAAAGAAGGAAATAGGAGATTAGAAAGATTGAGTGACTTGTCCAAAGACACACAACTATTGTGGTAGACCCCAATTCTTCACCCTTCTCTGCATCCTTACCATCATCCTAACATGGACAAAGTATGTTTTCCTACCCCGTGCTTGAACTTGATCATGTGATTTGCTTTGGCCAATAGCATGTGGCTAGCAGTGACAACATGCCAGCTTGAACCCCAGATGTTCTCTCGCACTTCTACCATAAAAATGCTTCTCTTGAAGAGCTGCTGTCCCTTTGGCCTGGGCCCCAGAATGAGCAAATATGGAGCACGGCCACCCAGCTGACTCACAGCCCTGCAGTGAGTAACAGAAAAGCCCCAGCTGTCGCAGCTTGAAGCAGCCACCCACCTGAGCTCAGCTTAGACCACTCAAGTTCCGGCCCACCTGCATACAGATGAAAATTTTAAAAAGAAGCGCCCTTTTAAGATACGGAGCTGTGGGGTGGTTTTGCAATAGTGGACTACTTATGCTGGTAACTAAGTAATCGAGCTGGGATGTTCACCTGGCTGTTTCTGATGACAGGACTCACACTTATGGCCACTGCCACTTCTCCATGGATGAATTAATGTAGTTCACAAAGGGAAAAGGGAAAAGGAATGGGTTTCTAGAATCAAATAGCATATGAGAAGTAGCCTATAAAAACTGTTTCTTATAAAAGCAAAAATGGTTCATAATATTCAGTTATTTGGTGCCTGTGTTAGAGCACACAGTCCTTGAGATCAGACACTGTATTTTCCATCTCTGTGGTCCTGGCACCCCACCTAGTTCCTGGCACAAAGCTATGCTCAAAATATATCAAACAAATGGAAATAGCCAGTCACAAGTTTCTTAAATACATTATACAATATTAACACAAGTGAGCATACTGCCAACAGAAACAACTTTGCAAATGTCCAATTCACCCATTTTAAATCACCTTTTATGACATTTTCCAAAATTACTTGCTTTAGTTAGGCAAACTAAATATTAGCATAATAAAAGTACTGGAAATAAGAAAAGACAAAAAACTTAAGTACAGAAATGACCTGATGGAAAAGGCAAATTCACAGTAACAAAATTTGTTAATCCAATCATTTTAGGGAAGTGCTAATGGCATAATATTTAAGGTTTATTTTCTGTCACAAAATAAAACAAATACTTATACTATTCTATCCATGCCAAATAAATAAGTATTATTGACTCCGTTCCCCAGAAAAACAGAACTGCATGAGTTCAGTTAAGGCTGAGTCAGTATAATCATTCCTGTATTGTAAACACTTGGACAAAATTTGTCAGGAGTCTAAGTAATGTTTCAAACGTTTATTCAGCAACAAAACCAAAAGAATATTGTTCAGTCTTCTAAATATGTGAAAACTGTGGGTAAACAAACATCACTGTGTTGTATATAACTTTAATACCATTAGTAATCATGACATATTTGACTGTCGTATTTTCTAATTGCTAACAGGAACAAGGGCATCATCCTAAGAGAAGAATATCCTTGCAGGAAGGATGCTACAGATGAAATTCTGCCATCAATTTTCATTTCTTTTCAGATATAACGCTGGCTAATGTGTGCATAGTAAACTACAAGGAGATAAACAAAGACTTCAGAGAAATTATTGAAGCTAGTGTAACTACTAAACAAGAGAAGACAATGGCCTGTTATGGAGAAGTGGCAATGGGACAGAGAGAAGATGAATTATTGATATGATCAGGAAGTCAACAGACAGGATTGAATAATTGACAAAGGGGGCAGGAGGTGAAAAAAATGAAGGCCTCAAGGATTTTGCCAACTTCCTCACTTTCCCAAATACATGGTGGTGACATTTAGTGAAAAAGAGAAGAGGACAAGTTTTGGGGAGAAGCTGAAGAGTCTGGTTTTAGGCATGTTATGTTTGAGAAACCTGAAGGAAGTAAGAAGTATTGTGTAGACTTCAATGAAGTAACACGAATGGAAGTGATCGCCTAGGGAACGCACGTTGACTGAGGAAACACGAGAGTCCATGGCAAATCCTAAGGAACACCTGCATTTAATGTGCCAAAAAAATGGACAGCAGTCCCCAAAAGAAAACTGAAGAGGAGGGAGTCAGCAGAAAAGGAATAAGTCTAACATTAAGAGTGAATATTTATTGAAGACTTAAGACATGTCAGAGGGTGTACAAGCATTTTATTAACCGTCACCACAACTGTAGAGGGCAGACACTATGTGTTTCTCTACAAGTGAGGCAGTGGATATTCAGAAAGTATAAATCCCTTGCTTAGGGCTGCCCAGCCAGTGAATGTTGCAGCCAAGATTTGGGCCCCGGAAGACCTGATGCCGGGAAGTGAGCTATTTATTATTAACCATGATTTTATATGGGAGAGTAAGAGGTCACAGAAGCCAAACTGGCCAACTGTGTCAAGTGTTGTTAATAAGCCTTGTAAAATAAACATGTGGACTTGTCCACCAATGAGACCTAGGAGAGCACATACAGCTGTGGCTGAGATGAAGGGTCTTCTGTACAAACCTGTAAGTATTTTGAATCAGAGTTGCTCTACCTTTTCTAGAAAAAGTAGCTTAGGCACTGGGGGCAACATACGCATTGTTATCTGGCCTTTATTCCTCTAAAACAACAGGTAAACAGTCTGTAGTTTTACAGAATGCTACTGAAAACCCAGAGTTACAACCCAAGGCCATTTTTATTGGCTATGTATGCTTTTTTCCCTCCTAAGTTTCCTTGGATCTAAGCATACCAAAGATGTACCAGTGTCTACCTGTCTCCAAATGACTATGTTTTGGAGACTTTCAGAATGCTCATATGTGATTAAATGGGTTACTTCCAAAATCACCTTTCACTGAAAGCTCAATGGTTCTTTACTAAACCACTGAACCAAATCAATTAAACACAGGTTTACTGAATGTCTACTATATGTCTAGCATGGTATTATGCATGAAAAGTATATTGAGATTCCAAGGCATCAGTTTCCAAGAAAAGACA
This sequence comes from Trachops cirrhosus, assembly GCA_028533065.1. Lineage (NCBI taxonomy): Eukaryota > Metazoa > Chordata > Mammalia > Chiroptera > Phyllostomidae > Trachops > Trachops cirrhosus. The sequence goes on from CM052552.1 coordinate 50,808,315, forward strand.
AATATGCATTGTGAATACATAGTGCGTGCTTCTGGGTAGTTGGGGAGGATCCTGAGGACCTTGCACAGGTTGGGTCCAATTTAGCAAATCTCCTGGTTTGCAGAGGTTGCCCGGCTTTTCTAGACAGTGAAGTGGGGAGGTGATGCTGACAATCAGGAAAAGGGGGAGAGTGCACATTAAGAGCAAGAGAAAGGTCATATATTTTGAGCCAAATGACCCAAATAAACCTAAAGGCTGATGAGTTCTACGGTAGCTATTCAAACCCAGAAATGGTGTGTAAAGGTCACACTAAGGACTTCAAAGACTGTTCTACATCATAACACCGTAGTAGGAAAATGTCTACTGAAATGTTGAATACTGAGGGTAAGAGATTTATAAATGATTGCAATTCAAGGCGAGCTGAAATAACAATGTCTTTTCAATCTTCAAAGATAACTGAGAAACAATAAAATTGTGAGAGAACATGGAGTTCACCAGCTCATAAAGTACTAATAGCAGAGACATCTTACAGATTGAACCGTGTCTTTTCAAAATGAAAAGATAAGTGCTTCTTTGCACAGCCAGGAGTGAACTTAGGAAACATTCTTTTAAAGGGTCAGAAAACAAATGTTTCAACAACATTTGGCTAAATCCATGGAGGAATATTTCATGAAGGGCTATAAAAATGAAACATCATGAAGTTGTTACACAGAGAAACTGTGGGGTCTAAAAAACCAAAGATGATAACCAAAGTGATGCCACCAAAGAGAGTAAACAAAGCTGTCCAAATCATGAACCTGTGGAATGTAGCTTTTCGAGTTCTCTTAAGTGTACATGTAAATTTGTAAACATTTGATCTTTGACTCTAAAACTATAAAATATTTGGCACATAAAATCCTTTAAAATTTATTAAAATCATCTTTGGCTGCTGACTCTATTTTCTGCATAAGTGTTTTTCTTCATGAAAATACAGTTATTCTCATGAATATTTAGATATTGTGCTTGTAGTAATAAGGACTTTATGATACTGTACAGGCACTTGCTGTAAATATAAAAAATGCTATCAATTTTGGTAAAGGTGGAAAAATAACATTATTCAACCTCAAGAACGAGGGACAAAGTCAACACTAAGAAAACGTGTTTTATTGACAATACTTTTTTCTTTTGTAAAGTAATAGTAATTAACATTTTACAGTTCTCAATTATAATTTACAAAATATAGTATTCACTACAAATACTATGAACACATAAAATATTAATACAATAGTAAAAGCCAATGTAAATTATTTTGCCTAAAATATATGGACCCACGTCTGAGGCTTAATTTTATTTATTTTATTAAGTAAAATAATATTAAATATTCATTAAAATAAAAACATACTTTTTTTACTTATAGAGAACTTTTATGTACAGTAAAACTGTATAATCTGGTGAGGTTTTAGAATAAAGAGAGGAAATGAACAAAACCTTGAAGTATTTGTTATTTACAACTGCTAAAAGAGATTTCTGAAAAGTAAAATAATAAAAATAAAATTGTCTCAATTACATATCATTGCTCTAAAATATAACCAGAGAGTCTAAAGGCCCATACAGTCCATGATCACTTGCCATGAAAGACTTTCTCCTTAATATTGGGGTCAGACCACAAATGAGTCTAATATTCCACTATCCCACAGGCACCAGAAATTTAATCACTTAAAAACCAAAGCATCAAAAGTGAAATGAGTATCATTCAATGAGGAACAATGATCAGTTTTGTTTATGTCCTAGCCCCCCCCAAAAAAATTGGTAAAGTGACAGACTGCCTTTGTCTTAATAATTCCCAGTGCTCAATCAAGCAGCCCAGAGAACATCCGCAGAGTGTCAGACGGGTTTAAGACCTGGTTTATGTGTCCCACAAGCAGTCTCAGAGAGAAATGTCTTCCCTGTGCGGAGCTAGTCCTCATTTCTGTTTCGCGGAACTGACAGCCCTGACCATCCAATGAGAATGAAGGGATAAGTACTTTTATGCCTACTGTATACCAGCAATGAAGAGTGTACATGAGCACAGGCAGACAGGCCTTTATGTAAACCCTTAGGTCACAGCAAAAATCTCCAGAAATAATCCAGTCTGGGGAAGAGCATTTACTATTTCAAGAAAGAGTTCATAAGAGCTCTCTAGGGACCATCATGTGAATTCAAACTTGAATGCAATAGGGAAAAAAATCTGAGTGTCTATGATAAGTACCATATGACAACTTTAAGTACGTACATAATTAAGCAGAGTACATTTTGTCACCTAGTTTATAAATGAGGAATCTCAAGGTCAATGTCATTAAAGATAATTGTACCAGATCACACAGCTTGTAAGTCACTATGCCTTGATTCTATCTCAGGACGACCCTAAGGACTAGGTCGGTTCCATGACTCCGTCCTGCCTTCTATCGACGGATTCATCACCAGTCATCTGAGAGTGAGGGTGTGTTAATCAGAATCATAAGCAGAATGAGTCATCTTTCCTGAATAATTGCCTCAGTCTTTTACAGTCACCCTATATAACGACCTCATAGACATTTGTGGGGGGTGGGCGGGTGAATCAGAGAATCCATTAATTATACAAGGTATATTTTTAAAATAGTATCATCTATCTTCTGAAAGTGTGAGTTGACTTTTATGACACAAGTATTTACCTTGAACCTTGCCATGATTAGTGATCTTAACCTCTTTACAATGCACTTTACTATTGGCAACCAAAGTCCCAAAATTAACTTCTGGCTCAATTTCCAAATCACAGCACGGAATCAACCTAGGAGAGGAGAAAAGAGGACCACATAATGAATTTTAACAATTATGACCTTGTGGTTAAGTCTACAGGTCCACTTACTGGTAGCACATTTGTCAGTAAAAGGAATTGTGCAATAAAGACATGAAAGCAAGATAATAAGACACATTTTAAACAAAGAAATCAGACTTTATGCATCTGAGTCCATGGTATACCCTCCCAAGTACTCACCTTCAGAGGCTACCCACATATCTCAACATTTTTGTTGCTTAAAACACATTTGGAGCTCTGTTTTGGAATCTCCACCTAAGCCTATAAAATGCATTCTTTTGACCCTCCTCAAAAAGGGTAGAACTGACCTTAACAAAGTAAAGTAATTTGGATGATACCAAACCTGATTAAATAAAAGAAGGTGTGATGCTATGGTGAAAAATGGAATACAAATACAAATTTGAGGGAAGAAAAACATGAGGTAAAATTTTCAACTATTAACAACTTACTATGTTATTTCCATTTTACTGGACACATCTGAAAGAGGCATGTAACTATCTTATATTAACATTTATTATACACAAGCAATTGCATCTTTGCAATCTTAGAAACTTTTAAATGTGAAAGAGGGATATAGTTTTTAGGAAGACATAAAAAAAGTGTTCAAATTCACTGATTTTATATTTCTCTACTAAAGCACTTTAGGAAGATCAGATAATACAAACTTCTGGTTTCCCAACAAGATTGCATACATCCATTTTTCCATGTTCCACCCCACTAAACACAACTATAAAGCCTAGAAATGGTGCAAGAGGAAATCAAAGGAGAATGATGAAAACTGGTGAAAAGGTAGAGCTGACTGGTTTGGGACCCGAGGGCTGTAGGAACAACCCGGAAATGCAAATTAAAACTCAAATGAAACTCCAGTATTGAAATGGTCAAAATTAAAAATAGTGACAGCAACAAATGCCAGTGAAGATGCAGAACACAGATTGCTCATACATTGCTCACTGAAATGTAAATGGTACAGCCCCTCTGAAAAGGAGGTTGGAATTTTCTTTTAAACTAAACATGCAACTACCATATGACCCAGCGTATGAAGATTAAAATTTATTTTCACACAAAACTTGCACATGAATGTTCATAGCAGCTTTGTTTGTAATAACCAAAAATTGGGATTAGTCCTGAAACCCTTCAACAGGTCAATGGTTAAACAAACTGTGGTATATGTATACCATGGACTAGTTCTCAAGAAGCAAACTATTGATATATTCAACAACTTGGTTGCTGTGACAAAAAAAGGTCAATCCCCAAAGGTTATACAACATATTGGAAATGAAAAAAATTTTAGAAATGAAAGACAGATTAGTGGTTTTTAGTTTGGGGATGGTGCTTGTGAGGCAGAAGGGAGGTGGGTGTGGTTATAAAAAGCAACAAGAGAGGGGGATCCTTGTGGCATTGGAACTGGGCAGTATCTTGACTGTAGCGGTGGATACGAAATCCTACATAGGTAATAAAATTGTCTAGAAATTAAAAGCTTACACACACATGATTTTAAGTAAAGCTGTAGCAATCTGAATTCAATAGGTGGACTGTTCAATGTAAATTTGCTAGACATGGTATTATCCTATTGTTTTGCAAAGTATTACCATTGGGGAAAATGCACAAGGAATCACTTCTCTTAATTACATGGGAATCTGCAACCATCTGAAATTTATAAAAAATAGCAACACAGCAGCAAGCTTGCTCATGACATCTGCCTTCAGCCCTGCCCGTCACACTTTAAGGAGGCAGTGTGGTCTTTCTGTTGTGACTCTGGTGAGCAGCTGGTCTCTGATGAGAAAGGGTACATTATGGAACTAAGGCAAAAATCCGTTCTCAAAGGCAGAAGCATCTTCAACATTTCTCTCCATATACAGCATGACCAAGCAAATCTGAACGCTGGCCATAGGTATGTCAATGTGCAGAATGGGCCCAAAATGGCCTTACTCAAAATAAAATGTAAAATGTAAATTATATATTTGTAATTGCATAATAGTTTTTGTTTCTCTCCTAACATGTACCAACTGTTTGATTCTTATGCAGAATGGGATCGTGTGCAGAATCAGAACCTCTCAACACACGGAGAAACAAAATAATTGCAGATCTAAATGTAGTTTATTAAAATGAAAAAACACAAGGGAAAAAATAAAAGGGCACATGTCTAATACTAAAATCATATTAATATTTCAATATTAATTCTGCTGCTGGTAGACAAATACCACTTTCTTTACTAAGTCTTTCTGTCTAAATGTACCAAAAAATAGAGGAAATAAAATAGGATGTCACATCAAGGAAAAAAAAAAGAATACATGCAATTTTGAATGTTTTTAAGTTATCTCATTAAAAAAATACTAGCAGCCCTGGCTGGCATAGCTCAGTGGATTGAGCTCAGGCTGCGAACCAAAGCATCACAGGTTTGATTCCCAGTCAGGGCACATGCCTGGGTTGCAGGCCAGGTCCCCAGTGGGGACCACATGAGACACAACCACACATTGATGTTTCTCTCTCTCTCCTTCTCCCTCCCTTCCCCTCTCTAAAAATAAATAAATAAAATCTTTAAAAAAAAATACCAGCAAACTAGTCTTTGTTTCTTTTAAACCAAAATTTGCTAAAAATTTGCCCTTTAAGTTCAGCTATAAGGAAACTACAGATAAAATAAGCCATGTTAGTCAGGGAATATAAAGAATATTACTTTGACCTTAATTTTTATTTGAAGAGTGCTCGAAATGTCAGCATGGAATATGAAGAGTACGTACCCAGTAAGAGGAACCTCTATTGCTTTGTTTCCTACTACAATATATAGTTGGTCAAAAGTGTCTTCATCTTTATTTGGATGATATTCCACCATAGCTGTAATCTGAAGTCCTGAAGCAAGTTCTTTCTCCGTATTAGGCAAACTCACTTTGAACTTCAGTGTAAGAAAAAAAATCAAATTACACATCTTAACTCCTAATAAGAAAATCATGTGAGCAAAATCATGCTAGGAGTGTACATTATTTCAAGAAATATTTCAAAACATAGGCAATATTGCTACCCTAAAGGCAAAGACTATATGGCCATTTATACCTTTATAAATAAGATCTGAAGGGTCTAGAATCCTTCAGATATGCTTTTAACACTATGACAATTGAAACTGACAATGCAGTCAGTTGAGAAATAGTATGTAATGCTGAGGGGTACTTAAATATAGAAAAAAGGAAAAGCAAACTAATAAATATGTTAATCATGTATACATGCATAATACATTAAAGCATACACATACACATACATACATATACACACATAGCTTTTTATATACTTTCTACATGGGAACAGAGACTTCATATTTTGCAGCAAATGTAAAACAGAAATACGCTAAAGAGGGGAAAAACACTTTCGTTCTTTTCAAATATTTGCTAGACTCCAGGAAAAAAAATAAGGAGCAAAGAGAAATGCTATCTGTTGAGCACTTATAATAGGTCAAGCATGCTACATCTCAATGCACTTCTACAGTCCTGTAAGACTGATATTATGGCTCCCAGCATATAGATGAGGAAACTGGAACTTCTAGAGTGTAATTAATGCCTAAGGTCATTCAGGCACTGTGGATTCAAAACATACCTCTACCTGCCTCTAAAACTTAAGCCCTTTCCCCACAACTGTACAGAGTCCCTTTCCAGAATACATAATCTCTTTAAGGATGCAGACTATATGCCCCTTGGAAGTTAAATAACGTAAACCTGGGACTAATTAAGTGTCACATGAGTGAATCAGCCGTATCATGAAAATCCTCAGAAGACCATGATTACTGTGGGCTAGGAAGAAGTGCACTTGGCCTAGGCTTAGAGATGGATGTTAAAAACTGGAGAAGCAAGAGAGGTGCTCCCTGTGGGGGCAGGAATATTTCAGACACATCCAGAGAAAAGAATAAGCAAAATAATCTCTCAGCAGGCAGCTAATAAGCTAGTCTCGCTGAGCAAAGAGCTTCAATCAGCAGCGATAGCAGTCATGTTGAAATGAATTATTCAGGGATTTCAATGCCAGGCTGAGAGTCTAAGCAGTGCTTTAGAGCAATGAAGGAGATAGAGCACTGGAATGATTTGTTGATAACCACCGATCTGAAAGCATCATACCTCCAACAAAGAATGATTCTGATACCTCATAACTATCACACTGCAATCCTCAACCCCCCTGCAATTACAAAACAATTAGACAACAATAGACTGTTCCTCAGATAGGCCTTTGGGTGCTGGCAGTCCACATGCCAGGTTTGACTGTCTTCCCTGAAAGAGGCTCTGTCTTCAAGAAGGGAAACCAGGGCTTCAGCAGCAGGTGCTTATGGTCAAACTACACGTTGCCGAGCACTTTGAGTGGTCTGCAAAGTGTATAAGGCACCGCCCTGCTCTTAGGAGCTTCTGAACTGACCATTAAGATAAAAATTTAGATTTAACAGGATTCAGCCCTGGCTGGTGTGGCTCAGGGGATTGAGCACTGGCCTGCGAACCAAAGGGTTGCGGGTTTGATTCCCAGTCACAGCACATGCCTGGGGTTGTGGGCCAGATCCCCAGTAGGGGGCATGCCAGAGGCAACAACACATTGATGTGTCTCTCTTTCTCTTTCTTCCTCCCTTCCCCTCTCAAAAACTAAATAAATAAAATATTTTTAAAAAAAGATTTACCAGGATTCATGGGCACACAAGTCCAAACTATAATGAATGCCTTTAAATGCAATTGGTATCCAGCAGGGTACAAATAATTTGGAGATAATATAAAAGAAGACTTGTTAGAGAAAATGAGAACACACATTGACCCTCAAAAATGGGTGGAATTTGGAAAGGAGTGATTCTTGCAGGAGAGGAAATAAAAACATGGGTCAATTTTTTTTAAAAAGTCTGTGCCATGGCAGTAAGGAGACAATTACGAGTGAGACTGTCCTGACTGAACCAGAGGCCACATGAGTCAGGACTGTGTTGTCAAAAGTGTATCTTTTTTATTTTCTACCAGTAGCCCACAGTAGATGGTATATAGCACTTCATATGACACATAGTAGGTACTCACTACATATACAATGCAGAATCTTGAGCCAGGGTGGAAAACAACTAGTATCATGTGTTAGAATAATTTTCTAAGTAATTATAATAGTGGTGATGACAAGGCTCTCTACAAAGCTCCGTGTTTTTCTTTTGTCCTCCAAGTCAGTTAATGCATTTTCTGCTCATCGATCTCTTCCCTACTTCCCATTATAACTATGAAGGATCTACAGTGTCCATCATGGTCTTGCAACAAAGAGAATTTCACAATGCAATGGGCTCCTGGCTTTGACCTCTAACTAGTAAGCCTGTCTAGTCATTCTCTTGTCAATGTCAAGACATGTGGTCTAAACAGTTTTCCTTTTTAACTCTTAAATGCAAACCAAAACAAAACAAACTGTATCATTGTTCTGTCTGCATAAAAACCAGGAGACATCCATAAAATAGTGTTTGCCCACATCTGGGATTACTGCCAGCTTGAGGTTTAAAAGCAAGTATTTTCAGATACACATTCACTTGTTCCATAAATATGTAGTAAGGTAGAGAACTAAGCTTTCCCACTAATTATATAGGATTTGGAGGAATCAGGTACTTTTTGATTGAATGAGCAATTAATAGTCTCTTGTGCTGTATTATTAAAAAATAAACACATTACTATTGTTAAAACACAAATAAGAAAATGGAGAATGTGTGATTCCATTTATATGAAACACAAGAACAGGCCAAACTAATCTTTGGTGTTAGAAATCAGTACAGTGGTCATCTCCAAGGGGTGATTAGTCCAGGTACTGTAGGAAACCTTCCTGAGTACTAGAAATATTCTATGATTTGGTCCAAGTGGTGGCTACATGGGTACATACTTACATATTAAAACTCATCAAGCTTTACTTTCAAGATTTGGGCACTTTAGTGTAGATAAATAGTACATCAGTTTATTTAAACATATAAAAGGTAGAACATGAAAGTCCTTTTCTCTCATTGCCCTCCTATATTGTGTTAAATATATGTAAGTTTAACACAAAAACACACAGACACTTTTCCATCTCTGTACATATAAGTCCAGCTGAATCCAATACTATTCATCATTAGGAATATTCCATGAAAAAGTCAGTTATTCATCACCTACATATCAAAAATTCTTATTACCTTTCCTGTACCAAAAGTTTCCCTGATAACAGGTGATCAGAGTAAACTCATAACTATCCACTCACACCCATTCTCTAACTGTGAGATAGAGATGAAATTATTTCAACTTGTAGATCAGAAGGGCAGCCTCTCAGAACAATAATTTTGCTGATGCTTAGATGTTGACTGACATCCTGTGAATTTCTAAGTCCTATGAGGGAAGGGCTATGTTCATCTTGCATTCCTCACACCCACTGCCTATTATACAGTAGGTGCTCAACAAGTACTTGTTAAAATGTAAATAGTAAACCTTCCCAGTATCCTATGGTATCTGGAATAATCAAGCATTTTATGGTTCAAAGGTTGGTCGTCATTAACTCTACAGAATCATGAGACACAGATTTTGGGCCAGAGACAGACGTGGAACCCGCTTCCCTACTTTCCATACCCAGAATGAAGAAATTGGGAGGTTCTAGATCTAATTTCCCCACTCTGTAAAAAGGATAAGTAAAAAGGATAAATAAACAAACAAAAAAAGTAAGCACAGGTATACATAGAGACACCTAACTCACCACTCTCCAGGAAACCCAATCCGGCCCCCCATCCCCCCAGGAGCCCAGTGCCTATGTGGGCACCCACGTGGGAAGGCAGTGTTAGAGCCCCAGTCCTCCTGAGGTCCTGCTCGGGACACTGTGGGGTGTGTTACCTGTTGGTTGACCGGCTCCAGAAACCGGATCTTCTGGTTGCTGCGGCCAACATTGTGAATAGTAATGGGTTGGCGGTACACCTTCCCCGCCCGGGTGTCCCGGAACTTCAGCTCCAACGGAATCACCCGTAACTGCAACTCCTTCGGATTCTCCACATCCCGAGGGATGAGGGAGCCCCTGTGTGTATTCATATCTGTCCTCTAGGTAGCCCGCCAAATGAAGGGGACTAGACCCACTGAGGACTAGCGTTAAAGACGGACTAGTGTTTACGCCGTCGCTAGGCAACCATTGACAATGGCGCGCGCCTTAAGGGAGCCGCCCAAACTGCGCAATCTCGAGATTCGAATTGAGAAAGCGGCAAAATCTCGCGAGAACTCCGGGGTTACAGGTGTTAACCAGAATAGCCTGAAAACTTGCCATAGCAGCCCAAATCCCAGAGGCATCTCACTTTGCCATGGCCTGGCAGAATTTTAAGATGACACTGGCAGAGGCATCTTCCTGGATTTTTCTCAAGATGAGGCCTAAAGAGCAGCGGGCGTGATGTGCCCACGGGTCTATTAAAGCAGCAAGATGCAACAGTAATGGAGGAATTCAATGGAAACAGAGTGAGGGCCCCTAGGGGTCCTATTTAGTGGTTTAGGCTAGCGTTTCTAAAAAGTGTAATAGCAAGCCTCTGTGTCTTTTGTTAAAATGTAGATTATGTTTCAGTAGATCTGGGGCAGAGCCTAAGAATCTATTAGAAACAAGGTCCCAGGTGATTACAACGCTGCAGTCCAAGGGCCACACACTGAACTTTGTTAACTACCCTTGTTTCTTCATTTGTGAAACCAAGGCGCTGCTCAGAAAACTGACATCAAACATCTTCATAGTTAGATGAGCACCTTTCCAACAGGCCATGATTCGCAGTGCCCAATCCCTACTCTCTCCTCATCTTCATCTACTGTGATGGCCTTAGGGTTTCAAAACATATTAAGTGAGTGGTATTTCCCTTTGTTAATCTACCTCTAATCATAACTGTATCACACTTATTCTACAGAACTTTATTAATTTGGAGCCAAGCACTGCTTTAATAGCTTTTATTTTTGTTTCTTATTTTATTTTTTAAGGGACTTTATTTATTTTTAGAGAAGGGAAGGGAGAAAGAAAAGAAAGAAAAGAAAAGAAAAGGAGAGAAAGAAAGAAAGAAAGAAAGAAAGAAAGAAAGAA
>CM052552.1:50819633-50866046 GCA_028533065.1 Trachops cirrhosus
CCAATCAATATATAACTCCCTCACCCCCACTGAAACCAGAAAAGCCGGCATTCGTGCTGCTGATAAAGAACTCAAGAGTTGGAAAATTTTAGTTTAAGGTAAAAAGTCCTAAACTTAGCAAGTAATGTATGTTAAAGCTTTTGTTTCAGGAACTACAGACAAGGCCTGTCCTGGCTCCTGGGAAAACAGCTGACTTCCTGGGGCACTGCTAAGGATTACTGCCTGGGGACAACTGGAGGCACCTGGACCTTTGTGTGCCAGGGAGATACAGATGACCACCTGCCCCTGGGAACAGCTAACTGCCCAGGACAGGAATGTTGCAGCTTCGCTCACCTAATCCTCCCTGAATCTCAAAGCCCTCAACTGCACCTTGTTTATTCCCTGGTATAAAAAGTCTGGCCTGGAAAGAAAAAACAAGCTGGTCTGTGAGGGTATGAACCCGCCATCTTCTCGGATCACCGGGCATCTGAATAAAGCGCCCATAAAGATTCAATCCCTGTCTCTGCTTACTGGGTCTGGTAGGTGACAGGCTGTGAAACCAAAAAAGATACCGGCATTCGGGCTGCCTGTCACTACCAAACCCAAGAAGCAATGACAGCGATTGAATCTTTATGGGTGCTTTATTCAGATGGCCGGTGATCTGAGAAGACCCCAGGTTTGTACCACAACAGACCTTGTTACATTTCCTTTCAAGGCAGCCTTTTTACAACAGAGAACAAAGTGCAGTGAGGGGTTTTGAAATTTCAGGAAAATTAGATTTAAAAAACTGCAGCATTCTTGCGCTGTGGGGGTTAGCTGTCCCCAGGGTGGTAGTCTGTCTCTCCCTGGAACGCAATGGGTCTGCTGGGTCAGGTGACTCCAGCTGTGCCTCAGGCTATGGTCTTTAGCTGTGCTCCAGGACGTCTTCTGGAGCCAGGTGGGACTGTGCCTGCAGTTCCTGAAACAATAGCTTTAACATATGCATTACCTACTAGGCTTATTACCTATTTACTTTAAACTAAAATTTTCCAGCTCTTGAGTCCCCCATCACCATCCCCACAAACTATATAAGTCCTCAAGACAGGACCTGGTGCTTCTTACTGCCCAAGCCTATGGCTTTCATACCCACCTTGGCAAGTCCCGTTCTCTTCCATGAGATCTTATTGAAAGGGTCAGGCCAATCTCCCAGTGGGCCAGACTGCTAACGACCCCATCAGGCCAGTTTCCAACATTCTGGACTGCCTATGACTCGGTTGTCCCAACTCACTTGATAGCCTGCAGCTTAATCTAAACTCTTTCCCACAGTGCACAATAGACACCTGGCGCCAGCTACCATAGACCGTGGTCAGACTGACCCTCCTGTACCTGGGAACAGCCTGCCCTTTACCTAACCCATTGTTCCCGCTCACATCTTGAAACCTCCAAGGCACCCACCCAGAAGAACAACCCCTCCCCTATACTGCCACAGACCCAGGCTTTTTCTTTTAAAAACCCACTCCTGCCTTCCCCCAGTGCTGCAGTCGACCCAAACTCAGCCCACAGTAAGCTCAGCACCAAATAAAGGCACTTGGATCAGATCATCTGGTTCCTCCTGCTTCTATTTCTTGTGCATTTCTAACATTTATGACTAATAAATTTTGCTTGCATGCTCACAGACTTGCTGATCTGAATGAAATTCTTAACTGCATAAGAAGAATAGAGTTTTTTCTGTGACAAAAAGGCTCAGAAAGAAACTTTGAACGTCCCTCCCTTTACTTGCTTAAAGGAATTTAGATAGAAAAACCTGCTTTTGGAAGAGGAGCTATCACCTTAGCATGATAAAAACTGAAGTGTGGCAGACAGAGGGGAAGGAGTAAAGCCTGTTTGTTTGACTCCCCTCTGTGTCCCATTGTTCTGGGTGACCGGCCAGGCAAGAATTTGTTTATCAAAAGTTTGCTGTTTTCATCTACCTGTCAATGGTCTACTTTACCTTTGAAATCTCAGACCCTGCCTCCATCTCCTTATCCAGAATGACTTATAACCCTCAACGGCCCAATGTGTCCTAAAGCCTCATATTCTTATGTAACTGGCATATGTTAATACATAATAAATTTCCTTCTGTTAATAGGTCTCATGTCTTTTTTACCTCCAAATTCTCTTGTCAAGTTTCTATTATCCAATAATGGCCATATAAGGCATATTTTGGTGAACTGTATGTAAGCTGTTTTAGATGAATTTTTCTCTTTTCTTTTTATTTTTAATTGTTCAAATACAGTTTTCTGCCTTTTACTCCCATCCCAGCTCATCCCCCAGCCCTCCCCACCTCCCTCCCATTTCCACCTCCCCCCCAAATTTTTCAACTGTGCATCATGATTATGTAGTTACTTTAAATTAGACAAAAACACATAATGACAAGATATGTTATGTAATAGTAATTCTAAAGTTAAATAGCACCTTATATGTGTCATTTTTTTAATCTTCTGGAGTCTTCATGGAGAATAATGTTGACTACACATCACGGATGAAATGTGTGTTCATCTTCACTCAGATTTCCAAGGGAGCATAGTTGGCAGGACTTGTGTGTAAAAATCAAAACGGTTACTCTGACTGGCATATTATATATCATAAATAAGTTTAAGTTTTACTCCTCATTATAATAGATGATGAACTATATACTGTTATGGAGACTTAGGTGTTAAGGAGAGATACGCTAAATATCTACCCCTGACTTGCCATTCTGATACAGGGTGCAGCCAAGGGGGGCCCAAAAGGGGATTTGGAATGGGGCCCAGAACTCAGGGTGTCTGGAAAATATTAGAAAGACATATGAGATGTCCTCACCCCTTCCCCCCAACAGGTGTGAGTTGGGGGAAGGGACACATGGAGCAGGAACATGCAGGGCTGTTTTGTACAGCAACAGCTTTGCAGCTAATCCATGGCGTGATCATTTAGCATATCTATAACCTTTAACTGGTTGCTTAGATGTGTTAAATAGCTGTGGCCATGCTCTGAGCCAGGGGGATAGAAAGGGACTTCCCCCCCAAGATGTGACTGGGGGGCAGGTCCCCCCAGTTAGAGTGCCTGTGTGGGAGCTTGGAGAGAAGATTGGCTCCATGCCATGGGGCCACCCCTGCCCAGACTCACGATGGCAGCCCACTAACTTGGAATAATACAGGAATACTGGCAGGTGTAACTGTAGGAGGACTCGGAAATGGGGGTACAGAGGAAGATTGGCACAGAGATTTAAACCCAGACACGGCAGCCATTAGAAAGGAGAGCCACGAGGTTTTGCCAAAGTGGGGACCCCTGCAGCCATGTGAGAGGAGATCCACAAGATCTTGCCCGAGTGGGGACCCCCACAGCTTTAGTAGGGGGAAAGACCACGAGGCTTTGCCTGGAAGGAGGGTAAAAGAACTCTTGCCAGTAGGCCATGAGAAGGTGCCACATGGCTTTGGATTAATTGGAGATCCTGCCTGGACAGCAACACAGCTGATGGTGCCCACAGCCCAAATCACAGACTTCTACTTCTTTTCCTGAGATAAGGTACCCTGAGTTAGGGCAGGGGGAGAAGAAAGTACTGTGGGCATCTGAGGGTATCCCAAATGACTTTAATATTTTAATGAAAACATTAGGTCACTACTTTAAGTCTGTATAGTATTAAATAAACGTTTCCTTTCCTTTTCACAAATCTCTGGCATTGAGAGATGTCTTTCCTATTGGCGACTGACAATCGAGCCCAGCAGGGGCTCCTTTAGGTAGTAGTATATCGTCCCAGGCCCCCTGTGTTTTGTAACAATTCTTCTCTTCTGAATTCACTTAAAAGAAAGACGTAAATTCTATCTATTCACTATAAATGTTGCTGTGTGAACTAGATATCAGAAAGCCTACTTCATTCTTAGCTAGCAGAAACTCCAATAGTGGTGATAGGGGACTCAAGAGTTGGAAAATTTTAGTTTAAGGTGCATAGTTATAAGCCTGGTAAGTAATGAATATGTTAAAGTTTTTGTTTCAGGAATTGCAGATAAGGTCTGTCCTGGCTCCAGGGAAAACAGCTGACCTCCAGGGGCACTGCTAAAGACCTTGTCTGGGGACAAGCGGAGTCATACGGGCCTTTGTGTTCCAGGGCGAGACACATGACCACCTGGGAACAGCTAACTGCCCAGGGCAGGAATGTTGCAGTTTCTTTCACGTAATCCTCCCTGAACTTCAAAGCCCCTCACCGCACCTTGTTTATTCCCTGCTATAAAATCCTTGGCCTAGAAAGAAAAGACAAGACTGTTCTTATCAGTGCAAACCTGCCATCTTCTCAGATTGCCGGCCATCTGAATAAAGCGCCCATAAAGATTCAATCGCTGTCATTGCTTATTGGGTTTGGTAGTGACAGGCAGCCCGAATGCTGGTGTCTTTTCCAGTTTCAGTGGCTAGACTTTCTGAACACCAAGGAAGGGATTACAGTGAGGAAATAAATGATTTCTAGTAGAATTTTTGGATGTTTACTTCAAGACCTGTTTAAAGGACTAAAAAAGTTGGTGACAAGGGGAAAACAGATGAAGGGAGCCAAGCTTTTGCCACCCCTAGAACTGCCTTTTGAGATTGATTTTAAGCTGATCACTAGGAAACAAGACTGAGAAAAAACCTTTGACCATCCCCATTTCCTGCTTAAGAGATTCAGATGAAGGGCCTACTTTGGCAAGGAAATTTGAGGATGTTTGCCTTAGCCTATCTTAACTGAGTGTAGTGAATGGGAGGGAAATGGGGGTGGGGAGGCAGGAGAGGGTAAAGGGGGAATAAGCGGTGATGGAAGGAGACATGACTTGGGGTGGTGAACACACAATACAGTGTACAGATGATGAATTATAGAATGGTACACCTTAAAACTATGTAATTTTGTTAACCAATGGAACCCCAATAAAGTCAATGAAAAATAATTTGATGATTCCAAATCTTTAAAATTTCAAATAATTCTTTGAAAATGGAGACTGAATGCAATCTGGGAAAATTTGTTATACTGGTGAGAGTACTGACATAAATACAGGAGTTACGGAAAAAAGATAAGCAAAACTTCTCTAAGCGCAGGAGTATTAAAAATGTGGTAACCAACATAAAATAATTTAAAATAATAAATTTTATAAAATAAAATAATTTTATAAAGTTTATAAAATAATTTGAAAGTGGGTAGTACCCAGTGAAATTCACTTAGATTGTGTTGTCAGTGGAAATTAGGTTGTTTCATGGGATTGTGAGGAAAACATTCCAAGCCCCCGTGCATGGGCCATTGTGGTGTGGCAAAATATATTCAGGTGGAAATCTGCCCATGTCCCATCTGCATCTGCTTCCATCCCACCATGGAAAATCAAGACCAGAAACAGAGTCAATATGCAAAGATCCTGTGCCATTTTAAAGCTCAGTTCAGTCCAGCATACAGCTAGTTTAATTGTGTTCCTGGCTGCAATCCGTTGCTGTGCTGAGGTATTTAGGCTCCCACCTGCAGCCTGCATGTGCAGTCTGCTCAGCCATCGGCACTGTGGCTGCTAAGGCCTCATGGCTATGGAGAGAGAACCCGTGAGGGCATGGGAAGAGTGCCGATCATGAAAGAGAGAGAGACAGGGTCTTCTTTGTTCTCCTGGGATTACATCAGTTTGGGTTTGGGATGGACAAGGAACTTTTTTAACAGAACCAATCAACTTCCCAAGTTTGTGTGTGCTTTGGATGGATTCACACCCTCTAGTTAGACTGACAGGCCTCTTTGGTCAAGCGCCACCCCCAGTGCCCCTCACCAATCCAGCCCTGGAAGGGGGAAAGGAAGATTTTGCTGTGATCCCCAGGAATGTGAAGCTGTAGCTTCCTGGTAAAGCGAGCAAGCTTATGCTCCCCAGTTTATTAAGCTTAATGTCTAATTTTCTTTCCTTCCCTTTCTTATTAACAATTAGTTAATACCTATGGTAATAATTGCATATGATTAAAAGTTCTTCCTAATAATGAAAAGTCATGCCAATAAGAATATATTGATGAGACTAATGAACATAAAATTTTTCATGACACCCTAAAAACAAGGAGGCCCTACAGTTTTATTTATTTTTCTTTTTTAAAAGATTTTATTTATATATTTTAGGAGAAAGGGAGAGAGAGGGAGAGAAACATCGATGTGCGAGAGAAACATCAGTTGGTTGCCTCTCACGTGCCCCCAGTTGAGGACCTGGCCCACAACCCAGGCATGTGTCCCGATCCAGGAATCCAACTGGAGACCTTTTGGTTCACAGGCCAGTGCTCAGTGCACTGAGCTACGCCAGCCAGGGAATCCCTGTGGATTTCAAAAAGGTAGTTTTTTTAACTTTATTGTTATTGTTTACACTATTAGAGTTGTCCCTATTTTTTTGCACTTTGCACACCTCCACTCAGACCTTGTCCCCACCTTCCCTCTGGCCATCACCACACTGTTGTCTGTGTCTATGGGTCATGCACATATGTTCCTTGGCTAATCCCTTTATCTTCTTTCATCCAGTTCCCTCCTACCTCCCGTCTGACAGCTCAGTCTGTTTCATGTACCCATGCCTCTGTTTCTATTTTGTTCATTAGTTTATTTGGTTCATTAGATTCCACATATAAGTGAGATCATACGGTATTTGTCTTTCTCTGACTGGCTTATTTCACTTAGCACAATTTTCAGGTTCATCCATGTTATCACAAAAATAAAGTGTTCCTTCTTTTTCCTGCTGCATAGTATTCCATTGTATAACTGTGCCACAGCTTTTTCATCCACTCATCTATTGATGGGCACTCCTGCTGTTTCCAGATCTTGGCTATTGTAAATAATGCTGTTATGAACATAGGGGTGCATATATTCTTTTAAGGTGGTGTTTTGGGATTCTTAGGTTATATTCCCAGAAGTGGGATCACTGGATCAAAAGGCAGTTCCATTTTTAATTTTTTGAGGAGACTTCATACTGTTTTCCACAGTGGCTGTTCAGAAAGGTAGTTTTAGAGCTGAGTTTCTCAACCAAAGCAATATTGAAATTTTTGGCTGGATAATTATATTTTGTAGTATATAGTCTTATGCCCTGTCAAATGTTTAGCACCCTCCCTGGCTGTTACCTAGTAAATGCCAGTCATACCCTGTCCCCCACTGTGACAACCAAAAATATCTGGAGACATTCTATGTGTCTCCTCAGTGGAGAATAGCACTGATAACACCTTAGCACATCATTCACCTTCTGCTTATTTCACTCAACAATACATCTTGGAAGTCATAGCAGTACATAAAAAGTCATTATTTTTATAGCAGCATGGAGTCCATTATGCGGTTGTACAAGCATTTATTGACCTGGTTCATTTCTGATGTGCTCTGGGTTG
Source organism: Trachops cirrhosus (assembly GCA_028533065.1). Lineage (NCBI taxonomy): Eukaryota > Metazoa > Chordata > Mammalia > Chiroptera > Phyllostomidae > Trachops > Trachops cirrhosus. Next base: position 50,826,942 of record CM052552.1, read on the forward strand.
TTTCCAATCTTTACTAATGCAAACAGGGCTGAGATAAATATCACTGTGCATATCTTTTCTCACACACATGAGTGTATCTACAGAACAACATAGAATTACTCTAAGTAGAATTAGTGAATCACATGTCTATGCACCTCTGATTTCAATAAATGGTACCAAATAGCTCTTGAGAGGGCTTATAGCTATTACAGTCTGACTAGCAATCAATGAGAGTACATTTTTCCCTACAGGTAAACTATCACAGTCTGCATGATAGGCAGGATTTCTAAAAAACAAAAACAAAAACAAAAAAACCCTTAAAGGTATCCTGCATTAATTCCCAGAACCTGTAAATATGATAATTTTTCACTCACAGGAATATGTAGCATTATATAGCAGAGCTGATCTTAAAATAAGGAGAATATACACGTGGGCCTGATCTAACATCAGCCGTTTTAGGAGACCTTTCTCCAGCTCACAGCAGGCTACAAAGTCAGAGACATTTGAAGCATGAGGAGGACTTAATGTATCATGTCTGTTTTGAAGATGGAGGATCCACATGAAGAGAAATCGATGGCCTTAAGGGACTGAGAGAGAGGTTTGTAAGTAATAGTGGTATAGATTCACAACCTGAAATGCAGTATTGGCCCCCATACACGAAAGGCAAGAAAAGTACAAAGAAAGAGGTAGGCCACTCCAGATTGGGAGGTGGCAGATTTAATAAGCAAGGTAACTTACAAATGAGGCTTGTCTTGGGTGCCACAAGATGAGTAGATCTCTGCACCCACCCACCAGAATCTTAAAGTTTATACAGAGGCTTTAAAAGATTCTTTTATCTACACCACCCTAATGGTCTCAAAGACACATTACTATTTCAAGGCTGTGTCCTTGGGGCAGCATCTATTGTGGGGAAAGCAAGCAGAATGCATATTCCAAGGACAGGGGTTGGGGTAAGGAGCCCCCGTGTCAAGCTCACAGGTCAAGGGTCAATCGGTGCTCACATCCTCTCAGTAACCTCCAACAAATGGGCACCTTAGTTCTACAACCTTAGTTCTACAAAGGAACTGACTTCTATCAACAACCTAAATGAGTTTGTAAGTGGATTCTGCCCTCATGTCTTTTCTTGAGAAAGAAATGTAGCTCTGCTGGCACCTTGATTTTGATCTCCAGCTATGCAGTCTGACCCAGAGAAACTGAGATAATAAATCTGTGTTGTTTTAAGTTGCTAAGTTTGTGGTGATTTGTTATGTAATAGAAAATTAGCAGTGTGTTATTATCGTTTTGATTTTTATTACTCTCTTAATAATATTTCCATGCAGTTTAATTTTCATTCTTATTATGATAGAAATGGACATCTTTTCATTATTTAAAAGTCATTTTTATTTCCATTTTCTAGATTTTGTCTATAAAAAGAAGTATTCTTGCAATGCTGATTTATTTTTTAATTAATCATGGACAAACTTTATATATTAAGAAAATCAGCTTTGCTTTTGATAAGATTTACAAAATGCGTGTATATCTATCTATTTTTGTTGTTTTTTCTTTACTTTTCTAGTGACTGTATTCATCAAATATATCATTATTTTGCTTTATAGTTTCAGGGTATTTTAAAGTATTCTTATTTGTTCTTAGAAAGGCCTTCCTTATGCCAAGATTATAAAGAAGTCCTTCCTTCCACAGTTTCTTCTGGGGTTTTTACTGTTTTGTTTGTAACACTTACATCTTATGTATTTATGAAATTTATTCTAGTGTAAAAATGAGATAGCAATCCAGCCTACCCCAACATCATTTACTGAGTAGCTTACATAAGAATTTCAAAATGTGGCCCTTCAAAATTATCATTTAGTGCTGGGTTAGCAGTACTTAACAATTGGACATTAATTCTCTTAATTAATCATCTTTAATTAAAGATGATTATGTGGTGAACCACATAATATCTCACTTTCCAACACTGAAACTTCACAGAATATTATTTGTGACTTGTTATATTATTATATATGTGTGTATATGGAAAATTTTCTTCCATGATATATGAAAGTTAATGTAAATGTTATAGACTTTCCATTCTGTACTTTTCAGACTATACCTCAAAAGGCAAAAAAAAAATCTAACTTTCCCTTATACTTTGGAAATTTCTTGTTAAGATTCAATACTTCTGTCAAGTACATTATCATTTTTGTATACTGGTTTACCCTTTTTCTCTTCCACTTTTATTTGTAATTGCATTTCTCTGATATGATTTAATTTATGTAGGAAATTGTTCCAATTTTTTAAAATTTATTTACTTTTTAGAGAGAGGGGGAGGGAGGGAGAAAGAGAGGGAAAGAAACATCAATGTAAGAGAGAAACACTGATCAGCCTGCACTCCACCTCCGCCCCATTTACTGGCCCCTATGGGGAACCAAACACACAGACCAGGCCAGAAAACCAACCAGTGACCTTTTGTTTTGCAGGGCAATGTCCAACCTACTGGGCCGCATCAGTCAGGACAGAAATTGCTCCAAATTTCATTAATAAAAATTAAATTTATTTTACTTTTCACTCTGATTTTTTTTCAGTTTCAAAATGTCCAGCATTTTTACCCTTTCCCTCTGTCCTACATTTCCAGTTTCATTGTCCTCATTTCTCCTTTAAAGTTTGTGCTTTTGCTGGAGTAAAAATTGCCATTCTTTCCATCATTTATTCAGCATTTGACTGGTGAACCACATAACACCAGCATTTTAGACAAGGCTAGTTTCATAGTACAAGCTTTGTATCAAATTTTATTGGACTATAAGATATTGATGTCTATTGAGTTATAAAATGCAACCACCATCAAATGAGGACCTGATAAATGGGACTAGTTGAAGGCTGAAATCAATGTGAAAAAAATCCCAAAGTGGTGATTATAAAAGCTATTGTTCATCAAATGGTTCAAGACTCTCTCATCCCTCAATTCATTTATATCTCTACATGTACTTTATTTGCTGTTTGACCCCAGTGAATCCCAGAACCCTTTTGGCATTACTTATTTGATATAGAATAAAAAATCTTTTTCCAGAAGGCTTGTGAGAATGACAAAATAAATGAAACAATTAAAAAACCCATTCTGTAACCAAAGGGGAAGAAAAACCTGTAAAACAGGTAATGAAAAAAATCTTTTCAATTACAGATTCTAAAGGAAATATATATCTATATATATAATTTGATATACACTATTCATTTCGGTATGCTTTCCTTATCTATACCTTTGTAAGTAGCTGATTTTTCACAAGAAAGAGCAAGTCTTTAAAAGGACATTGAGGTTTTGAAACAGAAGTGTGCCAGGAATTTCAGCAATTAGTTTGCAGGGCAGGCAGGGATGGTGGGGGTGGGCAAAGGAAAGTTTGATTTCTGTTTAATAGTTGAAGAAAATATAACTTGTAGTGTATCTAATTCCATTATATAAGTCAGTGTTGGATAAACTGCTTTTTTCAACCCTGCAAGCATATAGCAGAAACGCTCTCCTCTGCTCCCTGCAAAGAAGCAGCTTTTGAAGATTTCCTTATTTTGTCTCCCCAGCACTCTCACTCCCCCTTCTTCTCCTGATTCCTCTGTTTTAGCTGAACCCTCAATAAAGTGTCTTGCAAGCACATATACATGTAGTTTCCACAAATGACAGACATCTTTTTGTATCAGTGAAATAAAAAAGAAATTCTGATACCAAGACTCTTGATGTAATTGTGAAGGGATGCTATGGCACATGTTAAGTAGAACAATTTTCAAAATTTATGATAAGAGAAAAACATTGGGTTCAGAAGCTTTAAAATTCAATTCTCACTCAGTTTCCAATGTTGAACAGAAATATACATGTGGAGGAGTGGGTTTCATGTATATATGTACACACACACACAGAGAAAACATGGGGGAGGAGGGGGGAAGGAGAGAGAGAGAGAGAAGAGAGTGAATTATCAGCTGAAAGAATATTTTTATTCAGAGTGTCCTACCTCAAAGTGACTTAATAGGTACTATTTTCTATGTGTGCCACAATATGAAAACAGAATGGGGAGCACTGTTGATAAGGAATTTCTGAACCAATGAAATGTAGTCATGCATTGGATAATGACATTTTAGTCAAAGACTGACCTCATTTGTGACAGTGACATACCATACAGCCTGGGTGTGTAGTAGGCTCTACCATCCAGGTTTGTGTAAGTGCACTCTATGATGTTCACACGATGGCAAAATTGCCTAACGATGCATTTCTCAGATCGTACCCTTGTTTTTAAATGGCACATGCTGTCATCCTACAAACTGAGATGTTAATTCCTTTATGTAGTAATGGGAATTAGGTGGATCTTCCCTTTCTAAAGTGGAATTTCCCCCACAAATCTGCCCGTTCACTAAAAAAGTTTTGTTCATTCTTGAGAAATGTGTGTTCGTGTGTACTCTTATCTGTGTATTTGACTAGAGGAGATAAAGATATTCAAGTAGTTCATCTCAAACGGAAGGGTGGCAGTCCATGAACACTTTGTCTCTGCTCCATGGTAAGTACAGAAAGAGTTTAGATACATTAAAAGCAGTTTATTATTTCCAGGCCTATGTTGTGCCTCTTCATGAGGAAAGAAAGATTGTGACAAGGTATTTGACTGGACTTGGCACGGGGCATGGGCTGTTGATGCTCCACAAATGGTTTTGTTTCAAGCTGAACAAACCAGGTTCTTGGATATGCACTGTTGATCAATGTGACTGACCGGGTCAACCTGTGAATGGGTCAGCCCACATTCTGTGTAAAAGTGAGATGTCCTTAAACACGTATAATCCTAGAAGAGGATTAATAGAATAGGAGGTAAATTCTGACAGCAGAGGGGGAAGAATTTATACTTTTTGGTGGGGCCAAAGAGCAGACAGACTCGCAAGTGGGTGGGGCTGACTGGAGAAAGCCGGGTGTGAGAATGCAGCTAGCACCTGTGTGGAGACTGGATGAAATGAGGCTGAAGCTTAAGAAGAGGACAAGGGTCTTTGGGGCCTCAAGATGGCTTCTTTAAGAAAACAAGGAAGCATCTCCTCTAACAATAAGTGGTCAGTAGAATCTAGTTAAAAACCATAGCCTGGATCTCATTTGTGATACTAGGAATTAATTCATCTGTAGCTGAACTTCAGTCTTTATGTACCCATACAGGGTTCATTCTAACTGGCATCCATTCTCATTGGTCGGTACCCTTTCTGTACATCCCAAATATTACCTATGTCAATGTTCTTCCTTCAGGTTTTCAGAGCAGGTACAGCATAGACTAGCTGTTCCCTCTTGAAGAACATCCTCAGCCTTGACAAGAAGAATGAAATTAAGACCTTAGGAAAAGAACCAAGAAATTGTTTTGGAGCGTAATGGACAGTATACTTATCAATTCTGAGAAATAAATGGAAAAGAGGTATTTTTATGGGAGGCTGTCTTAGATTAGATTCTCACTCTATGTCCAATAAATGGCTATGTTCTGGGAATTAGGTTATTTTTGAGTGTGTGGATGTGTACACATGCACTAAAGTAACTTTGCTATAAATTTTCATTGGTTTCATTTGCTCCATTATTCTTTAAGAAGAGTGTACATGTAATGTCATAGTTTTTGGATATTTACTCTGCTGAGATTCCCAGAGCACTTCCTTCTGTCCCCTTATGGAATTGTTCAGCCACAGAGATAAACTTAAAGGCCTATGGAACTGGGGTCTTCTCAGACCCTAAATTCACATCTTGTTAATAAGTAAGGTGATTATTCACAATAGTTTAATAAGTGTGATTTCAATAGACTGAAAGAGTTATTATTCCATTTAAATGCCGATTGTATTGGGAGGACATAGAAGAGAGTTTGCTACCTTCCTTTAATTCTTATTGAAATATTGCAGATGGAAGCAGTTGAGGAAATTAGTGCTCATGGTAATCCAGTTATAAATATATTCCAAAGGCAATCTACACAACTGGGAAGTATATACCATCTCTTACTAAAGCTAGCACTGTATGAAAGCCAGCTTTTCCAGTTGGAGTTATGGAGACTAGAGAAATAAGTTATAAACAACTTAAAAGAAAGAGGTACAATATTGGAAGATAAAATCTTAAGAACAGAGATTATTTACATCTTCAGAAAGATAATAGAAAATATTATAGCCATGAATTAAGAATAGGATGCTATAAACAGAACTAATGGAAGTTGAAAATATGAACATGGATATGTGAAATTCAGTACAAAATTGAAATAATCTGTTAGAAGAGATATTAACAAACTTTTTATTAAATGACCATATATTAAACATTTTATACCTGCAAGGCATATGGTCTCTGTTTCAACTACTAAACTCTGCACTGTAACAGAATAGACATGGCTGGGTTCCTATAAAACTTTATTTAAAAAATGGGTGGTGAGCCCATGGGCCATAGTTTGCTAACCCTTAACCTAGAAGATATTTTTAAAAGCCTAAGGAATGGTAAAAAAGGCAGAAAAATATAAAACAGACTGGAAGACATCCAGAGATCCAATACCCAAATAATAGGTGTTCTAGAAATACAAAAGCACAATAAAAAAGAAAACAGTCAAAGAAATAGTCAAGACAATTTTATGAAATTTAAGAACTTAAGGATATGATTTTCCTTATCAGGAGGTCCCATTATTATTCAATACCATAGACCCAAACACATCTATGACAAGTAAAAATGTGCAAATTTCAAAGAAAAGGGGTAAAGAGAAAAAACTTCAAGCATTTCCAAAGGGGCAAGCAAAAAATAAAATAAAAAGTACATATATAAATAACAAGAAATCAAAATGGCCTTGGTCTTCTTCAGCAGAATATTGGATGCTAAAAAATGTTGCAGCAGTGGCCTCAAGATTTATGAAAAAATTATTTAACGTACATGAAATTTAACTATTGATTAAATGTGTGGAAAAATTAATGGTCTTTTCTGATAATCAAGGCCTCAAAACTTCACATCACAGGCCCTTTTACCAGGAAACTGCCTGAAATAAATGTTCCACTGCAAGATGCCAAGTCAAAGAAAAATGGTATTCGGGAAACAGGACATCTAACTCAAGACAGTGGTGATGGAAAACCACAGTGAATTTCTTATGGTTGTATTCATATTTTTAAAGATTTTATTTATGAATTTATAGAGAGAGGATAAGAGAGGGAGAAAAAGAGAGAGAGAAACATTGATGTGTGGTTGCCTCTCATGCACACCCTGCATGGGACTTGGCCTGCAATCCAGGCATGTGACCTGACTGGGAATTGAACCAGCGACCTTTTTGTTCACAGGCTGGCACTCAATCCACTGAGCCACACCAGCCAGGGCTATGTGTTCATGTTATCAACTTTCCTTTTTTTGTATTTTCTCCACTGCCATTTAGTTCCTTTATACCCCTGCCCCCTGCAATCATAACACCGTAACACAGTTGTCCATGTCCATGAGTCTTTCGTTTTTGCTTGATCCCTCCACACCTTAGCTGCTCCCCTTAGCTGTCACCCTGCTCTCCATCTATGAGTCTGTCTCTAACTTCCTTGCTAGTTCAGTTTGTTCATTAGTTTCCACATATGAGTGAAATCATGTGTTATTTGTCTTTCTCTCACTGGCTTATTTCACTTAGCATAATGTGTCTCCAGTCCATCCATGCTGTTGCAAAGGCTAAAATTTTCTTCTTTTGTATGGCCAAGTAGAATTCCATTGTGTAAATGTCCCATACTTGTTTTATCCACTCATCTACTGAGGGACACTTGGGCTGCTTCCATATCTTGGCTATTGTAAGTAATGCTTCAGTGAACATTGGGGTGCTTATATCTTTTTGAATTAGTGTTTTGGGTTCCTTTGGATGTATTCCCAGAAGTGGGATTGCTGCGCCAAAAGGCAGATCCATTTTTAATTTTTTGAGGTGTCTCCATATTGCTTCCCACAATGACAACTTTCATTAGTTTTATTTATAACATCTTGTTTTTAATTCATGGCTATAATATTTTCAGTTAGTGATGGTGAAGAGATGAGAGCTAGACAACAGACTTAGCAAGCAACCAATGAAGAATGGAGCAGGTCAGAGGGCTAAAAGGGAGACATCTCCAAGAAGATTGAATAGATGGAGGGCTTTAGAGTATGAATGGGTTGATGTGTTGAGAAGTGATTTAGACAATTGGGGAAGGTTGGGGGGGCATACTTTAGTAATAAACAAATGAAGGTAAACTAAAAACACAAAAATATATGAAGTGCTTGGAAAAACGAAGTTATTCATGAAAATAAAAATAATAAAACTTTACGTGACTTAAACGTGAAAGTCATTGATTGAGTTATAATACAGAAGTAGAATATATATTTTGTTTGTTTGATCCAAACAAAATTATGACATAACTGTATCAGGAAGATGGTGTTTGTATGTGATGGTGAGCTGGTTGGTGAGAGAACACTAAATCAACACCTTCTAAGATAAAAAATAATGATAGCGCTAAATGCTAGTGAGGATGTGGAACAACTGTATCATTCATAAATTTCCAGTGAGAATGTAAATAGTACAGTCACTCTGGAGAAAAGTTTGACATTTTCTTATTAAACATGTAACTACCATATGGCCCACCAAATGCACTCATGGACATTCACCTTAGAGAAATTCAAACTTACATCCACACAAAAACTGGATATTCAAAGCATATTATTCATAATATTAAAAAACGAAATAGTCCAGATGCCTTTTGACAGGTAAATAGTTAAAAAACTGTGATACATCCATACCACGGAATACTAGTCAGCAATGAAAAAAGAATGAACTGTTGGTATACACATCAACTTGGAAAATATTCAGAGGATTATGGTGAGTGAAATAAGTCCATCCCAAGAGCGTGCACAATGCATGATTCCTTTATGAAACATGATTAAAGTGATAACATTTAGGAATAGAGGACACATTACTGGTTAGGTATGGGGGTGAGGCTGAAGAGAGCTGGGTGTGGTTCTAAAAGGGCAAGAGGGGGGATCTTTGTGGTGCTGGAACTGTTCAAGATTTTGACCACAGTAGTGGATACATGAACTTACACAAGTTATAGAATTATTGAGAACTGAATATACATGCATATGCACAAACAAATGAGTATTGGTAAAACAAGTGATCTGAATGATATCGGTGCATTGTATCAATGTCAACATGCTAGTTATATTACATTGTAGCTTGCAAAATCTTGACATTGAGGAAAACTTGGAAAATAGTGTGTGAGCTATCTCTGCATTATTTCTTACAACTGCATGTGAAGCTATAATTATCCTAATACAAAATTTAAATTTTAAATTAAATAAATGAAAAAAATTCAAATAAATACAAATTTTATGAAATTCTCTACTCCCCAAAATGTTACCATTGGTATATCTGGACAAAATGCACATGAGATCTAAAACTTAAAATGAAAAAACCAAACCTTGTTGTTTTATACACAATGCTCTATGGCGAGTATCACACATTTCTCAAATTCTAAATCATTCCACTTTTGTTGTGCATTTAAAGGGAGATTTACTTCCCGTATAGGAGTGCATAATTCAGCCAGACAGTGAGAAGAACATAAAAAACCCTGCACAGACAGCCCACTCTGTGAGAATTTGCTCACTAAATTTGTGCCTGCAAGGCAGATTGACTATCTGGTTTCTAGTCGTTTCAAATGTCTTCCACTATATTTATAGCTAGCTGTAAGTTGTCTGTTGTTTTCTTGTGGTAATGTAAATAACCAGTGAGTGATCTTCTGGTTGACCTGTGCAGCAGGAAAATGTGAAATCAGCATTTAAGGGCTTGATTTATTTCCAGTTGTAACCCTTCCTTTCCTGCACTGCACCAAGTTTGGCTACAATCAAAAGTGCTGGTGGGCAATTGCAGTTGTATGTGATTTGGTGTGGTGGCTGGATTGGTTTGTTGACACTAAGTCACTCAAGCCCCTTCCTCCCTTGTAGGCCACTCACATGTCTTCTGAAGCAACATTTAGATTTGTGTTTCCATATATAGCCACATGTGCAATTTAAATTAAAGCTTCAATTAATTAAAATTAAGTGAAACAACAAATATAGTTCATAGCAATAGTCACATTTGAAGGGCTATATAACAGGAATAAATATTCTAATATTTTATGCTTCTATAATTCTGTTATGAGAACAAACTTTGTCCAAAAGAGTCTAGGACAAGAGAAGAAATTGATCAGCCCCTGTCAAATAAAAACAAAATGAAAACTCAAATGTTTTGCCCAGTGGACCAATACACATGGCTGGAGCTGAAAGTATTCTCTTTATATTATTTAGCTCCTCATCTTATTTAAAAATTTTCAGACTGTTAGCATGAAATTTATGAGTATAGGACAGCACTAGGTATAACTATCTCTGAAACCATCTGTGTTTGTCATGCTTTTGGAGACTGAGGTGTGTCACCGGTACTATTATTCTTCTTTTTCCCACTCTTGAGATAGTCAATATTTGTTATTCTTACTTTCCTCCTCCTACTTTTAGTCTCTGATCAAGGAACCACAGAGGAAGAATGACAGAGTTGAATGTTGAAAACTTATTTTTTTAAAGAAGAACTTTTTAAAAGATTGTGTTTATTTATTCTTAGAACAAGGGGAAGGGAAGGAGAAAGAGAGGACAAGAAACATCAGTGTGTGGTTGCCTCTCACATGGACCCCACTGGGGACCTGGCCCAAAACCCAGGCATGTGCCTTGACTGGGAATTGAACCGGCAACTCTTTGATTTGCAGCTAGCGCTCAATCCACTGAGCTACACCAGCCAGGGCTGAAACTTATTTTTAAAATAATCCAACATTGTTAGGTTTAAATAAAATCAGTACATGCATAAGAAAATAAATCTGTCATTAGATTAGTGGGGTCTAATAAATGATATTTACTTTCCAGAGTGGAGATTCAGGGCCAGAACCCCTCTCTAGTCCTGTGGCTCATTACATAAGACGCAGAGAAGGGGAAAAGATATTCACCTTCATCTTAGTCCCCAGTGTCAAGGCAGAGTAATAGGCATTTTTACTCCCACTGCCCAATTCCTTGATTATTTAATTCTTCTCTAAGGAGCTTGCAGTGAGGGAAGAAAATTCCAGTTAGAGTTTCTGGATTGAGACCACCTCACATTTTAAATAAGTAATTTGTCTGTTAGGGATGAATTTTTAAATTGCACAGAAGCATATTCAATATTGGGTTTTTCATATGCATTATTGTGTTATGTTTTCTCTTTAATGTTTGTATAATTTTTTGTAAATTAGATGCCATTGAGTTTGTGGATTTGGTATTTTAAACATATTTTTATATATTTTTGAATTTTTAATCCTCTCTTTTAATTATAAAGTAATAATTTTCAGTGATTTACAGTCTAGGATACTTATTAATTTTCTCTGCTTTAGAAATATGTCTTGCTAAAAGTAGTATAATATTAAAGGGAATCTTATCTATCCATATTCCTACCCTCTAAAATAGCCATTTGAATGTGTTCATTTTACCTCAATCTTTATCCACTGATCAGTTTAAACAGTGGTTAATAGCCTGTGTACATGTTTGTACATCGTCTGTCCAGAAAAAGTCCAGCCATTGTTACTATAAGAAAGCAGTTTGCTCAACATTGATGTAACCTGGCAGCCCAGGAAAGTGGAATGGAATGCGCACGCGTGAACAATGACAACTTCACTGTACTAGTCAGTGGGGGTGGTAGATGCTGTTGAGTGACCATGTGTACTGTGCAGCTGTTGCATTCAAAATGACTGAGTGAGTAGAGCAACGGATCTGCATCAAATTTTGCATGAAGCTTGAACATTTCCCCACGGAAACTATTCAGATAATTCAGAAGGCCACAGCTATGGGCAACTGGTTATTGGCAGCTTCATCATGACAACGTGGCTGCTCATGCATCAGGTCTCACAAGAGTTTTTCGACGAAATGTCAAATCACCTAGGCGACTCCGCCCCACTACAGCCCAGATTTGGTGCCCTGTGACTTCTAGCTTTTCTCAAAACTAAAATCACCTTTGAAAGGGAAGCAATTTCAGACTGTCAATGAAATTCAGGAAAATACAACGGACAGCTGATGGTGACTGGGAGAACTGTGTGAGGTCCCAAGGTGCCTACTTTGAAGGGGACTGAGGTGTCCTTGTCCTATGTACAATGTTTCTTGTATCTGTATCTTTGTCAATAAATGTCTCTATTTTTCGTATTATATTGTTGCAGATCACCGGCCCATGGTGATCGCAAATGTTGTGGATGCTTACGATTCATGAGAAAAACATACACACGGACTACCGAGTCCTGTGGAGGAATAGGGACGGCATGGCTACCCTCTCAAGGGGAGGGTGCCTCTGAGTGGCCTGGCCACTCTCTCAAAGGAGAGCACCCCAAGCTGCAGCCTCAATAAGCTTTTTATTAGGTAGTATTGGGTAAGTGAACAGATAGATACAGAATGTGGATTCATCATCTAGCAGAGAAGATCAAAACAGGTAGACAATTTACATAGGATTCAAAAGTCTCACGCTGGGTTTTGGGGCTGGTGTCACCTAACAGGTACAGGATTAGTTTCATTTCCTGCCAGAGCCTACCCATCTAAGAGCATCCTAGCAAGCAGGTCTCACAGAATCTTACATATCTTATGCCCCAGGTCTAATTTACCCCAGGTGTCCACTGACTGTAGTCTGAGCTTCACCCGCCCCTGCTATTTCCGCAGGCCCTGCTATTTCCTCAGGCCCTGTGTCCCACGGAGGAGACAAAGGCAGCCAGGAGACTTGGATTTCTCACATCCAGAACAAGGACTCAGGCTATTGTCAAAGCCGAGGGGGCAGGGGTGATGTCGATCACTCCCTCACTTCCACAGCCCCCTGAGTCTCTTCCCTGATGGCTTATTCCCACGTGATCCTGTCTGTCTTAGGTCCATTCGTTCCAGAGAACGGTTGCCCGTCATTGACTATCCAATCAAGCTGAAGGGAATAGCAGAGCAGGCAGTGCCCATGTTCAGGGAAATAAGTTTTGTCTCCTTAGGCATCCTGGTTCTTGGAGGTTTCTCACTCAGCCTTAGCCACAGGGGGTTACAGCTCCTGAAAGCAAGCAGGGCGGACACCACATTACATGGCCAGATTCTTTCTGGACAGACCTTGTATGCATCTTTGTTTACTTAACATTAGTTTAAAAATATTCTCTATAATGGTGACTTCTAATCATTTTGGTTGTTGCATAAGGCCCATCAGTTTGCTATGCTAATACAACATATTCTATATCTTATGATTTCTATACATTTATTCTTCTATTTCTCTTGATACATACTTTTGTTAATGTCCAAGGTGGCCCTCAATGATCCTCACCTCCTGATACTCATGTCCTTATGTAATCCCCTCCAATTGTCTAGGGCAAACCTGTGACCCATGGCATACTGTGGAGATGGCAGTGTGTAACTTCCAAGGCTAGGTCATAAAAAGCATGGCAGTGTCTTCCTTCTGTTCTTGAATTGCTCACTGCGAGACAGGCTGGCAGGCATATACTAAAAACACAGAAGCAGCCCTGTGGAGAAAGAACCCCATGAGGAGAGGAACTAATGCCTTTTTCCAGGAGTCAGCACCAGCTTCCCAGTCATGTGAATGAGTCACCTTGGAAACTGATCTGTCAGTCAAGGTCGAGCCTTCAAATCACTGCAGCTCTGCAGTCTGAGTCCTGACTGAAACCTTAGTGGAGACCCAAAGCCAGAAGCCAGCATGGAGGTCACTCCCACGTTTCTGACCCATAGCAACTGTGGTAGACACTAACTGTTTATTTGTTTTTAAGCCATTAAGTTTTGGGATAATTCATTATGCAGTAATATCTAATTGTATGTAATACAATTTTTAAAAATACAGATAATCTGGAATGCAGTTTTTGTTAATGGACAAAAAATGCTTTCTATACAGTGTATCACTGTCATTTATAAAATAGACTTGTTACTTCACCTAAATGCAAAGTTATGTCAACAAATATAAGGGCAAAAGCAAACAAATATCACAGACGTTACACAGGGTCCGGCAGAAGTAAGGCCTGCTTGAGTGTGGTTGGTAGGGTAATAATATGGGTGTGATAATTTATAGTGTTAATTTGAACATTTCATCTAAAGTGTCATATGGTGTGCTTGAATATGACAGTGTTACATTACAGAATGACATGCCTATGATTTTGTAATAAAATATTTCATAAAAAAAGGACTGTTATGTGCACTTGACTCTGTATACATCAGACTTGAATGTAATCACTATCAGCATTCTAATTTTTTCTAAGCATACCTTAATATACACATTTTAAGAAAAATATGTACATACTTTAACACTGCTTTAATTTTTTTCTTTAACAATACATACTGGCCATCCTTGGACTATACACATGTATCTAAATCATCATTTTGATGGTTCTGTATTACTCAGTTTTATAGATATATCCAAAAATATTTCACTAATTCTCTTTGGATATCTAGGTTACCTCCATCTATTAAGTGTTATATCAGTATCACAATCCTTAGCTTTTTACTGACATTTATTTCATACTTGCCTATGTATTTTTCTTCTGATAACTTTTTTAGAGCTTAGAGGAAAATCACATGCCTCCACATTTATATTGGTGGGGAGCACTGAAATCTATTCTTATGGAAGCTGCAGGGTGAAGATGTAGCAATATTTGTTCCTTAAAATTTCCCTGGTACTCCAGCACTACTCATTGAATAGCATTCAGTGTCTGCAGTGATTTTAAATGATTAGTTTATGATACACTGAATGCTCTGATGTTTCAAATATTTGTTTTGAATTACAATAACTTTATATTACTCTTTGCTATTTGGCACATAAAATATTACTTCAAAGATATCCATTAATGCATTTCTTGACTCTTGTCACTGTGTACTTGTCTAGGTGGAACAGATAAAGGAACAGAATAATTTTTCCTGTTTCAAGCAAAAAGTCTTTTGATGTTATTGAATTGGGATGAGCTTATACAGGGTGAGCAAAGGTAGGTTTACAGTTGTTTATATGGAAAAAGGAATGTAGGTCATGATTCTTACACTAACTTTTTAACACAAAAGAATGTCACAGTACAATTGTTGCCAGTGGATATGAGGTCCTTCCATGGAGTCACAAGAAAAGCATTTCCGGGGACCCACACATGGAAGGCTACAGTGTAGTGGTTATGATTCATTGCAGTAGAAATAAAAGACTGTCCCAGGTTCCCAGTGTCTCATCTCTGTCCATCCTGCTGTCCAATCTAGCCTTCATCAAGACCAGAAAAAAGGCCAGAGGCCAGAAATTCTGTACCACTGATTTTTAGTCCAGTTCAGTCTCTATTCCCATTCGACTAGCTTAGCTTCTGTTCCTGCCTATGCTCCACCAGCTCTGCATTGATGTACTCAGTACTCAGGCCTGAACTTGAGGCCCACATGGATGCTATGGCCAGAGAACATGCAAATGAATGAACTGGCAAAGCAATGAGTGTTACAGAGCCAGAGGCCTTTGTTAGGCTTTGATTATGTTATCTCCGGCTTGGGAAAGACGAGGTGTTCTTTCAAGCTAACCAATTAACTTCCCAATTCTTCACAGGCTCCTGCTGGGCCCTTTTCCCAAACAATCCATTTCCTAGATCTTTGCAGGGTTGTGCTCGGCCCACCCCATCCAACTAATCTGGTCTTTTTCCCAGATTAGACACTTGTCCCTTATGGCTGCCATGTTAGCTCCTACTGCACATGCTTCAAAGTAGAAGGACCTCCTCCTATGCCATTTTGGCTCCTATTGGGCATGCGCCCACCAGAGGAATTTCCCCTTTATTGTTTTACCTTTCAATTGGTAATCCTAGTTAATGACTGATAATGGTCATTCCTGCCTGTTTTCAGTGTGTGTGGGGGGATTAGGTCCTGAGTGGGGAGGATGCAGTGGTCCCCTGGAGTGTGTGTGAAACTGTAGCTTCCAACCTAATTAAGCTTAGCCAGTTTTGCTCCCTCCTCTTTTATTAATCTCTAGCTATCTATGCTAACATAACTGTAAACCTACTTTGCCTACCCCTGTATTATATATATATATATATGTATGTGTGTGTGTGTGTGTGTGTGTGTATAATTTGGAGAAAACTGATATAGGTAAGATACTGAGTTTTCCCAGTCAAGAAATACAATGTTTTTCCATTTATTTAAGTTTACCTTTATATGTATAAGCATTGTGAGAATACTTTTTCCATTATTCTTTTAAATTATACTGCTAGTATAAAAGATAGCTTAATTGCATCTGGTTCCCCTACTGAACTTCTGTGATTAGTTCTAGCATATTTTCAGTTACTCTTCAAAGTTTTCTACAGTTCATCAATCTTACATAATGGTAGCTGATAATTGTTTATCTTCATTTCAAGCATTTATGCTGCATCATCTTCTTTATCATCATTATCATCATCTCCCTTTTTGTGGTTAGAACATCCAGAATTATGTTAAATCCTCCTGGATGTTAGGCAAGCTGGCCTTGTTCCTACCTGAAAGAAGATGCTTCTGGTGTTTCAGAATAACTGTGCCAGTTGAGGAAACACATGGCAAACTCAAAGGAAGTACTTTAGTACAGCTGAGTTAAGTACAATCTGTATTTGTACCTCTTCATCTCCCATTCCACCCTCCACTCGACTCAAGCCACTCTTGCAAAAGTTACCAAGAAAATCCAGTGGAAACTTTTCAGTCTTTTTGCTAATAGAATTACTGCAATATCTGAAACCACTGACCCTTTCTACGATTTATTGATACTCTCCTACCTGGGCTTCCTCAATACCCCTCTCTCCTATTTCTCTGTCCTTCTCCAGACTCCTCCTCCATTCATTTTCAAGAGATGCTCTTTCTCAGAGTTCTCTTATTCACTGACAGGTTTCTGGAACTGATTCTGTAAGATGAGAATTTCTGCCCCTGAGTATGCTCAAGAGCACTACAGGTAAAACTAAAGTCTGCAATCTGTTACCTTCAGTAAAGTCTGCAGTCCCTATTACCACATGCACCTTCAAGCCTGGCTTGTTGGCTCTTACTCTCAGCTTTGGTGAGGCATGCTTCAGAAAGCCTGAGACTGGGGTTTGAAATGGTCTGTTTCACACAAATCCAGCCATTTTTATTTCAGGTTTTGAGATCCTTTTTTTTTTTTTTTTTTGCAGTCAGTGCCCAGACTTTCACATAAGAAACCTGGCAAGCCTGTGACTTTAACTGTCATTTTAATTCAGTAACCCACACTTAAATTTTGTGTTTGATTTTCAGCAGCATCAGCCCTGTGACTATAAGAAGCAAGAGCTTCTTTTAGTACTAACAGGGAAACTCTTTGATTCTTGGGCTATAGCTTGAGCTGGGATTTAACAATCTTGAGCTTGTCATTTTCTCTTTGTGAGCACTCAAGTGAACTCAAAAGAATCCATCCCAGATCACAGGTCCTTTCAGTTGTCATTACTGCCATCATAATCAAGTGCAGCGGCCACTTAGATTTGCAAAGCACAAGTTTCATTTGGCCTTCATCACAATCAACCATAAGTGATAGGTTGATTAACTGTGAGGTCACTGCATGCTGTTTTCTTAACATCCCATTTTCCATTGGCAAGTAGCTAAGCACTGTGTCCAAGCCCAAAGGCATGACCAAACCAAAGTCCTATCTTTGAGAGTCTATCTGTTGGGATCACTGCTGGGACCAACTGCCTATCAGTCTGGATCCAACTCAGAGAGAAACAACATCATACAGGGATCCTGGAACAGCTCAGGTTCAAACTGCATGGGTTCACTTATACACAGATTTTGTTAATAAATACTGTCAAAGGATTTCCCTTATGATTTTTTAAATAACATTTTCTTTTCTCTAGGTTATTTTATTGTAAGAATACAGTATATGATACATATAACACAAAATTGTGTCAACTGTTTATGTTATCGGTAAGCTTCTGGTCAACAGTAGGCCATAAGTAAAGTTTTTCAGAGAGTCAAAAGTTATACAAGGATTTTCCACTGTGCTTGGGATAGCAGCTCTAACCTCATGTTGTTCAAGGGTCAACTGTAATTTGAACAGGGAAAGATTGATTTATAGAATCATTAACTATAATGGGATTCGTAGGATGATGGATTGGCTAGTAGGAAGGAAAGATACCTAAAGAGTTTAGAGATAGCAGACACAAGGAGCAGCCACTATGCTAGAGCTAAGATAAACCACACCAGGATGTTGTCTCTCGCCACAGGATTGAGATCCAGACCTTGGAGAGAGCCCAGGCATGGTTCACCGAGTGGCAGACAATTTTCTGTGGTACCGCCAGGGCAGAGCTTGCTGGAAACCTTCCCTTTTGGGTTAGGAGAAAAGTAGTTCATGGGGGAGTATGTCATCAGAGGCACTCTGTTACAAAACTACTTAAGGGAGGGTTCCAGGGGATGCTACTTAGTGGTTGGCTCCTGCTAGCCACCACAGACAGCAAGAGCTGGACACTGGACAGATTGCCTGTGCTGCTGCAGCCTGATGGAGAAAGTCACGTGACTTGCAGGAGCCAGTCACCCAGCAAAACCAGGAACCAGGAAGCAAAACACTTCCTCCTGCAATGTATCCCTAGAGCTCTCTCTTGACAAAGATTCTGTGTTCAATTGGCAAAACTAAAATATTAAAAGAACCCAGATTTATTTTCACAGAGCAGTCTAAAATGGTGTATTTGAAGCTGAGGTAATAAATTAATAACCAGCAGCAGAATATATAGAAAGAATAACAATGCACATATTTTCTTCCAGTATGTTTCTTGTCTTTAAACATTGTTTACAATATTTTCACCTTAAAAAAGTTAAATTTGTAGACTGCCAGAGATATATACTTTTTCTTAATGATTATTGTTTTTTAGGAATAGTCAACATTATTATTTTTAGGATTGAATTTATTTATTTTTTTAAATATTTTATTTATTTATCTTTAGATAGGAAGGGAAGGAGAGAGGGAGAGAAATATCAATGTATGGTTGCTTCCTGTGCATTCCCTGCTGGGAACTGGCCTGCAACCCAGGCATGTGCCCTGACTGGAAATCGAACCACAGTCTCTTGGTTCCCAGGTCTGCACTTAATCCACTAAGCTACACCAGCCAGGGCTGAATTTATAATATATGCATATAATTTTGCATTTTGTATTTTTCACTCAAAATCGCATATTATTATGTTTCCTGAATGTAATTATGTTTCATTTAGTTGTTTTGAAATTTTTTAAATGTTGAATTTCATAGATTACATAATTCATCTACATTAACTAATTCTGATGGAAAGATAGCCAAGACAATGATACTTATTACAAATAAAATTTTTGTAATACTTTTTTCTAGAATATCATTTTCCTGTTTTTAAAATTATCTCAAAACCACAAGATAATATTACCCCAGAATTCTATTTAATTCTTGTTATATCTTGTATACTCATAATGTTTAAGTAATATTCTTCATTTTCTATTAACAATTTAAATATGATCTATTCTCTGATACAATTTTGATATTTTACTTTGGAATATTTTATTAGCCCTACCAGGAGATCTTGTATTAGATTACTCAGTGTGTTATTCTTTGGCTATATCAACTTGGTTAGTTTAAAGTCCCCAGTTATTTAGATACTAATCTAGGTGTTATGAAGGTGTTTTGTCAATATGACTTAAGTCCATAATCAGTTAATTTTAAATAAGGTAGATTATCAAGATAATTGGAATGGACCTGGTTCAATCAGTTGAAAGGTCTTAAAAGCAGAGCTCAGGCTTCCCTGAAGAACAGATTCAGCCTGAGCACAGCACCTTTCCTTTATGTGTCCCAGTTCCTGTCTGCCCTTCCTGATGGCCGGCCCTATTGATTGCCAGCTGGCCTGGTCAGCCCCCCAAATTGTATAAGCCAAA
Source organism: Trachops cirrhosus (assembly GCA_028533065.1). Taxonomy (NCBI): domain Eukaryota; kingdom Metazoa; phylum Chordata; class Mammalia; order Chiroptera; family Phyllostomidae; genus Trachops; species Trachops cirrhosus. The sequence goes on from CM052552.1 coordinate 50,846,753, forward strand.
TCCTTGCAATAAATCTCTTAACATGAACTCCTATTGCTTCTGTCACTCTAGTTGGACTTCAATGTGCAATAAAATTCTTTAAAAAAGGAAACTTAATTTTGTCTTCATAGTAGTAATAGAAATGCCATGGTAGAATATTGGTAAAATCGAAGAACAATCTTGCCACTCTAACATAATCACTGTTAACAGCCATCCTTGTGTGTGTGTGTGTGTGTTGTGTATGAGCTGTCATCAAAGGGCAAATATGAATTTTTTTAAGAACATGTTTGGATTTCTAATTATTATCATTTTTAAAGATTGTACTTATTTATTTTTAGAAAGAGGGGACGGGAGGGAGAAACAGAAGGAGAGAACCGTCAATGCGAGAAAGAAACACTGACTGGTTGTCTCTCATCTGTGTCCTGACCCAGGATCAAATCTGCAATCCAGGCACGTGTCCTGACTGGGACTACAAACTGGTGACCTATCACTTCGTGGGAAGACTCTCTAACCAACTGAGCCACACCAGTCAGGCCTGGACTTTCAATGATCAAAAAGGTAAAATGGATGTGTTTTTCTGTGTCTTTCTACTAAATACAACTGAGAACCCTATATTAGTACATAAAACAAACATAGGAAAACTTTCCAAAATGTTCGAATGAAGCAAATTTGCTAGGATCCTTGAGACTCGAAGAACAGCGTGGAAGTGAGTTCATTGGGTTTTAGTTTTCTTTTTGCCTCCTATGTATCCCAGACAAGATACTGGAGAAATTCACAGTTCAGAAAAGTCAATGGGTACACACAAAATGTTAAATACTGTGTGAATACAGTGATATAACATTTCTAAAATGACAAAATTATACATTTGAAGAACTGATTAATGGTTATATTATAGAATAAATCTGTAGTGTCCTTAATTGTATTATATCAATGTTGATTTTCTGACTTTGATATTGTTTTATAATTATATGACATTATCACTGTGAGAAGTTGGAGGGAAGAAAGGTACATGAGCCTCAGTAGTATTACCTCTGTATTTTTGCAACTCCCCATGTATCTGTAATTATTACAAAATAAATTTTTAGAAGTATACTGCTTGTTCATATATTCAGGCCATAGCAATTCCCACGTGAACATCATTACATGTTCAAAATTAAACACTACCAGTTTTGATTCCATCTATCTTAAGATACTATAGTAAATGTCCAAATTATAGAGATATTAGAAATAATGTAATGACATAAGTAGAGGTGCAATGAAGGTACCTTAATTTTGGGAAAGTCAAATATAACACATGTTCTAAGGTTTAGGAAATAAGGTGTCATATTATCTCCATATCTGAATAGTTTTAGAAACTATTAGCAAGTCAGTTTGTTCGATTCTAACACAGAATTTTATCAGATATATAGAATAAAAATAATTTGAAATTATTGTGAATGATCAGTCATCCCAGATCTTAGTCCACTATATGGTATCCCAGTGATTTATTTACGTGCATGTGTATGAGTCTCTAAGTGGTGTGTGTATGTGTGTGTGTGTGTATGTAAAGAGTGAGAGAGAAAGAGAGAGAGAGAAAAATTTATTTTGGCTTTAATAATGTTCATAATTCAACTCTATTGCAAGGCAGAGAAAATTCAAATCAACCTAAGTCTTCATTGATGAATAAATGAATAAAGGTAATATGGTATATGTATATAAATAGAATATTTTTAACTATAAATAGGAAATTCTGACATTTGTGACAACATGGATGAATCTGGAGGACATTATGCTAAGTAAAATAAGCCAGTTACAGAAAGACAAATACTGTATGATCCCACTTACATATGGAATCTAGAAATGTCAGACTCACAGAACCAGAGACCAGAATGGTGGCTGCCAGGGGTTTGGGGTTGGGGTGGGAAATGGGGAGATGTTGGTCAAAGGGTACATACTTTCAGTGATAAGATAAATAAATTCTGGAAGTCTAATGTACAGTGTGATGATCATAGCTATTAATACTGTATAGTGCACTTGAAATTCGCTAAGAGAGTAGATCTTGTGTCCTTAAGATGGTAACTATGTGAGGTGATGGATGTGTTAATTAACTTCACTGTGATAGTCACTTCACAATGTATATGGATTATAGATTGTCACATTTTACAACTTAAATATATACATTTTTTACTGTCCTTAATAAATAAAGCAAGAAAAAAGGAAAGTGTTATTTAAATATCAAGTTTGCAGATGCTAGAAACCTGGGCAGGCTACATAATACAACAGATGGATGACAGAAACAAAATTCAAATCTTCTTGACAAACTGGAAAAATGGTTTGAAACTAACAAGACAAAATTTAACTAAAATATAAAGAAGAACAGAACAACGCTGGCTATATAATCTTTGCATTGTGTTAGAGTACAAACTCTAACTAGGGTTTGAATCCTGGTGCCACCAGTAACTGACAATGTAAATGATGATGATGATGGTGATGATTATGATGATGTTTGATGATGCCTATCAAAGCTTGACTGTGAAGATTAAACAAAATACAGAAAAAACACCTATAAATATCTCTAGTGCACAGTAACTCTCAATAAATGCTTGTTGGTTTCACTGCTCGAAAGATTTGCATAAAAACAAAGCCTATAAAGCCATATACAGATAAAGTTGAGAAAAATGAAGAAACCATGAGAGAGCTGGGGCATCACTATTCCCATCCGAGCCCATTATATGTTGCCATGCAGGAAGGGTAATAACTGAGGCTTAATGAATGGCCTTTGGAATAGGACTGGTTCAGAAGCAAGTCTTGCCTCTGATATTTACCAGCTATGTGACTTTAGGAAAATTACTAAACCTTTCTAAACCAAGCCTTGTTTCTTCATTTGTAATAAGGAATAATAGCAGTGACTGTATCTTAAAGATATTACAAGGTTTCAAAGAGATATTGCTCAGACCTAGAACTGTGGTAGCTCAGCCATGACATCTACTTTTATTACTACTGTGACTGTGTAAATACTGTCTTTCATTTCTTAAACACAGTCCAATACTTAAATGTCAAAATATTCTCGGAGAACTTTTTGAGTTTTCTAATCAAGAGAAGAAATATTTCTATTAGCTTAGTACTAATCTCTTAGCTATGCTAAGCAATATTTCTGGAACAGCAAATCCTGTCCGTTCTTCCTTCAATGATTTTCTTGGTTTTATTCCTTATTTCTACTCTTTTTAAAAAATCCTTACCCAAGGATATGTTTTATTGATTTTAGATAGAGAGGAAGGGGGGTGTGGAGAGAGAGAGAAACATCGATGTGAAAGAGAAACATATATGTGAGAGAGAAACATCAAATGGTTTAGCCCAGGCCTCCCTAATGTGCCCAGCCTGGGGATCAAGCCCACAGCTTGGGTATGTGCCTGGACTGAGTATTGAACCCACACCCTTTTGGTGTACAGGACAATGCTCCAACAAACTGAACCACCCAGCTAGGGCCCTTATGTCTATTCTTAATGTTACCTCCTGTATTCAGTTCTAATTCTTGACAGCTTTGGCCTGAATAACAACAAAATTACCCCAGCTTCTAAAGTTAGTGGATCTCAAGATGGTGGAGGGCAGGCTGGTCTGGTTTTGAGAATCATAATTTTTCAGTGGAGGGCATTGACATATCCATTATTCTTACACCTGCTGGATTCTGTTCTCAAAGCATCTTTGAGCAACATAGTATGTATGTATCGCGTATTGTTGATAGGAATGTGGGAGAAGTCTCTTTTCACGTGCTACTGAACCAAGCTTTCAAGAAACAGTGCTTTCAGTTGTGTCTTTATAGGCTAATTAATAACAGCACATTTATTGACCATTCATTATTTGTCAGGCATACAGTGTCTCATTGAAAATTTGCATAAAAGTAACTGAGATGAGAATAGCTTTTATGCTCATTTTAATTATGAGGAAACTGTAACTTGGAGGCATAACTCCACTAAAAAAAAAGAAGCTAAAATTCAGTGCCAGGTTTTTTAGCACCAAAAGCCTAGAAAAATGGCAATTTTCTGTGTTGGGTTTCATGTAGTTAGCCACAAACGTATAAGATACAGTTTTCGTCCTTGTCCTTCAGTTGTTTTTAAAGCAATTGGTCCACAGCTATTTGAAATACTCAGAAAACTTAGTTTCCATTGTGTGTAGTATTCTTATAACCGCAGAGTGAGTATGAGGAAGAAAGACCCAGATTACCAGAGTTGACCGGTTTGGACAGAATATGGAAGGTGGAGGAAATATGTCAGGTACGTTTTTAAGCAGTCGTGAAAGTGGAATGGGTAGAAGCAATGCCGAAATGGGCTTGGAAGTAATTAATATTGGGGTCTGGGACATGAGAAATAAATTTACTTAGGAATTACTGAGCTATTTAATTGCCATGATTGATTAGTAAGCACTAGGGAGCCATTTCAAGTTCTTGAGCAAGAGACTGAAAGATTCATGGTATGTTTTCGGATACTTAGTCTGGTAGAGAAGTGTTGGAGAGTAGGTCAGAGGGGAACAGGATGGCAGGTGTGGATGAGAAAGGAGTGCTGTAATAAGTCATAAATTCCTAACAGGGCAAAGGACAGTGGGTAGTCATGCCCTAGGCATATAAGTTCTTTAGTGAAAAGTTTTTTTTTTTAAGATTTTATTTATTTATCTTTAGAGGGAAAGGGAAAGAGAGAGGGAGAGAAATATCAATGTATGGTTGCTTCCTGTGCATTCCCTACTGGGAACTGGCCTGCAACCCAGGCATGTGCCCTGACTGGGAATCGAACCGTGATCTCTTGGTTCACAGGCCCGCGCTCAATCCACTAAGCTACACCAGCCAGGGCTAGTGAAAAGTTTTAAAGCAAGCCCTGTTCATTGTTGTTGTACATCTAGATTAACATACCTTTGAGATGCCTAAAGTAACACCCATCAAAGGCATAACCACCCTTAAGAAAGCACATAATGTTATATATCCTGTAATCCAACCCCTGTCTTGCTTTCTTTCACCTCCATGTGATGTTCCTTACATGCCCTTCTTCATTTCAAGTGCATAAAAGAAGCTGCAAAACTGTTATTCTTGGGAGCATTTGAGGCCTTGCTCCCCGGCATATGCCATCGGTTTGGCTCTACAGGTTTGGATGGTTCGAACGTGACACAGGCGCACTGGTGGAAGCTGTTATAATAAACTGTGCTGGTTACTATGGTGATGGCAAGGCAAGGATACATCCTAGAATCAGGATGAAGTGACCTGTGTGTCCCCCTTCCCCACCAGTCTCAGTGTTATTGGCATAGATGAACATCCTGGACATTAATTTTATATCTAAAATACACTTATAACTCAATTCGGGACTTTGAAAAATGGATCTGTATCTTCATGTTACAAGCTGCAGCAGTCATTTTCTTCTGTAATATTTTTTCAAAAGCAAGGAAACCAGAGGTATTTCTGCGCCTCTGTACACTTCAGAAGATTCAAGAGGGCTCCAGTTTTTTGCTTTAAGAGACAGGACCACAGCTATAGACTAGGCCAGCTCTCTATTTAACAACATTCAACAGTGCTATTTTGTTTTTCAAATTAAAATTTGGTTTCCTACTTCCCCCAGATAACCCTGCCTATCCCCATCCCCTTTATGTTATATCCTACTTATGTTCAAACCATAATTCCACTAATATTATGAATTTAACGTTGCCTTTTCACCCCCAGGGCACAAGATAAAAATGGGTTGATTAGTGTGAAATACACGAGCTGTGCCTCCTAGTGCTGCTTCGAGATAGGATATGCTGCTGGATCATGGGTACTGGCATCAGGCCATTGCCTCCATTTGTCTATTACTGCAGTGTCGGCCTCAGTCATCTGGCCCTGCGTTACACCCCACCAGGCAAGCCTCCATCCTCTGAATGACTGAGTCAGGGCATAGAGGCTCAGACATCTCAGACTGATGCCCAAAATTCTGAAGGGCAGTCCAGAGCTTCTGGTGATGTTGGCCAAGGCCTCATGGGGCCTGTGTAGCTATTTTACTTCTGCCCAAACCTGCTTCATCTCCATTCCTTACATAGAAATTGATCCCTAATGAACCTCTGACATCCTAGGCTCTGCTTGTATAAAACTCAATTTGTGACAATTAGGAATTGAATGTTATACATTTGGGGTCCTTTCGGATGGTTACAAATCAGTCTTTTCTCATAGTTTAATTCATCTTGAATGCCAAGGTCAAACTCTATCCATCCATCCATCTTTGACCCATGTTTACTATCAAAACTTCCAACTATATTTTATGTGCTGTGTGCTGGTCTTTAACATTAAGGAGCTTCCAGTTATCTGGAAAGAGATATGATGTTTATGTGCAAGTTGGCTATGACATGACAAAGAGCAGTAGTAGAGATGTTTGTAAATAAATAAGCCAGACTGATGGTGTGGAGGAAGAAGCAACTTTCCTCTACTTTCAAGGTTCTTCTGGCTGTTCTAATAATCAAACAGACATGAGACAGATTAGCAAGAGAAAATAACCAAATTTAATACATACACATGTATGGGAACCCCAGCTACATGAAAGAGTCAGACACCCTACATGTAGGAGAGGTTCGGGGATGTAAAGGAGGATTGAGGTGTATAAGGCATTCTGAGGTAGGGATGAGGTAATGCTTCAAAGGGTCATTGCAGGATGGTAAGAAGGGCAGACCTTTAGTAAATAGACGTTTACCCTGCTCCATAGATAGGTCGAAAGAAGTTCTCTCTGGTAATCTCTTATGGAAAGCCTCTAATTCAAATTCCTCTAAGTAGTTAAATGGGGAAGGAGCAAAAGTTTCTCTCTGGCCTGAAGCTAAAATTGCCTTGAGCTCAAAGTAATCTTCATGTCACTAAGGTGCATCTTGGGGTGGCTTGTTGTAGACCCCTACCATGGCAAGTAAATTGGGTTGATGCTCTAAGGAGCTACAGAAATATAGTGGTGGTAGTTAACCTCGGGGTTTATTATACTTTAAGGGTTTTATTTTCCAATATCCAAGTTCAGCAGCAAATGCCAGCTCTATGATCTTAAAAACATATCACCTGTACCTGTGAGAATCAGTCTCCAATTACATTCTGTAACTAACACATAGATGTTTGTAGATACTGAAATCTGACCTTTTCTAGTGTCTTGCTAGACATACTGGTTTCCTGTTACTAGAAACATCTATGAAAAGAAGCCTTAATTGACTTAATTTCTTCCCTACTAAACTGCAGAAGGTAGTTCAGAATTCTACTTTAATGCTTGCAAGATACCTGCCTTTATTCTATCCTAAAATGGCCTTTATCTCGGTTCTCCATAAACTAGCAGGGTCCTACAGGTCTCTATCTTAGACTATATTCAAATGGAGGAGCAGTGGTTCCATGTTTTTCAAGTTCAGCAAACACTTTTAACCTCAAACCATTTACCAGATCCTCTGTGTTGGAGTATTTTCATTTTACTCTTTCTTGTTTGAGAAAACATGTGATCAAAAGTTACTCTAAATTCATCAACACATGAAAATACATTTTCCATTTATGAAATATTAGAGCAGACACTGACATTTGTGAGATGTTTAAAAACATGTATTTGGCAAATTATTTCTCTGTTTGTTGTGCATAAGGACATATAGAGCCTTAACTCCTTCTCAGAGGTTTCCAATGCCTCTCATGTGTCCACAGCCTAGAGTTAGGGCTCCATGCTCATATATGATGAAACATGTCAGAATTTTACCATTACATGTGTGTTATTGATATTGAGCACAAATATTTTGGATGGATTTCATTGACATCTGTAGGGTAAACGGAGACAGTCCGGCTTCCTCACCCAGATGTCTGGGCAACTAAGAGAAGCAGTTTCCCATAACCTTGAGAAGGGGCCTGATAAGTAGTGTTCTCATAGCCTTGAGACTGGGTCCGATAAATTGTTCCCATAGCCCTGAGTGGGCTCGAATGCATAGTGTGGAGCTCTTTTGCATAAGATCTGTTGGCCTCCTATTGGCTTTGTTTGTATCCAATGTTTAAGGTGGGGAGGTGTTCTCTGCTGGGTGCCATACTGGGACACAGGTGACATGCAGGGACATGCAGGGGGCCATGCAGCTTATAGTGTGCATGGATCACCCACCCTTAAATAAAGGCATGTCAGACATCCCAATGCTCTGTGAATATTCTTCCATCTGCCCAAATCTAGAGGTGGCCTGTCCAGCCTTGAATGGTAGCAACACAACATCTTATTAGAAATGTATAAAACATTGTAATACAAATAAAGTTTGTCTATTTTCTTATCACTGGGTTCACATACAATGTGAATATTCTGAAAGAGATCATGTACCTTAGAAATACTAAATAAGTTAAGAATGCATTATGCCATACATGGTACATCGTACTTCCCGGTTACATAATTTACCTTTTCTCTTTACTTGTAAACCCCTCATCCAATACCAGGGGTTCCCCAGCTGACTCAACCTTTTTAAATCATACTCCCCTAATGGAAGTGATGCCAGACCTCCCTATTGTGCTTCAAGTCTCTGCGGTCATTTCATCATAGCCCAGTTGTTCCCTTGTTTAGCTGTAAATATTTATAACCTTCATGCTAATAATTCATAGGCAACCAAAAACTCTTCTTTAGCACTGCTCTAACCAATGAGAACACACATTTCATGGTAAGATTTCAGATTGAGGAATCACATCTTAACAGGGAATTCTATTAGAGGACATTCCATCTTGACCCAGTGTTGATGGCCTCCTATAACTTGTTGGCCAGCTCTGACCTTAGTCTGTGTTACCATCTGTTTTTAAAACTCTCTGCATTAGAATAGATTGATTCCAGATATTTCAAAACATAACTATCCCTTCGTTTTTATGCTCATTAAAAACATCCTGAAGTCTTCTCAGAGATAAAATGAAAATAACCTATAAAAATTACTTAGTCTATGTTTTAGCTAGTTCATGGCTGCCTTCTAAAATAAGTACATTACATATTTCTAAAGAATAGCTTAATGAGAATGAACTTGCTGTGTTTATATGGCTTCATACCATCACAGTGGGAGTTTTATCTCTTGGATACCAGCAGGTTGCGGATGTTGATTCACATAATATATCTAATGGCTATAGCCTCTGCTCAGAGTTGTTGGAATTAACCATTAAAGATGTAAATGGCAGAACAGCTAATGGTTCTCATGATTTACAAATAATTTCTCAACTCAGCTTTATTAGGCATTATAAGGCTGCATTACCTGCATTACCATAATGATTGCTTACCATCACATACTACCATACATGGAAGTCCTACTCTTTGGGAGCTAAGGCAATGTGATTTATCGGTTTCAAGCAATATGTGTATCTTTCTGAATATGTGTGTTTTGTCCTCATATATTGTATTATCATGTTTGTATATATTACACACATATTCATTAAGCCAAAAAGTATATAAATTAAGAGTATACATACACACACATACTTACACATACATGTCAAAAATGTGCCTAAACTTAAGCACGTTTAGGGAATGGTGATTTTTCAATTTTGTCACAATTCATTCCTCAAAAAACCAATTTAACTGTGTTAAAAATAGATTACAGAATTTTCCCATAGGTATGCACTTTTTCAAATATGTACTGGTAAATATTAATCAAAGGTAATGTTTTAAAATAGTGAAAGTAGATGATAACAGAGATTTTCTAGTTTCTCAAATGTTCTATAGAAATTGCAGTCTCTGCTTATTTTACCTTATCATTGGGTATCCAATAAGTGAGATGACTTGTGTGAAAATAATTTATATAAATTTGTAGTTTCAATCAAGGGCATATATTTCTATACATGGTGAATATTTATGGAAATCCCACATGGTTTAGACACTGAGATCTTATTCTGCTATAGTGAAATCACTGCAAGATATTCGCTTGCATGGACTTAGGCACATTTAAATCAAACTTAAAAACCATTTTAACCCCTGGCTGGTGTGGCTTAGAGTATTAAGTGCCACCCTGCAAACCAAAGGGTCATTGGTTCAATTCCCAGTCAGGGCACATGCCTGGGTTGCAGGCCAGGTCCCCAGTAGGCAGCGTGTGAAAGGCGGCCCCACATTGGTGTTTCTCTCCCTCCCTCCCCATCTCTGAAATAAATAAATAAATAAATAAATAAATAGCATTTTAAGGCACTACATTAGTTCATTAACACTTAGTCTAGCAAGTTTTATGTTCATCGACAACAGTGACTTTTGGAGCTTCAGATAACATGTAACTCTATTCCTGTTCCCCTCACTCAAGGATATAGAAATACAAGTAATATTTACATTATACTACGGAATCTTGTGAGTGTCTTCAGTCCATTAAAAATAAATACATTAATTAAAGCTCTGGAAGATTATAACTGACTAAAATAACTTTTGATATTCTCAAATGTGATAGAGACATTCTTGCATGTTGTAACACCATGGATGAGCTGTAGTGGTGAAAGTATAAAAAGTACAGCACCAGTATTAAAATTCACTTGTCCTCATAGAACAAAAAAATACTACTTATAGTAAATATTAAATATTTAAATAACTTTAATAATTCTTTTACATATCTAAAGATAGATGTAAAGAATCTTGCTACCAGTTATTAAATTAAGAAATTTGGATAGGTGTAAAGAGTGCAAGCTTTTTCAGAAAGCTTGCTAAAGGAAGTTTGTTTTTTGTAATAACTTCTCTGAAGCAAGTACAGCATTCAAAATCACTCCATTGATTTTAAGTCTTTACTTAAAACTAGATGGATAGTAATAAGCACTTATTTTACGTGGGTATATTAGTGGTAGTGGGTTTCACAATGAATAGCAATTTCAAAAGGCTGATCCAACATCTTTTCTTATTTTTCACTTTATTCAGCCTTATAGAGATGTATCATTAATATAAAGCAATGTTAGCAGTAAACTCTTTCTTTGAGCCTTCACGGCCACAAGCAGTTCTGCCGACATGTAATTTTGGTCTACCAGCCTTGAGGAGAAAGATTTAGATAGGCAACCACAGCAAGACTAAAGGAACTTGCTCCTAGAAACCACACCCTGACCCTTTTTCTTGCTGTCTCTGTTTCTGTGACTTACAGACATTTTCTTTTCCTTTTTAAACATTTTATTTATTTTTAGAGAAGATAAGGGAGGGAGAAAGAGATGAAGAGAAACTTCTGTGAGGTTGCCGCTCATGTGCCCCCTACCAGGGACCTGGCCTGCAACCCAGGCATGTGCCCTGACTGGGAATCGAACCGGCAGCCCTTTGGTTTGCAGGCCAGCAGTCAATCCACAAAGCCACACCAGCCAGGGCAAGCCATTTTCAATAGAAATGCTTTTTGAACACAAGATCTGTTTTCCAATAATATATATAAGAGCATGCACGAACTTAGTTAAAATCAGAAAGAAATACATCATAAAACCATCCCATGGTGAAATAACACACAAATTACATTGACTAGCATAAAACCACTTCTGTTCCTTTATATCAGACTGTTGATTAATGCAATTCTTGAGTTATTTTCAGAGACAAGCACAGTGCATATGCCACCCCTGTCCTCAGGATGGACCTACAACCAAATATCTTTAGTCTATGGTATTCAAGTAACAAAAAGCATGGCCACCAGAGCCCTTTATGAAGCAAGAGATCTTTCAGTAAGAAGATCCTGTGCCTAGACCAAATATGAACAAATATAGAACTAACCAATTAAATTCTGCTAGATTGGAATTCCTCTGTGCTTTCTCTTGCTCCTTGACCCTACACCATAAGCAGCCAAGTTCCAAAACCCTCCAATCAAAACTTGCCCCACAAGCATTACCTCACATCACCTTATTTTCCCTAACCCTTAAAACTTGTCCAGATCCCAGATCAGGGAGACAGATTTGAGCCATGCCTCCTATGTGCCTGTAGGTTAATTTAGCAACAAAAGCTTTTTCTTTTCTCAAAAGCCAGTGCCATAGTATTGGCTCCTATGCACATCGGGCAGTGGGTTCTTGCTTGGTAACAGTGGTACCTGGCATATTGACAAATCATTACAGTACTTCATATGTCATTGGAAACGTCACGTATCACAGAAATTTAGAATAAAACTTCAAAATTCCATCTCTAAAATAATTTATGAAAGTAAATGATAAGTTTAATTTTTACTAATGAGTAAGAAAGGCTTAGAGACTTGAAATTACTCATACTGCTCTAGTAATGAGTAAAGAGAGGAACATGGAGCCTTTACAAGGTGGGGCAGTTATGGGAGGTTATCACAATAAAGCACAGTTAATGATAAGGTTTGAAATGCAGATTTAAGGCTTTGCCTTTTCAATTAACAGTTACTGGATATTTAGAGTCATCCTTCTCTTCCTGGTATAAGAGTAAATTCTATTGTTTTAGAGATTTTTCCATGTCTCCTTTTTCTCAAAAAATAATCAACTCAAAACAATCGTTAGGCCAAAGAGGAATATTTGAGGATGGCATACTTCTGCTACCCTTCAGTAGTCATCATGTCACTCAGTTTCAAAATTATGTATCCTTTTTGTTGTTGTTGAGTTGTATTTTATTTATTTTTATTTGATTGAATTTACTACCCGATGGTGGACCAGCACTTCTCTCTCTGCCTGGTTTTATTTTAAATACTAACCTAGAGTTTCCTACGTGATCTCATATCTGGCCCGTCCTACATTTAGCTATGTTTGTCAGTTCCCCCGTATCTTTTTTAGGCTGCCGTCTTTGGTCAGGGCAAGAGTACCCCATTGACATGGGAGCTCCTGCCTCCCTGCCTCTCATTCAGATGTGTATAACTTCCCCCAGCTATGTCAGTATTCACCATATATTCTGAAAGTCACGTATGCCTTTTGCCCCAGGACAGTAACACAGCTGTCAACTAGCTATTATAATGCAAAGTATCTTAATCACCTAGGGGCCCCTGCCCCACTCTGCACCCTCTTGCATTATGACAAGGTTAATTTCCTTTAGGAGATGGCTGGGGTCTATAAGGTGAACCTGACTAGTGCTGATCAGGCAGTTCCTAATTGACTGGTTTAAGACTCCACTTACTGGAGAGTCAAAACTAGAATTAAGTGACTTAGGGCTTTGCATAATCGACTTCACTTTGGACCTGTTGTCATGTTTTTAACAATATGCAATTTTTGTTTAAGATTTATATAAACATTAGGACAATACATTAAGAATGATAAATTCCATAGATAAAATGAAGAAAATAAATCAGAATTTTATAATAGTGCAAGATGTTTCATTGATTTATATTGCTCTTGAATTGCATTCAGAAACTATGCATTACTGATGTGATTTGAATCATACTTTAATTTCTTCTTACATTATTCATGTAAGAAAAAACCATTCCAAGCCATGGGAATTCTAAAGGCAATGTCCATTAATTCTACCTTTCTAAGTTTCAAAGGAGATTGAGAACACCCATACTGTGAATGTGTACATATTATAAAAGTACATTTTTGGAATCATATTAGTACCATCGTGTCAGCTGTTGACATAAGAAATGTCCAAACCCGTAGAGAATTTTTTAAAGAGTTTATTAGAACCAAAACTAATGACAATTGCTGGGAAGCAAGATCTCAAAAGCCTTGGAGAATGAGTTTTGCAGCTTCTTTCATGCTTTTGAGATTAAGGAGGAAATGTAAGGAAGAGTACATGGAGGTTGGAGAAAGCAAGATAAGAGTTGAATTTCAGGATAGTTTCTTTTCAGGGTGGTTATGCTTATTTCAAAGGTGTATTATTCCTAATGCACAAAAACAACGGACAGGGCTTACTTAAGGCAAAGGCAACCTTTTGCTAAAGAAGTTATATGCTTGTGTCATGATTAACTACCCCATTAGAAATTTATAATTGGATAACTTTCTGGGGTTCATTTCCATAGAGCCTCTTTTTCATCAACACAGTTGTGAGCCAATGGCATTTATTGTGTACTGATTTATAGAGGAAACCAACAGATTCTTGTCATTAAAGTCATAGTAGAAGTTAGTCAAGTGATTTGGTTGAATGAACTAATTCGAATCCTGTGAAATATGAACCAGCAAAAGATTAACACAACATATTTGGAAGTGAAGCTATACAGAAAGAATACATCATAGTAAAAATGTTAACATAAGAATAATTGATTTGCAGAGAAATAGATCAATTATCCCTATAATTCTTAGCTTTATCTGGTTCTAAAAGACTTCTATTCTTAGACAATCTCTGAGGAATGTAGAGGAGTTGCAGAGGACTTCATGCATGGCCCGATGTTTGTGACAAAAGAGCAATAATAATTTATGACTGCTTTTATTAAAGTGTACTGATTTTGTAAATTTATAATGCATAAAACAAATGAACACATTCACTATCTCATAATGCTGCAAAAGATGTCCGGTTTCTGTTTCATCTTGTGATGCTGCTGTCTTGCACCGTGCTTTCCTGTTTTGGAACATGACTCGGCAGTTTTCAACCCTAAAAGCCACTGACCTAGATATTTGGAGAAGTCCTTCCCGAAGGCTTCATGCAAATCAAACAGAGTGTATACTTTTTATGCCAGACTGTAACCAAACAAAAATGGGGATTCAGCTGTCTGTTGCCACAAAAGCCAAAGTCATGAAGCAAATGCTAGTGCAAAAGGAAAGAGGTTTTATTTGAGTGCTGAGCGACTTGGAAGAAGGACCGACTCCCATCTTAAAGCCCATCTTCTCTTTCCATATGATAAAAGCCCAACCATCTTCAGCAAGGCCAAGACAAAAGCCAATGTCCGGAGTTCCTAAAAATATAGTCCTTCAAAGCCCATCAACAGCTGTTAAGTGGTCTTAGTCTCCAGATAGCTTAGCGGGTTCCTGGCTGCTGTCCATTTCAGGCTCCTTCCTGGGGCCTGCCTGTGGAGCCTGCACAGCCTTGGGCCATGCAGCTGCTGGAGCCACGTGGTGGCATGCTCCCAGGCAGGAGAGCATGTGAATGTACCAGTGAGTGCATCACCAGGTGCGCAGGAGAGGTTCTCTCCTGGAGGCTGTGGAGAGCCATTCCACATGGCTGTTAAGACCACATGCCTCAAGGAGAGAACAGGCCAAGGAACCATGTGACCGCATGAGCTAGAAAGAGCTTCTTTGTTCCCTTGGGATTATATTAGCTTGGGTATGAGACAGACTAGGTGCTTTCTTAAAAAGACCAGTTAACTTCCCAAACTTCTGTGTGCTTTTGGTGGGTCCACCTCTAAACCAATCCCTTCTGTCCCCAGGCTATACTAACAGGACTTTTCGGTCCAGCACCTCACCCTGTGCCATTTTGACTTCTATGGTGGCACATGTACCTGCCTTCCCCTGGTTCCACCTCCAATCAGAAAAAAAGTAGGGTTTTTTTCTCTCTCAATTCATCTTGTTAGTTTTCCACACTTGGGCCCTATCCATTGATATTTCTAGCTTTTCACACGCTCAGTGTAAGAGCCTCCCCCTGCCACCACTTGGCCAATGGGGTGGGGTGGGGGGCAACTCCTTGATGCTCGAAACAGACTGTCTATTGGTAATAGGGAGAGGTTGATAAGGAAATGAATGCTCATAAGGTCTCACAGTCTACAGGTTACTTGTTAATTGCTGAGGAAGAAAGATAGCTTTCACATGAAGACATCTGTGGGTCACCACCATAACCAGATGAGTAAACTCAGCGTCACTTATAACTGGGCACTCTGACCTGCTGTGTTTCCTGATGGAACATCCTGAGAACTACAGCATAGCACATATGAATTTTCCTTGCCTGAAAAGTTTATTCAGTCATGAAAGAATAATTAAAACAAGACACTGGCTTCATCTTTTCAAAAATGTCAAATAAGTGTGCAATTTAAGGCAACGTATCATATTAGCCTTAGCCTGATTGCCTGGTATCCTCTGGCATGAGAATTATTTTGCTGATTATTTTTAAGAAACAGCAAACACAGAAGAAGCCCTGAAGACTGAGTAGGAGTTACACTTTTGCAAGGGATATTTACATTTATAAGGGAAATTTACAATTTTAAAGGTATTTCCCCTTCTGTACCAGGGAGAGGTGCATGACTCTAATGTTCTAGAAACTGAAACTCTTGTCAATGAAGAAGACAAGCACTTAAATCTGCATAGCAACCATACCTTTGTTTACTGACCTTTCCCTCATAACCTCCCATAACTGGCTCCCTTCCCCCCAACATCTTCTTTTGTCTTTAGCTGCAGGATTGTATTTAAGGTGATTGCTTGGGCTATTTAAAAGAGTTACTTGGTTTTCTCAGTTCTTTCCCATGTATAAAGGAGGTATACATGTTATTAAACTTCTGTTCCAGTTTTTATTGGCAATCTGTCTTATATTACCGGGGTGGGAGGTGGTGGTCTCAGCCAAGAATCTAAAAGGGTAGAGGGAAATGATTTTTCCTCTCATACAGCACCATGTTCACCCAGAGGATGGGAGCACAGCACAAGTAAACTAGACGCCAGGGGATAAGGGCATGAAAGCAGAGTATCCAAAGCATTTGTTAAAATGGTCTTTTGCCCCACCCCTTCCTTCTGGAATCACTGTTAAAATCACAATAACACTTTTGATTGTATAATAACAACACTGATGATGTATGTGAATAAAATGTTCTGTATAATTGAGGAAATTATTGGCTACACACAGTTGATCAGTGAATAGATTTTTTTGATCTATCACTCTTTAGCATAAACATACAATTTAGTTAAGTAATAATTCCTACTGGTATGGAATTTTAAGTTTCATTCGTAAATGAGCAAAACATTAAATAATTACACATATGTATTATTTTCTCATTTTCATGCCAAATTAGCGCAAATTCAATGCCTTAAAACAATACCCACTTTTTATCTCTCAGTTCTATCATGAAAAGTTCAATGTGCCATGGCTGCGTTCTCTGCTCAGGCCCCACAGGATGAAATCAAGGGATCAGCCAGGATACACAGCAGATCTGAGGCTCTTTTTTTTTTTTCTTTCCCCAAATAGAATGATTGGTTTGGATAGGTTACATTAAAAAAAATTGAGTATGTGGGCTTTGCAAAATAAATTTGAAGAAATTGAAATGGTGAACATAAATAGACATAATGCATTCTACAATGAAGAAATAGTTTTAATATTCTTGAGAAGTACTTATGAGTTAAGATATTTTCTTAGTTCTGTTAGAGGTGACTTAATGCAGTGGTAGAAAATTAGTGAGATTAGTTTTAAAATTAATTGTAGAATGAGTTTAAAGCACTTTCCTTCTGTATTATACATACTGGTGTCTCTTTTCCTCTCCTTCTCACAGACATATACCAATAATGTGTGCATGTACACATATACACACATCTGCAAACGTATACGCTAACTGGAACACAAAGGAATCTTTTAACCCACTGATTGATTTTACAGCTACAAAAAGCTACAGCTACAAAAATCTGGTTGCAGAATCACTTAGTGACCATTTAATAAATATAAATCCATCAGCCAGTGACTCATATACTCCAGAACTGGCCAAATAGATTATGCTCATATCAGGAGAATGAGTAAATGGAGGTATTTATGTTCTGGAGGAGCAATATAAAGAGAATTTGAAATTTTCCATCATGACAGCATCAATATCTCCTAAAATGTTTGAAAGCTTAATGATACTTTATTCAACAAGAAGAAACTTATTAGTTATCGCCCAAAGAAGTATGAGGAATGGAATAAAACCTGTCTTTAAATAAAGGTCAAGCAAATGTCAGGGGGAAGCATCAGTTAATCAGAGGAGGGCAATGAAATTACTAAAACCTCTGTGACCTGCTTCCCTGCAAATAATTATGATGGTGAGAAATCTGGCTAATGTATAATTATATGTCCCAATGTAAATTAGTTGATAGAATAATCCTTATAAAATTCAGTGGACTGATAGTAGTTGGAGAGGATTTGAGGACAATTTTGAGTCAGGGACACAAGATGAACTGTTAGAATTCAAAATTTGGACATTACAGGAGGTGGGAACTAATAGATTATTTTGATCTTTGTAATAAGTCCCTGTTTCTGTGATCCATCAGTTAAATTATATTTTTCTAACCAAGACATATTACATAAGACATACATTAAAATTCTCATGCGTTGTGGCTTCCTTAGAAGAACTATAAGGTAAAGACAAAGTCAGGGTAATTTAATTCAGTTGACATAGCAAGAAAAAAAATAGTTGTCATATGTGGGAAAGAAACAGGGATTTGTGATATAATAGTAAAATGCTAAGATCAAGATTCTTTGATAGCAAAGATCAAGAATAACAAATTTTCGATTTCTGGGTTAATTTTATTAATAAGCTGTGTTCATAAGCACTCAAGCAGGGGTGTGCAACCTGTGGCTTGCGGGCCGCATGCAGCCCAGGATGGCTATGAATTCAGCCCAACACAAAATCGTAAATTTACTTAAAACCTTTTTTTTGCTTGTCAGTTTTCATTAGTATTTGTGTATTTAATGTGACAACCCAAGACAACTCTTCTTCCAGTGCAATCCAGAGATGCCAAAGGGTTGGACACCCCTGCTACAGATACTTAGGTATAACATCTAGATTGAGTTTAAATGAACCACATTCATTAATTAGAGAGCATCCCCATCTCCATCCTAATGATCATAAAAATAAAAATGTTTTGATAAAGCATCTGCAGTGGACTGGTTATGGTTATTTTCTCAAGGATGGCTTAGCATACTTAAATCAGGAAGGGCTTTAGAAACTAGAAGTATGTGAAGGAAAAGAATAGTTTAAGCAAAAAATGCAAATACTTTGAGTTATTTTAATTATAAATACTAAATATACTACTACCCTAAATAATTTACAAGCACATATAGGTATGCTGTATTTGGATGGCATTTATCATATGACCTCACATGGTTTACATCCAAATTAAGTACTTTTCATTTAGTTAAAGTTTAAATAACTGTCTTGTTCATGGCATCACAATGGATACTTATAAACTTAAAAAAATGACATTACTTCTGGAGTGCATCCAAATTTAACAATTTAGAAGTTACAGAAAAAAAAAAGGATAATTTCACCTAAGATTCCCACTGTTAATATTTTAGTATTTTGGGTTATCCTTGCCTGTCTGTACGCGCCTATCTATCTATATGGTGCCTATGAGCACACATAGATATTGAATTTAAAAATATATGTGTATGTAAACAAACTTGTTCCTCAAATGTTTGTGGAATGCTCCTCCCACCACCCCTACCCTCACTCCTCTACAAATACACATGTCATCTCACGGGGTGAGCATTTTGTCTCCCACACCCTGGATACATTTAGTCAGGAGATGGGTCACCTTCTTTAAACTTCACTGCCACTGCCAGACAACCTTCCCTCCACTCTTATCTAAATTTTCCTGCTGCATTTGGTTTCAAGCCACCTGGCTCTT
>CM052552.1:50866146-50890975 GCA_028533065.1 Trachops cirrhosus
ACAACCTGTCCTCTATTTCAGTGTCTTTTGTTACATTTTACTTGTTTCTTTGTTTTGTTTGTTGTTCAGGTTCCTGTTAAAGGCAAGATCATATGGTGTTTGTCTTTCTAGTGCACTGTTGGTGGGATTGCAGACTGGTACGACCACTGTGGAAAACAGTATGGAATTTCCTCAGAAAACTAAAAATGGAACTGCCTTTTGACCCAGCAATTCCACTGCTGGGATTATGCCCTAAGAAGCCTGAAACACCAATCCAAAAGAACCTATGCACCCCAATGTTCATAGCAGCACAATTTACAATAGCTAAGTGCTGGAAGTAACCTAGGTGCCCATCAGTAAATGAACGGATCAAAAAATAATGGTACATTTACACAATGGAATACTACACAGCAGAAAGAAAGAAGGAGCTCATACCCTTTGCAACAGCATGGACGGAGCTGGAGAGCATTATGCTAAGCGAAATAAGCCAGGCATTGAAAGACTAGCTCCGTATTTACTCCTCCTGTCTTCATGTTGATTCCCGCCATACCCTGGATGATGGCAATGTTCCAGACTTTCATTGCAGTTCTTCACTTTCTAACTGTCAGTGTCTTTTTATCCATGTCCCACTTCACCACCAATTCCATGGCTGTGTCACAAGCCATGTCTCCACCCAGAGCTGCTATACTTCTAACATGAAACACTCATACTTCTGCCCTATGACCCCAAACACTTGTCCTCTCACTCTCACATTGGGGAATTCCCATTTTGCCAGTCCTGTGACCTATGGACACCTTGCTTCTAACTCTATTTCTTGCCAAATTAGATTCAATTATGTATCACTTTACCACCTCTCTTAACAGTACCTGAGATCCCTTGCTTCACAGTCTTTATTCAGACTTGTTTGGCAAAACCCCATGGATGGATCTTTGCAAATCTAGACCACCACCAGCTGCAGAGAATGGAAGAAAATCCCATCTGTGTAGATTGTCAAGGCCTTCATGTTCAGTGCTGATTGGAAGGTCTCTGCATCCTTATCCAGTTTTCTCTGATTGTCTACACTTGCTTCTTCAAATCTTCAGCCAAAGGATAGATCAAGGTGTTCCCACAAAACAGGGAGCCGAATTGTCTGGTGCTGTAGGCTGTTTCTTCCCCAAAGGACTAAATCTTTATCCAGGGACTTCATTTCAAATATCCTTGCTTTGTCTTGACCTTCAACTTTTGCCAGGAAGGAGGAGGAAGCTAGCACAGGAAACTGGGCAGTTACAGTACTTTATCTCCCTCTAAATGGGAATAAATGTCAGAACTGTAACTGTGACTATTTTCTCCTCAAATTGCCTCGGGGCTCCCACACCCCATGTTGCCCTGGCTCTCCTCTCATCTCTCTGACTGTTCCTTCTAAGAATCCCTCATGGGATCTACTTCATCTATGTATCCTTTTAAATTAAAGTGGTACCTTGGTACTCATTGGTAATTTGTGCTGGAACTCGTGATGAGTGCTGAAACCTACAAGTTCCAAACTGTTCATGAACTACCCCTGAGGCTGATGCATCAACCTCTGTTTCATTGGAAGAGAGGGCTCCTGAGTGGCAAGCAAGCGCTGAGTGCTGAAACTTTTTTCTCATCAAACTGCGATGAATACAGGGTTTGAGGAGTCCTGAAGCCAACGAGTACTGAGGTATGACTATTTGTGAGAATATGAATTCTATCTTAGCTCCTTTTTTTCTCCCTTCCATGGTTACAGTTATAATCCATGGACTATATCTCCAAACTGGATCCCTATGCAGAGATTCAGGAATTTATATTGAACACTAACATGAAACAAATTGAACTTCCCTTTCTGAAATCATCTTCTTCCAAATGCCCCATCTCTGTTTTTGTACCTACCACCCACACTGGTATCCAGTCCAGAAACCTGCGTGCCATCCCGAACAATGTCTTCTCTCCACTTCCAGTCCATCAATTCCCATCCCTTTTCTCTCCTGAGTATCTGTCAAATCCACTCACTTCTCTCCCTCTCCACTGCACCTACTCACATTCAGGCAGCCACAATATCTTTCCAAGATCACTGTGGTGGTCTCTAATGTTCCTCCCTTTCCCACACTTTCCCACACCATCATCCTTTGCACTGTGGCCACAGTGATCCTTTGAAATTTAAAATCCAATTTTGTCATTCCCAAGCCTAAAATCTTTCCATAGAACCCCATTTGTATCAGGATGAAGCCTGCAAAGTCCCAATGGCATGGTCCCAGCCAATGGCTTCTTTCTCATTTCTGGATATCTTTCTCTCTATGTCAAAACCACGTCATACTTCTTGAGTTCTTTGAGCATCTATATTTTTGCTGATGATCCTTCTTAGAACTGGGGCATTTTCCCCTATCACAACCCACACATGTACAGATCCATACCCCTGCAAGTAGGGGTTTTATGTTTCCCTGCTGTTCCTTCATAGCTCTGCAGTTCTGCTATCATGACCCTTAACTGCACTGTGATTTAACCTTCCTATATCCATACTCATTCTAAGTACTTATATCTATAATGTTGGTGAGAGTGCAATTAAAATTTCTCTTTTTCACCCTATATCTACAGTGATTAACGCAGTGCCTGGCCTATAAAATGTATCAATCTATACTATAGAATAGATAGTGTGAATTACACTCCATGAGGAAAGCACATCTTAACTATGCAGTTTCATAAAGAAGTTGATTTTATGTGGATTAGTGTATTCTGAATAACAAGACATTTTTAAAAGTAATTTATTGAAAAATGCTGTTGGCAGGATAAGAACTTTATATATATAGATATCTATATCTATCACTATATATATATAAAAGTTTTATAAACACTGTCAAAATTAAAAAGATTGTCTGACTAATCCTAATGTTATATTCTAGTATACTAGGGAGGCAGATTTGAGATAGCATAACATAGTGGTAAAAGCAGCAGATGAAAAGTTATAAAATCTGAATGGAAATTCTATTTTGTGTGCTAAACCTCACTAATTTGCCATATGGATTTTATGTATATCTTTTAGAACCTCAAACTTTGCACCTATTATTAAAACAAAATAATCATTGCTTGGGAGGGTGGCAGGATATTAATAATGTTTATTTTATGTATTTGAAGGCTTCTTGAGGACAAATAGACTATAAATACCTGAAAGGTGTTATTATTATTATTATTATTGCTATTATAATAGTTATTATTTTTAATTGTTTCATTTTTTCATAAGATCTTTCCACAAAAATGAATGAGGAATTGCAATACGATAAATAATATTTCCATATCAATAAAATCTGCCCTGGCTGGCATAGCTCAGTGGATTGAGTGTGGGCTGCGAACCAAAGCATCACAGGTTCAATTCCCAGTCAGGGCACATGCCTGGGTTG
This sequence comes from Trachops cirrhosus, assembly GCA_028533065.1. Taxonomy (NCBI): domain Eukaryota; kingdom Metazoa; phylum Chordata; class Mammalia; order Chiroptera; family Phyllostomidae; genus Trachops; species Trachops cirrhosus. Next base: position 50,869,515 of record CM052552.1, read on the forward strand.
CGTGCTAGGTCCCCGGTGGGGGCCACGTGAGAGGCAACCACGCATTGATGCTTCCCTCTCTCTCTCTCTCTCCCTCCCTTCCCCTCTCTAAAAATAAATAAATTTAAAAAATAAAATCGTAAAAAATATTTTAAAAAATCTGTTGTTCTTAGATTATTTGGGAAGAAGTCTTTAGGTTAAGAATAATGCATCCATTTGGGGAAATATTTCCAAAGATGGGTATCATAATTCTGAAATGTTTTAAAATATATTTAGAAATAGGTGTAATGATACTTGCTAACTTATGTTTAGTGTTTTCTTGGTGTATGATGCTCTGCAATGTGCCTTACATTCGTCGTTTCACTTAGTCCTCCCAACCACTCTGAGTTAGATAATCTTGCCGAGCCCACTTTACAGATTAGGAAACTGCATCCAAAGAGGTTGAGAAGCTTACTCTTACAGGTGTTGTGGTCTAGCTGGATAGAAAATTGCTTGTCTCGTGCAGACATGGCTGTGTGTATGCAGGACTGTGTGTGCCTACATTGTGATTAAATTATATTTTGGTCTTAAATATACTGAGATGTGGTCTGTTTCAACTAAAGTGTTTCATTTGGATATAAATTTATTTTGAACCCAAAGGTGTTTCTGCCTCTATCACATTTGCAGTTCAAGTTTTATTTAGGCTAATTTGGAATGCTGAGAAATTTCAAGGTGATATAAATACAGTTGAAAATAAGAGTATTTTGAGGGCAATGTTTCTATGTAGTAGTCTGATGATACGAAAAATGAAGCTGTTTTGTTTGTTAGTATTAATTTGTTTTCTGAGCATTGTTAGATCTCCAAAAAGAAATATATTCTTTTTAAAATGCAGTTAATTTACTTAAAATTCCTTCTTGGATACCATACAATAAGTAGAGTGGGATCTATTTGTCCACATGCAAGTAGTAATAACAGAATATTTTACAATATTCAAAGAACCTTATTTCACCAACAATTATAAATACTTAGGTGTAAATATATTATATAAAAATTTAAATTAGGAGGAAAATAAAACATCAAAGAAAGAAGATGATGGATCTAAGGAAGAGGTAGAGATAAAAGACAAAAGGGCATATAGTTACTTTCAGAAGCTTGTACATGCAGCCCAGTCTTGTTTTGGTCACTTCGGTGTCCCCAAGGACTCCATTCCCTTCCTATTCCAGATACTATAAGATGGTGACTATTACATTTTTCACCAAATCCCTTGCTTGGGTTTGTGTCATATAATAAGATTCAGTGCATTCTTTGGAATCATTAAAACAAATACAACAACTTTATTCTAAACTGTAAATTATGAGAGGAGTGTTAAGAACAAAATTTTGCAGATATAAATTGTTTAGTAAGCATGCACTTTTCATTTTTTCTAAACACCTGATGTTTTAGTTAAGCACTAAAAAACTCTGAACTTCAGTTTCTTCACTTGTGAAATGACAACTTGAACTATAGGTAAGAAGAGTACATTTGAACATGCAAAACTGAAAAGTTACACATTTCTGTATAAATAAAATATCAACCTTAAGTCTCACACACAGTCTTGCAGACACGTAAGGAGGGCTCGCTTTTCTTTGACAGTATCTCCTCGTAGATGACACATGGTCCTCTATTCATATGTGTTTTTTTATTCCGTGTCAAAACTAGTTAAATTGCATTGGCTGCATCAAGCTATGTTATTAATATTTGTTATTAATTTAAACAGGAATTTATGCCCGTCGATAGTTTTAGCAATCAGAGATTCGCTACCATTATTCTCACCACTAGGCTAATTTGCAGGCACAGCAGAAGCGAGGGTTGATCACTGTAAATAGAAGGGTTATATTTAGAATTTCTGCATCTATACTGAAGAATGAGCTAGACTGAGCTAGCTCAATGTTTCCTATATATTATTCTTTTCAGCTTTTGAATAAGACAAACCTCCATAGAATTAATTAGCTAATATTCAAGTTTCTATACAGTGAGAAATTAATATAGCAGATATCTTAAAAGTTTAAAGACTTGATAATAAAATAGCCTTAATCTGAGAATTCTTTTTTTCAGGAATTAATTCTATCTTTCATTTTCTGTTTGATTTATTGAAATTTTTACTTAAGTAAATTTTAATAATTTATTTTCATTTTGGGGGAATCATTCATTGGGCATTCAAAATTCATTATCCAACTGTTGTAACATATTATTATTTTAAAAATCTTTCTTCATGTACAGAGAATGAGAGGGAGGAATTAGCAATATTTTATTATTATAATGTACTTGCACTCCCTGTGAAGTTTTATAGTGTCATTTGAAAGTGAACCTGGGTTAGTTGCAAATGTGTACTGCAAACTCTAGGGTAACATTTAAAAAAGTTTTAAAAGTGTAATTGATGTGCTAAGAAAGGAGAGAAAAGGGAATCATATAAAGAGCTCAATTAAGTCCACAAGTCATCACCTCATACCTGTTAGAATAGCTATTATCAAAAAGACAAGAGATAACAAATGTGGTGAGAAAGTGAAGAAAAGTGGGCCCTTGTGCATTGCAGGTGGGAATGCAAACTGGTGCAGCTACTGTGAAAAACAGTATGGAAATTCCTCAAAAAATTAGAAAAGCAGCTACCATATGACCCAGCAATCCCTCTTCTGGGTATTTGTCCAAGGAATTTTAAATCACTAACTTGAAAAGGTATCTGTACCCCAAGTTCATCACAGCATATTTTGCAAAAGCCAATACATAGGAACAACCCAAATGTCCATCAACAGAAGAGTGGATGAAGAAAATATGGTATATAGTGGAAAATTATATATATATATGTATACATATATATAAAGCCATTTTTAAAAAAAAGGAAATCCTGAGATCTGTGACAACATGGATGAACACTGAGGACATTATGCTAAGTGAAATAAGCCAGATCCAGAAGAATAAATACTGCAGGAGGAACTTACATGAACTATCTAAAATAGTCAAACTCATAGAAGCAGAGAATAGAATGGTGGTTGCCAATCATTCTGGAAGAGGGGAAATAGCAAGGTATTAGTTAAGAGGCATGAGTTTGTTACACAAGATGAATAAGTCCAAGAGAACTTTTTCTTTGTACAACATAGTGCCCATAGTTAATAATATTGTATTATACACAAGAAAATTTTATAAGGCAGAACTTATGTTGTATAAAGAGAGCAGGAGGAAATGTTTTGAGGTAACAGATATGTTTATGGCATAGACTGTGGTAATGATTTCATAGATGTATACTTCTCTTCAAAATCCCCATGTTGTGTACAGTACGTTCACACAGATCCTTTTAGGTTTTAATTGTCTCGCTCCTAGAGCTCATGCATGTACTCCAAGGCTGCTTTTGTCAGTTCTTCTTGGCTAATAGTTTAGATAACAGCTTATCTCACCCAATCTGCTTGTGTCATATGATTACTTTTGCTTGTTAAGTTTACTTGTTCAATTGCAGCTATGGTTTTGCATTATATTAAAAAATTCATCAAAAATATACTGATGGCTGAACTACCACACAAATAAAAATGGTAAGTATGTACGTGATTAAAGAATATCTGTGTACATGATGATTTTACAGAAGAAGTTAGAAAAATGTGAAGAGGAATAAATAATAAATATCTGCAAAGCAGTTTTTAATGGAGGTATAATTGACATTCAACATATTAGTTTCAAGTGTACAACATAATGATTTGATATTTGTACATATTGTGAAATGGTCACCACAATAAGTTGTTAACATATGTCACCACACATAGTTACAAAACATTTTTTCTTATGGTGAGAACTTTTAAGATTTACTCTCTTGGCACTATATTATTACTAACTATAGTCACCATGTTGTACATTACATCTCCAGGACTTATTTTATAAGTGCAAGTTTGTACTTTTGACTCTCTCCACGATTTTTCCCACTCTCCATCCCTTGCCTCTGGCAACTACTAAACTAATCTGTTCTCTGTATCTTCAAGCTTGGGTTTAAAAAATATTTTTGTTTTTTTGTTTTTTTTTAGATTCTGCATATAAGGGAGATCACACTGTATTTGCCTTTCTCTGACTTATTTTACTTAGCCTATTGGCTCTCAAATTCCATCCATGCTGTCATAAATGTCAAGATTTTCTTTGAAAATCTGTTTAATTGGATTGTTGGTGAATTTCTGCCAAGTATTTTCTGCCATAAAGTTGTGGCAAATTGTGGCATAATTCCATCATGAAGTTCAACATTTTCAAAGAACAGGGATACCTGTGGTATACCAATAAAGTTTTCTCAAAATCAGGATTAAATTATACTTCATAAAATTAAATTGATGCTTTTTGTTGGTGAACATAGAGGATGAGACCAAAACCACAAAAGCATATTGAGAGGTTTATAAAAATGCACCAAAAATAAAAGAGCAATAATAATACATGGATTGCATATTGAGAAAGAACTTACAATATCATTTCAAATATATAATTGTAGAGAAGACAAAATAGGTGAACACATTTCCTTAAATGTTTCGGTAGGATATTCCACAATACTCTGACATATGACGTGAAAATGAAACTACTCATATGTTAGCAGTCATTTCCCAAGTGATACCTGCAAAAGGGGATGTATCTACAACTGTTTGTATGTGTGTGGTACACATATGTGAGGGAAGTCTCTGATGATATTTTGTTCTGTTTATAACTGAAAGCCCATAATGGAGAAGAAATTTTTGTCATTATGCTAAAAATTCATGAAACTGAAGAGACTTTAAGACAAGTGTGATAGAGCAAGAGACATGGGGACAGTAGGGGATAGAGGTTTATATGAATAAAGGAGGTTGCCACTGAATCTTTAATCACAGGAAAATGTGGGCAGTTAGCTTTATCCTCTTTATTTGATGTTAATGAAATGGTAAAATTGAAAATGCTGTTAAATGATAGCCACTGAGTTACATATTTCAATTTGTGTTGTGAAGATACAGGCTCTAATTTCCAAATGCTGATTTATCAGTATATCACTGGGTCACAACAGAGGTAATAAATGTTGATATACAGCCTACATGCTACTTGCTAAAACAACAAATGTACTCAAAGCTGTGTCTGCCTAAAGAAACACATGAATTATTCTTCGCACAAAGATACCATCAGCTAAAACTATGTATATCCAGAACGATGCCCTTTCAGATAGAAGAATGACATATTTTAAAAATTATACAAAGGGTCTGTACAGATTAGGGAAGCGTTGGTAACAGAATCTAAATAAATTTCAAGCAACACTGAAAATTATTCTTACCTTTGCCTCTCTATCCCAAGTTAAGTCATTTTGCCTTTTGCTATTGAATATAATAAGCTTGCCAGCAACCTGGGACCAGGCCCACAACCCAGGCATATGCTTTGACCAGGAATCATCCTGGGACGTTTCACCTTGCAGGACTAGCTCAACACACTGAGCCGCGTGGTCAGGGCAACCGCCTGGACCCAAAGAGTGCGCGTGTTGGGCGGCACACACATGGGGCAGTGCAGTGCCTCCTCTCGAGGTGGGTCAGACAAGTTGAGCACGGAAGCATGGATACACACAGGAGAGCACAGAAGGGAGACCGAAGGTGGACCGAAGGCAGAACTCCAGCCTGGCAGCCTGCTCCCCATCTGGGATGAGGTAGGATGACCACCAAGTGTGCCTGCGAGGAGGGCATGGGTGAGTGGGGGGGGCATGCCCATGAGGCCACCAGGCCGGTGCACGGCGGCCAGCCGGCACTTGCGCAGTCTGTGCGGGATGGGGTGGGGGGTTGGGAGCATTGGGCCGGGACCCTAACGGAGCTGCGCATGCCTCAGAACATTTGGGGCAACACATTTTAAAAGTATATTGAAAGACCTGTCATTGCATGATGTTACAAAATATGGAGGAATTAGGAGATCCAAGGAATGAACCATCTGTCAATTTAAGAGACCCATAATCTGAACTAACTGAATATAAATAAAGCAGTAACATGTAAAGATTTTAAACCAGCACTCAAATAATTTGCAACAAAGAAGAGCCCATGGCCAGGTAGATGGCTTTAGTAGTCAATCTATCAAATAATTGAAGAAGAATTAACAGCAGTCCTCAAATTCTTCTAAAAAATAGTGGAGTGATTATTTCATAACGTTATGATGCTAAGTGTTACTCTGTTACAAAAGCCAGAGAAAGACACTATAAAAAAGCCTACAAACCAGTATCCTCCAAGAATATAAATGCAAACATCCTCAACATGACAGTAGCGAACTGACTCTAGCAACATATTAAAAGGATTATACACCATGACAAAGCAGGATTTATCCCTGAGATACAAGGGTGGGTGAACATGAAAATCACTCAATTTAATACACCTTATTAATAAAATAAAGACAAAAAGTTCATTTCATTTGATGCAGAAGAAACATTGACAAAGTCCAATACCCTGCCTAGATTTAAAAAATAAGACAGTAAGAATAGAAGGGAACATCCTCAACTGGATAAAAGCATCTATGAAAAACCCCCAGCTAACAATATACTAAATAATGAAAAACAGAAAGTTTTTTCTGCCTTATATTAGAATGAAGACAAAGATGTCCACTCTTGCCATTGCTATTCAGCATTGTACTGGAAGTTCTAGGCAGGGAAATGGGGCAAGAAAGAGAAATAAAAGCCATCCAAATTGGGAAGTAAAAAGTGACGCTATTGTCACATGATACCTCATATAAATGAAAACTCGAGTCCACTAAAAAATTATCAGAGGCTGTGGAGAAAAGGGAACCCTCATTCACTGCTGGTGGAATGTAAACAGCTATAACCACTATGAAAAACAGTAATTCTGGAGAAGTTCCTCCAAAAATTAAGACTAGAGTTACCACATAAGCCAGCAACCTGTCTTCTGGGTATTTACCTGAAAAATTTGAAAACATTTATTCTGAAGGAGGAGGTAAGGGCCTAAGACTTCAAAGGGAAGTAAGGCGATTTATAGGGAGATGAAAGTAGTTACTGTTTAATAAACAAATGTTTGTTTAACCATCTAGAGACAACAGGTGACAGAAAGGACTTTGATCAAGTGGGCGTTGCTAATTTCCTCCCAGTTTATCACACCTAGTTCATATTATACTGTAGTTATTTATGGCCATAGTTCTTCCCAGAACAAACCTTCTTCCTTAAATTCTTTTAGGCTGTTTGGGGGAAGGTCAAAGTTTCTTTCTTAGTCATTTGTTTCTTAAAAATACATTAATCTCTATGCTAGTGAGACACATTTTGGGATGGCAAGTTTTGTTTCCTTACAATATCAATACCAACCTTCAATTACCAAGTAGAATAAATCAAAGTCTCTATTTGAACTCCACCTGCCTGAATCATTACAACATGACGAGCCGCAAATAAGACACCACTCTCAAGGAAGGGTGAATGGCCAAGACACTGTTTATTGTAACCCTCTGACTTTTATAATGATTCGTTATATAACCTGTTCCTATAGCATCCATTTTTTGTTTACATATAATTTCCTTATTTGGTAGCCTTATGTAAGGTTTCCAGGGATCAATCATTGTTATTCATTATATAACTGGGGTATGTTTGTATATAGTAGCTGGGTGATAAGTAGCAATGGTTACGGAGCATGCGCCCTCCTGCAGCTTCCCAAGTAACCACCCATTTGTGGTTATGGAGTATGCGCCCTTCTGCAGCTTCCCAAGTAACCATTGTCCTGGTTACGAGCATGCGCTGTCCTGCAGCTTCCCGGTAACCATCCTCTGTGGTTAGGGAGCATGCAGCATCCCGCAGCTTCCCATGTAACCAGGTAACCAGTCTACCACAACAACATGTGATTATTGTTATGTGTAAACAATAACAAATGAATGTATTCATAAATGCTAACATTTTTTAAATAAATGAGAAGGCAGGAGATGTGGAAAATCTCTGTACCTTGCTTTTAATTTTTCTGTCAACCTAAAACTGCTCTAAAAAATAAAGTATTTAAAATAGGTGAGTGCTTCTATTGTTATTAAAAACATTATCAGCCTTTTTTTTACTAAATGACCAACATTAAAATTTGCCAATGAGTATAACTTGCATCTTAACGCTTTCCCCATAGAAAGAGCAGGGGAAAGGGATAATAATATAAGGATAAGGTAGCCAGGTATTGAAATGAGATGCTCTCTGACTCAGTTTTGTTTGTGGTCCCAAAGGTCAAGAACAAATCAATTATGCCATACATATCAAGGGTATACAAAGGTTATCATTGATGAGTCGGGAAGACTGTTTCCTTGGAGGGAGTAATTCATGTGCTATTGTTTGTGCTCATCTCTCCTGGGGGACTGGAAAGGGTGTGTTCATCCCATGTTAAGCCAAGTGAGAGAATGGGCTTTAAGAGACCACAGAGGGAACTTTACATGTGATGTTTATGAGAATCTGGGGTTATAAATATTGATATTAAAACCAATGGCTAGAGAATGAGGGCTGCTTTGTGCAGGGGAGGAAAAATAATTTTCCTGTGCCCTTCTAAATTCTATAGGCTGAGATCCCCCTATAATAAAAAGACAGGCTAACAGGATAAAACGAATGGAAGTTTAATCACATGTATACCTCCTATGTACATGGGAGAGACCCAGGAAAACTGACCAACTCTGAAATGGTCCAAGCCACCAACTTAAATATCTTCAGTTAAAGGCAAAGAAAGATGGTAAGAGTGGTGGAGGCAGTTGTGAGGTTATCAGGAAAAGCACAGTAAACAAGGGTAGGATGGTTATGCAGCTTTAGGTCTTAGCCTTCTCTATGGATAAGAGTTGCTAAAGATTTAGAGGCATCCCCCTTTTCCTGGTACAGAGAGGGAGACACCCTTATAAATGTACGTGTCTCTTACAGCAGGGTAACTTTTCTTTCATTTTCAGACCTTCTCTTGTATGTGCAGTTTTTTAAAAAATAACTGTACATTTACTTTAACCTATTCAAAGGTGTTACCAGTAAAAGTCTAGTGCAATAATAATTTTAAAAAACCTGCTCAAAATAGAATCAGAGGCATAGAAACATGGAACATAGGTGGGAGGGGGCTGGGGTGCTAGTTTAAAGAAGGTGAAGGATTAGCAAAGAGCACATAGGTGTGACCCATGCACCCAAACAATGGTGTGGGGATTGATTGTGGGAAGGGGAAACTGTGGGGAGGGGGGCAAAGGGGAAAATTGGGGCAACTGTGATAGCATAAACAATAAAACATAAAAATAATCTGCTCAAAATCTGCTAAAAACCATATTTTGGGGTGACAGATTCTGTTCTCTTTCCTTTGAGAGGCAACGACATCCCACTTGTGGTAGAGTAAAAGTCACCATCAAATACGCAGTAGCTATGGGTTGAAAGCCTATGAGGTGGGGAAAAGGCATTGCCCACATCTTGAAAAAAATAACTTGAAGTTTCTAGTGGGCATATACGAGGAATCCATAAAATTCCCATAAGAAAGCAAATTTTACCCTGGAAAAGAGTCATTTTAGATAACCCTGGATTATCTTGGTATGGGAGAAATTCCCAGAAACTCAGTTCTTCTCGCCAATGCAGAAAAGAATTAAAGATCAGCGAGTCTATTGGTGTGCAAGCAGGGTTAATTAGTGATGTGTTTTCATGGAAGAGAATGGGCCTAGCTAAGGTGGGAGAGAAAGGGAAGAACAAGGGTGGCAAGAGCAAGAGTAAGAGCAAGAGAGCAAGAGAGAGATCCTTTGTTCTGAAGACTTATAATAGTTGGCAGGGAGGGGGAGGGGGAAGAAGTTACATATTGATTGACAGGTAAAGGTGGTGCTAGCTTTCCAGGAAGGGGAGGAGGGCAGCATGAGTACAGAAAGGTGTTAATGGGCTTCTTCCTTTAGGCACTGCTGGGCCCTTTCAGGCCTTTCAGGCCTTGGAGTGAAAGCACAGTTTCAAAGGCTTCCTTTTCCGGACAATGGAAAAGATACAGAGAATTTCAAGGACTGCTGAGTCAGTGGGTGGCACATGTATCCCTCCTCCTCCCCGCATTTGTTTGCTATCTATTCTACCTAACAGTCTCTGAGCCATTCAAACAATACTTTTTTTTGTCTTTCCAATCTATTTATTTTACTAATGCTGGAGAGCTAGAGTCAGTCATTCTACTAGGAAGTAGAGTTGAGGTGGAGGTGGGGTGAAGGAAAGAAAACAGAGCGGGGAAAGACAGTTTAAGGCAGACCTAAGCTGGAAGAGGAGAAGCATTTCTATTGAATATGATCACAGTTTATGTGTTTTATGACATAGTGTGGACATTTAATTACTGAAGTAAGGTTTTCCTATATAACACATATATAGAAATATAGAGGTTCCATGTTTTCCCTTCATTGACAATTTCAAGTAGAATAACTTCAAATGTGATAGGGGACTCAAGACTTGGAAAATTTTAGTTTAAGGTAAAAAGTTGTAAACCTAGCAAGCAATGCATGTTAAAGCTTTTGTTTCAGAAACTACAGATAAGGCCCGTCCTGGATCCTCGGAAAAACAGCCGACCTCCTGGGGCACTGCTAAAGGTTACCGTCACCTGGAGACAACTGGAGGCACCTGGACCTTTGTGTTCCAGGGAGATACAGATGACCACCTGCCCCTGGCAACAGCTAACTGCCCGGGACAGGAATGTTGCAGCTTCTGAATCTCAAAGCCCTCACTGCACCTGGTTTATTCCCTGTTAGAAAAAGTCTGGCCTGGAAAGAGAAGACAAGATGGTCCGTTCGGGTGTGAACGTGTCGTCTTCTCAGATCGCAGGCCATCTGGCATAAAGATTCAATCACTGTCATTGCTTATTGGGTTTGGTAGTGACAGGCAGCCCGAACACCAGTGTCTTTTCCGGTTACAAACGTATATATGTGGTTATATAAATAAGTCTTCAAAAGACTCTAGGTAATTTATACCTGTTCTCACAATATTTAACTTTTACTCAAGATGCTTTAAAAAAATTCCAAATGTCGTTCAGTTCTTTGATGGGAAGCAGACCCAGGATTATTTATAAAATGACAAGTAAGAGGTATTCTACTGCCTTATGGAAGGGAGGCATGTCTGGATAAGAAAAAAAGCAGAAATGACCTTATAATTTGTTGTTCAATATATTTTGCTCTAATTTTGGTAGAATATTCAACAAACCCATGTTTAATAACAGTAAGCAGCACTTGTTGGTATCCCGAAAGGAATAAGCATTTTACACATACTTGTTTCATGTAGTCCTCACAACAAGCAGCATGATTAGATATTATTATTACTAAGCATATGGAGAAAGCGAAACACTGGCTGTGTAAGTTACTATCCTGGAAACGTAAATTAATAAGGAGCATGCCTGAGATTTAAATTCAGGCAGTTTGACTTCAGGGCCCATGATTTTTATTGTTGTGGTTTACTGCTTCTTTGTAATATTAATATTAGAATTCTTTAACTTAAATCTCTGAAGTTCTCAGAAACTCTCTTCCTTGTCTCCAGGAAGATGTCTCATTTCCTGTTGTAAACACAACAGTTATTTTCAAACCTCAGATTATATTAAAATCACCAAGAGAAATCAAAGAAGTATAGACGCCTAGGACTTATTCTAAACCAATTAGGATTGGATCTGTAGGATGTGTTTTTAAAAGCTGCCCAGGTGATGCTGATGCACAGTGAGGGTTGCAAACCACTGGCTTGTGCAAATATAGAAAGATAAAATTAAGTAATCATTTCTCTGAAACCTGACAAGATAATTTACATACAGTATAACTGGCTTAAAATACACTTTTTATATTTGTAATGTTAAATATTTCTTATCTATTTTTGTTAATTTCCTATGCTATGCATAGACCTGAACATTTGTTTTAATTTTGGTAAAATTATATACCCATCAACGTAGCTCCAAGGAGCTCCTCCTACCCTGATCTTCTATAGTAATTATTGCCTTTGCCATTTAGAAGCTAGTTATGTAAGGTCCTATAGCAACTCTTCTGTTTCATATTGGAACAAAAGTTTTTTTTGGTAATTTTAAAAATTAGAAGAACAAATTTGAAAATATACTGCATACTCAATATTTAGAATTCAAAGATAGCAGAAAAGTAAAAGAAAGAATGTGAAAAGTCTGATGCATGATTAATCAACTTTTAATATTGGATGAACAGCATTACAGGCTTTTCCTTTGCTTACAAATAGATGAAAAGATGGATGGAAAGCTAGATTTTTTAAAGAAAATTCAGCTTTTTAAGATATTGACAGATAACAGTGTGTAAGTATAAAGTATACAACATGATAATTTGATATATACTATGAAATTATTATCATATCAAGGTTAGTTAATACATCTATCACCTCTTATAAGTATAATTTCTCTATGTGTGTATCATGAGAATGTTTAGGATCTAGTCTCTTAACAATTTTTAACTATATAATAGAGTATAGTTAACTATAGTTACCATGCAGTATATTAGATCTGGAGAACTTACTCATTTACAACCGGACGTTTGTACCCTTAACCATCACCCCATTTCCCCAAACTCCCAGTCCCTGGCAACCTCCATTCTACTCTGTTTCTATGAGTTTGACTTTTTTTTTTTAAGATTCCTCATATGTGAGATCACACAGTATTCAGCTTTGTCTGACTTATTTCACTTAGCATAATGCCCTCAAGGTCCATCTATGTTGTCACAAATAGCAGTGATAGTGTAGGGGACTAGTTTGTTTTGAATCTGGCAAATGTGACTCAGCTCTGTATGGAAAACCTACAGAAGCGATGTGGTGGGCAGGAGCCAGACCCTCAAACCAGGTTTTCCCGTGGGAATCAGGCCTAGATAATGCATACAGACTGTTATGGCTTGCTCTTGCTAAAACTCCCTCACCCTGGTCTGAAACAACAAATGTGTGTTGTCTATCTTCAAGTTAATTTCCAAAGCCTGTGTAAATTTTCCCAAAGACAGAGCTAATCAGCTCACTGCCTTTCCCTTCTGTGCGTGTTATTTTCATTTCCTTGATTGTACCTAAAATGTAGATAACAATATTCTATGTAATACATAATAAATCCTTCTTTGATGTAAGACCCAAGAAAAACAATAAAAGCCTGTCCAGGCACGGGTTGGTGCACTCTCCTCTTGAGAGAGTGGCCGTGCTGTCCCCCTTTTCTCCACAGGATTGCTGTAGCCTGTGCATTCATTCTCGTCTTTAGTCACAACAGGTGGACTCTGCTGGCTGGAGTCTGCCGCATGATAGTATTGAGGAAAGATAAAGGGCGAAAGATATCAACGGTTCTCAAACTTGGATGTCTACAGAATTGTTTATGACATTTATCGAAAGTGAAGATTCTTATAATATATCCCAGACTTTGGTGCAAGTAGGTATTTACAATTTTTTCAGCGGTAACCTGGGTAATTCTGATGGAAGTTGTTGTCAGACCACATGAAATCAATCTCAGGGAAGAAGGGAAACAGCCAGGTTAGTGGGAAGATGCTGATTCCACCTCCTCGGTCTCAGGGGAGGTATCGGGAAAATGGTACCTTTGGAGAGGGCTGGATTTCAGTTCATCAGAGTTGTTAATAAATAATAATGCTTCCTTGGTTTCAACATAATATGTCTCCAAGAAACTTGAATTTTCGTAATTGAAAATCTGACCTTCAAGATTTGTATTTACTTCTTCATTTGTGTGTTTGTTTCTCACTGTCTCTGCAGTGAGGATAGTAACATCCTTGGTGGAGGTAATGATGAACTGGCTGCCATTCTGAAAGAATTATCCCAGGGTCAAGCATTAGAACCCGCTTTACCTTCCTCCCTAACTTCCATTTTGTGCTGAGGATTCTTCATGTCGCAGCTAGATCCCCAGATTTGTTGGGTGTAGTTTACCTCAACATGTCTCCTTTTAAGACAGGTTTTTTAATGCAGTCAGGTTTTCATGCTATATTGTCCTTTTTTAAAGTTTGTGTATCCCATCAGTATTGATGATTTTTAAAATATTATATGCTGTAAGATCAGGGTGGAGAGAAAATATGTTTGTGTTTTTGCAGAGTTGGAGATTTATGAAAAAATTCACTTACATTTGAGATCCTAGCATAAGAGCAAGCCTGGGGGAATTAGAAAGAATTCTAGAGAGATTTAGCTGAATCCAGAGGTATGTATTTGCATTTCAACAGAAAATGAGACTTTGGAAACATCTCTGGTTTGTAGATGTTTGTAGAGCTTATCTGGCCCTTGGAAAGATGTATTTATATTCTAAAAGGTTAGAGTGAGACTTGGGGATTTTTCCATACCACCTCCATAAAGCAAAGTTAGGAGAGAAGGAGAAGGTAGCTGCCTCTTACTTCTCGATATAAGCAGGGGGAAAACCCATTTCTCTTCATTCCTCACCTATTTATAACAACTCCAAAGTTTGTAAGCATAGGACACTTGCCCTGGCTTTCATCATATCACCTCAGAAGTAAAACTCAAGGTGTGACAACCAATGTGGTCATTATTTGCACTGAAGTGAATTTGCATTTTAAGTGAATGATAAATCTGTGTCTGATCCAGAACATATTATGTGAGAATTCAGGATGTAATTAATACAGATGATTATTAAAAGAATAATAGTGAGTTTTATTCTCATATGTGTGTGAATGTGTTTGTGTGTGTACATAACTGAACAGTCCTCAGCTGCATGATCGACTGATGATTATGGAAGTTCTTTATGGCGTTGTCTTTAATCTGGACATACAAGTGAATGCCTTTATAACATGCATTCTATAAACATTTTATGAGTTTTTTGTAACTTTACTCCTTTGTATTATTGCTTTGCTGATACATTTTTAATGTCTGAATTGAAAAAGAATTTTCATGGGGTATTAGTACAGAGTGGAAAGTGAAATATGACTCTGTATAAATCTTCCCCATTAAAAATGTATGTAGAACTATCTAACCCAAATGTGCATAATTAGAAAGTAGTCTTAGTGAGAGGTCCAGGTTTCATAAGCTAGGAGAGTGAAGGTTGAGTACTTTATTAATATTATCCAAGCTCTAAAAATAAATTTAAAAAGGAGAGTGGCCTTCATTAGATGTTGTATTATCACTTTCTATTTTAGCAGCAAAAAGAAAGTGTTTCATTTTTGTTGGTTTTAAATTAAGTATATGTGTGATGATCTCAATAGTAATAGCATATTTGGTTGTGTTTAGGTCTCCTTTTTATAATTCTATTTGGCCTTTCACATCAAATTCATAACAACAATCATTAAAAATGCTATTTTTAATGCTTATGCTTTTTTGAGCCCTGTTTTTGTTCTTTTGGGGGAGTTTAGTGATATAAAATTTGTTCCTGCCTTTGAAGTAGTATACAAACAAACAGGGAGACATGCAGAAGAGAAGCATGGAATTCAGGCTTAGAAACAATGTGTTATAGGATTCACAGTGGCTGGAGAACACTCTGTTAAAGGAACCAGGGAAGACTGCATGGCACAGTGGACATTGAAGATAGCCCTTGAAAGTTTGGTAGGTGTTCACAAGAAGCTAAAACTAACTTTAAAATATATATTTCAGTAGCATTGTAATTCTGTCTTTTGCTTTTTAATTTTTTTAGATATGCCGGCTCACATGCTCATTTTATTATATAATCCAAAAAATAATAAAAATACACTAGATAACATGTAGAGGGAATATCTAAGATTTGCTAAATAGAGAAATTGACAGTTGATTTAGCATATTATTACCAAGTTTCTACCAGCCAGTTCCAATGTCTTAACTTAATCAGCCCAAATTTTGCAGCCATATTAAATGGCAGAGTAAGTTTTAAATTGTCACTCTTAAACTAATTTCCCCACTTAGAATATTTCAAGTATGCAATACAGTGTTGTTAATTGTAATCAGGTTGCTGTGCATTAGATCTCCAAAACTTACACATTTTGCATAACTGAAACTTTGTACCCTTCGACCAACCTTCCCTCATTTCTTTCTCCCATCCTCACCCCACCCTTGTCCCTGGAAACTATTGAAATGGAATTCAAAAGACTTTTATTGTCACCAGATTTAACTTCAGATTGTTCTGTCTTAATGACACCTCTTGCTCCATGGCACATATTTCCATCCAGGGGTGTCTGACCTGTGGCCCACAGGCCGCATGTGGCCCAGGATGGCTATGAGTGTGGCCCAACACAAAATTGTAAAATTACTTAACATCTTTTTTTTGCTCATCGGTTTTCATTAGTGTTTGTGTATTTAATGTGTGGCCCAAGACAACTCTTCCTCCTCCAGCATGGCCCAAAGACACCAAAAAGTTGGACATCCCTGGTACATCTTAGTCTGGTCCATTATGTAAACCCCAGCAGGAACAGGCTTCTTACTTTGAAGTTTAACTTCTCCTTCTTTGAATGGTTTAAAAGTAAATCCGAGAAGCAAACTAATACATTAAAACATTTTGCTCTTGTCTGAAGTAATTTCCTTACATCTGTTGTTGTACATCGTCTCTATTGAATGAACGTAAGACAGCAGAATACTGAGGAGATCCTTTGAATTCAGGTGGATCTCTTGGTTTTCCTTAAATCATAGTCAGTCAGCTTTCTAACTTACTGAGGTTGGTCACCTCTCTTATTTCTTGCTAACAAGTCCTTCCTCCCTCCCAAGACCCTTCATTGGTTATTTTACTGCCATTAACAAAACAAGAATGGATATGTTATGGGAGAAACTCAGTTTTTCTTGCTGACCCAGTAAAAAATTACAGAATCAGCAAGTCTATTAGCATGCAAACAGGATTCATTGGTGATCTATTCTCATGGAAGAGACAGGGCCTAGCTAAGGTGGGGGTTAAAAAGCATAAGTTCAGGGGAAAGCAGGGTAAGGGCGGCTAAAGTAAGGGCGGCCAAAGGCCAGGGTGGCAAGCACATGCCCCAGGTACTTTGTTCTGAGGATTTATATAGTTGGTGGGATGGGGGTGAAGAAGTTACATATTGATTGAAAAGTAAAGGCGGTGACAGCTTCCTCTGGGAGACATGACTACCCAAACTTAGGTATGCGTGCAGTGTGAATCCTTTTCTCGCTCCAGACCACATTTGTACGTCTTGTTGTAAAACAGACACATAACAGGAGGCAGTTAATTAAAGTTGGGGTAGTTACCTGAAGTTATTTTGGGACCTTTTCTGTAAGCATTAGGGACTCCCTGATAAAACAGATAGTGACCACGGGTAGGCAATGAACCAAAGTTGTTTTATGGGCTTCTGCTTTGGGCACTGTGGACCGTTTCCTCTTCCCCCCTCCAGGCCTTCGGATGAACACACAGTTTCAAAGGCTTTCGTTCTCAGACAGTAGGAGCCATCCATCGAAATTCAAGGACTGCCCTCCTTCTGTGTTAGCATGGTGTTTCCTGTGATGTTGTAATACCCAGCAATATTATTGGACTAGGCTCAGGACTGCTGAGTTAGTGGTTGAGATATGTCTCCCTCCTCCTCCCTGCCTTGATTTGCTATCCATCCTACCTAACAGGTATAATCTCCATTTTTTCAAAAGAATAGTGTATGAAGAAGTGTGAATTAGTGAATTAGCAGACAAGATAGTGCCAATCTCCATGGACTGCTGCCAAATACCAGCCAAGTATATTACTTGCAAATGATACTTTAGGCCTCCTGGGCTCTTGCACCATTTGTGTTTCCAAGGCCAGGCCTAGATTATTTTCAGTTGGTAACTTGACCATGTGTCATTGAGGCATAGCAGGTCTTCATTTCATGGAAATACAGAGAACTCCCTGTACACTGGCAATGACAGAGTTAATGGCTCAATAGGTGGTGATGTGTATGTCTGAATCCCTGCTTCCCAAGAATCCCAATATTTCTTTGCTATAAATGATTCTCCTTCACTACCTCCACCCTTTTCTAGGAGATTTTAAGCACTATATTAACTTAACAGAGCCCTTCCTTTTTCTGATGCCGGTCCTCTTTTTGACTGCAGTTTTTATTCTGGCTATGTATTCTCCCTTATGTTATTCCGCTGCATTTTAAAATTTTATCTCAAATCCATTCTAATCCTCATCTAGAATTTATCTTGTTCATCAGTATAATTGCCAATTTCTGCCTCACTATGTCCTTCCTGGGAAAAGTACTTCCCCCAAACACTTCTGTCTAATCTGTCTGAATTGCTGCTCTTGTCATGTTGTTCCTTGTTCAGAAACAAAGTCCCTGGCATTTAAACCCTCTGCAGTGTGAGTCCTGCAGCACTTAGTCTCATTGATCAGTTTTTATCTCCCCTTTTCTTATTCATGTCCAAAATGGTACCTTTTTTTCTTGAACACACACTGTGTATGCTTACCTTTCTCTTTGCCTTATACCACGTTCCTTTTCTAATAGAATACACCTGTCCCCTTGCCCCAACTACAGCCCTTTCCAAATTCTAACATTCTTCAATGCCCGTCTCAAATGCTACTTCCTTCCTTAGGCTTTTGCTTGAATACCTGGTCATCTTTTACCTAATAACACAGTAGCTTGCCTACTTATCATTGTTCTTTTCCTTAATTACACATTTCTTTAAAGCAGGGATCATGTCTTCATCATTTTAATTATTGTTTATAAGTGTATAGTATTCTCTCTGATGTCTTTCATGGGATCTTTGAGGGTCTGATGTCAGTGTTATTTTTAAAACACTCTTAATTCGTGTTTTAACTCTTCTAATTTGCCTTTTAACACTTAGGCTAAGATTTTGTGATTCATCTCAATATATTGTTTGTTGTGCCCACATTTCAGTGTCTTTGTCACTTAGTGACAAATTCATTTATTTTATTTTTATGTAAAAATGTTTATTGATTTGGGAGAGAGAGAGAAATGCTGATGTGAGACAGAAACATCTATTGGTTGCCTCCCATACACACTATTAACAGGAATTGAACTTGCAACCTAGGCGTGTGCCCTGACCAAAAATCAAACCCTCATCCTTTGGTGTACAGGATAATGCTCCAACCAATTGTGCCATGCCAACCAGGTCAGTAACATTTTTAAAGTAATGCAGTGATTCCTGTACTATGCTTCAGTTCTTTTAATATATTTTAATTAATCTGCATATCCTCTAGTTTATATTTTTCTTCTTTGTAGCTAGGCTACTGACCCAAATCCAATTCTGATGCTCATGCTCTTTGTCTCCATATATGAGAGTTTTCCTACATTCCTCCCTGGGAAAGGGAAGCCCTTTCATTATACTTTCTCACCGCTGTGCTGATACAGGTATGGATGTGTTGGGCCCAAAATACACATAAGGTTAAGCACTTAAGAAGGGTTTTAGCTATTTTTACTCTAACCTCAAATTCACAAGTACCTATATGTAGCTTCTTCTAGGTGAAAATTTTAGAAGAGTGAAAGAAACTTTTTTTTTAGCTTTATCGAGGTATAATTCATATACAAAGAACTGCACATAGTTAATGTACACAATATGATGAGGTTTTACATATGCAACCCCTGTGATACTAAAACCATGATCCAGGTAATAGGCATATCTGACATCCAATGAATATAAAGTTTCAGTTATGCTAGATGAATAAATTCTAGAGATCTGTCATACGACATGGTACCTATAATTAATAATATGGTATTATGCCCTTGAAAATTTGTTAAGGGGGTAAACCTCAAGTTAAGTATTCTTGTCACAGTAAAAAAGGGACATAATGAAAGACACATTTTCACTTAATCACCACTTGCAATGAAATGACTGTCCTTTCATTTCCATTTGTGAAATGAACGGATTTCGGTAAATGGAAGATCAAAGTTAAGCACATTTGAGAGTCCCATCCTTCAAGACCACTTGAAATCCATTTCATGTACAAGAGGACTGGCACCGTAGGTGTAAATATGTGATCTGAATGTGTTCAACTTTCCTTTAGGGAGTTTACACACACAGATGGATTTTGTTCAAATGAGGATATAGGAAGGGAAGTGATAATAGAGGTGCTCCTGGCCTGCGCCCCCTAATTCCCATTAAAGGATTTTATATGCTGGAGCTGCTAACTACAGAGAAACATGCTTTTCAATTTATGGAAGAAATTGTGGCAATTACATTTCTATATAGATATACTCATGTTTAC
Organism: Trachops cirrhosus; assembly: GCA_028533065.1. NCBI lineage: Eukaryota > Metazoa > Chordata > Mammalia > Chiroptera > Phyllostomidae > Trachops > Trachops cirrhosus. The sequence continues at coordinate 50,889,473 of CM052552.1, forward strand.
AGGTCTTCTCTCTGGTGAGGAAATATCTTGTCAAGGTATATTGATTTCAAATTTTTAACCATTAGTTTCTTATTGACACATATAAAAAATTCTCCAGCATAATTTTTAAATTACTTATGCAAGACTTTCTCTTTTACTCATTTTTTAAAAGATTTTATTTATTTATTTATTTTTAGAGAGAAGGGAAGAGAAGGAGAAAGAGAGGGAGAGAAACATCAATGTGTGGCTGCCTCTTGCACGTCCCCACTGGGGACCTGGCCTGCAACCCAGGCATGTGCCCTGACTGGGAATCAAACTGGTGATCCTTTGGTTTACAGGCCAGTACTCAATCCACTGAGCCACACCAGCCAGGGAAGTTTTTATAAAATCATTAACCAGATTTATAGATCTCTTCATACTGCTTTCTCAGAACACTATGGGCTGATATACTTATTCTGTATAAGTTTCTGTATAAATTATACTTATTCTGTATAACAATTAATTTACTACATTAGTCTAATTCATGTTTATTCCTTTCCCTCAGGTTGTTTTGTGTATTCTTATTTATATTCTGTGTGGGGGGAATAATTTTATAATTTTTTTGCAAAACTTCTAATCATTTATTCCAATAATCTTTGATTTGTAATTGTCATCTCCTTGAAAATTAAGTTTGTAGCTTCTGTGACAAGGTAAGTGATGGTTACAAGATTTAAGTTATAAACTGGGAAAAACTACATTTTTGTCTCAAAAGGTAAAGAGTTTGGTTTAAGAAAAGAAAGCAACCACCTTCTGATTTTTTGCTAGCAAATATTAAGGTGTATTTCTTTTTATTATTTTTCCACTTAATTAAAAGATGCAACATTTATTAATTTTTTTCAACAGCATTTCCTAGGATAATTCTTTAAATACAAAGCTGTTTAAGGGTTTTGGGTACTAACTGACCTAGGGCTACATTTACATTGCTGAGGGTTTTTGACATCAAGATAATGCTTCACAAGCTAGAAGTTTGGCTTAAGCTTACCGTTTCCTGGAGAAGACTGATAAAACTAAGAAATTTAATATTACTACAGTTACTACAAATTCTCTATTGCTATTTACATAGTTGTATTTATTTTTTTATTGGAGTTATTGGGTGACACTTCTTAATAAAATTATATAGGTTTCAGGTATACAATTCTATAATACGTCATCTGTGTATTGTAGTATGTGTTCACTACTCCAGAAATAAACTCACGCCTTTGGCGTCGATTAATATTTGACAAAGGAGTCAAAAACACAATAGGGTAAAGATAGTCTTACTCATTAAAATTTCAGGGGTGTCCAACTCATTTTCACCGGAGGCCACATCAGCCTCACGGTTGCTTTCAAAGGACCGAATATAACTTTAGGACTGTATGAATGTAACTACTCCTTAACTGTTAAGCAAGAACTCAGTGCTGCTGCCGGGTAGAAACAAGGTGCTGGGCCAGATAAAACAAGGTGGAGGGTTGGATTTGGCCTTCAAGCCTTGTGTTTGCCACCTCT
>CM052552.1:50891475-50935679 GCA_028533065.1 Trachops cirrhosus
AATATGAATCTGGCCCTGGCTGGTTTGGCTTAGTGGACTGAGCACTGGCCTGCAAACCAAAGAGTCACGGGTTCAAATCCCAGTCAGGGCACATGCCTGGATTGTGGGCCAGGTCACCAGTAGGGGCACAAGAGAGGCAACCACACATTGATGTTTCTCTCCCTCTCTTTCTCCCTCCCATCCCCTCTGTCTAAAATGAAATAAATAAAGTTTTTTAAAAAATATATGAATCTAAGTAAATCCACATTGTGACGCAGTATAATAAAATTTTCAAAAGTCAAAGATAAAATGAGAATTGTGAAAGCGGCAAGGAAAAAGAAACTTGTCACATATATGAGAACTCCCCCATAAAACTATGAGCTGAATTTTGTATAGAAACCTTGCAGGTCACCATGGAGTAGGGTCATGTATTCAATGTGCTTAAAAAAAAAACTACTAAATAAGAATACTGACAAAAATGTCCTTCAAATATGAAAGTGTTCCCATGCAAACAAAAGCTGTGGGTGTTCAATGCCATTAGACCTGTCTTTAAGAAATGCTAAAGGAAATTCTTCAAGGTGAAGTGAAAGGACACTAAATGACAACATGATAGCAGAGAAGAGTATGAAATTCACTGATAAAAGTAAGTATACAGATGAACACAGAATACTATATTACTATAATTTTAGTGTGTAAACCTTTTAATTCTTGTAAAAAAGTTAAAACATAAAAGTATTAAATATTAGTATAAATAAAGTATGTTAAATAAACACTATAGCTCTGGCCAGTATGGCTCAGTTGGTTGGAACATTATCCCATAAACCAAAAGTTTGCAGGTTCAATTCCCAGTCAAGGCACTTGCCTGGATTGTGGGTTTGGTCCACAGTTGGTGTGGGTACAAGAACCAACCGATTAATGTTTCTCTCTCACATCAATATTTCTCTCTCTTTCTCTGTCCCTCCATTCCCTTCTCTCTAATATCAACAAGCATGTCCTTGGATGAGGATAAAAAAAGATAAACACTACAAACAGTTGTAAATTGTGATGATGACATAATGCGTCAATGGGGGAGAAGTTAAATGTAGAATTTTTGTACATGATTGAACTTGAACTTAAGATTTTTCAGCGTAGATACACTATTATAACTGTAAGATCTATTATGTAAGCCACAAGTTAAACATGCCTATAGAGTTTACAAAAAACAAAACAAAACAAAACACAGAATGGTATCAAAGTGTATCAATACAAAAATAAACAAAACACAAGGGTAGATGGCAAGACAGGAAAAAAAAAACAGGCAAAAATACTACAACACTAACAGAAAACAATCAAGAATATATCAATAGTAAATCTTTATTTTTCTCTCAGTATTTGTTTATTTTTTTATTGTATTTTTCCATTGCCATTTAACCCCACTCTAATCCCCCTACCCCTGCAATCAATACACTGTTGTCATGTCCATGAGCCCTTTTACCTTTATTCTTGATCCCTCTACCCCCTAAACTCACCCTCCCTTAGTTGTCATCCTGCCCTCTATCTATGAGTCTGTCTCTATTTTGCTTGTTAGTTCAGTGTGTTCATTAGATTCTACATATGAGTGAAATCATGTGTTATTTTTCTTTCTCTGGCTGGCTTATTTCACTTAGCATAATGTTCTCCAGGTCCATTCATGTGGTCGCAAAGGCTAAAATTTTATTCTTTTTTATGGCCAAGTAGTATTCCATTGTGCAAATGTCCCATAGTTGTTTTATCTGTTCATCTATTGATGGACACTTGAGCTGCTTCTAAATCTTGGTGATTGTAAACAACACTGCAATGAACATAAGGGTGCTCATGTTCTTTTGAATTAGTCTTTTGGGTTTCAGATAAATTTCAAGAAGTGGGATCACTGGGTCAAAAGGTAGTTCTATTTTTAATTTTTTGAGGTATCACCATACTGCTTTCCATAGTGGTTGTACTAGGCCACCTTCTTACACTACACACAAGAATAAATTCAAAATAGATTAAAGACTTAAATATTTGACCCAAACCATACAAATCCTAGAAGAAAACATAGGTAATAAAATCTCAGACATTACTCACAAGAATATTTTTACTGATATATTTCCTAAGGCAAGGGAAACAAAAGAAAAAAAAAAAACAAAGGAGACTACATCAAACTAAAAATTTTTGCACAACAAAGGAAACCATTAACAAAGTAAAAAGACAACCCATGAAATGAGAGAACATGTTTGCCAATACATCTGATAAGGGGTTAATATCCAATATTTATAAGGAACTTACAAAACTCAGCACCAAAAACAAACAAACAAACAAACAAACAAACAACCAATCTAATTAAAAACTGGGCAAAGGACCTGAATAGATACTTTTCCAAAGAGGACATACAGATGGCTAATAGACACATGAAAAGATGCTCAATGTCACTAATCATCAGAGAAACGCAAATTAAAACCACAATGCGATATCACTTCACACCTGTGAGAATGGTTATCATCAATAAATAAACAAGTGCTGGTGAGAATGTGGAGAAAGGGGAACCCTTTTGCACTATTGGTGAGAATGTAAATCTTTTCTTATGAATAATTTAAATGTAAATGAATTAAGCTCACAAATCAAAAGACAGAGGGGCTGAATGGATAAAAATAGAAGATAACTATATGCTGTCTACAAGAAATTCACTTTAGATATAAAGACACACATAGCTGAAAGTGAAGGAACTGAAAAAGATATTCCATGCAAATATTAACCAAAGGATGGTAGAGGTGGTTACAGTTATATCACACAATATAGACTTCAAATAAAAAATTGTCACAAGAGTTCCCTGGTCAGTGTGGCTCAGTTCCTTGGAGCGTTGCCTGTAAACCGAGGTTGCAGGTATGACTCCCAATCAGGGCATATGCCTGGATTGTGGGTTTGGTCCCAGTCAGGGCACATGCAAGAATCAACCCTCTCACGTGGATGTTTCTCCCTCTCCTTCCTTCTCTTCCCCACTCTCTACACATCCATAAGCATGTCCTCAGATGATGATAAAAAACATTGTCACAAGGCACAAAGACAGTATATAATGATAAAATTTTCAATACAGAGGAAGACATAATATTTACAAATATTTATACAGACAACATCAGAGCACCTAAATATATAAAGCAAACATTGACAGAACTGAAGAAAGGAATATATATAGCAACACAATAATAATAGGATACTTCAACATCCCGCTTCCAATAATGGATAGAAGATGCAAACATAAGATCAAAAAGAAAACATATTTGGTCTAAATGTTATTCAAGACCAAGGTGATCTACAGATGCAATGTGATCCCTATAAAAATTCCAGTGGTATTTTTTACAGAAACAGAAAAAACAATTTTAAAATTCATATGGGACCACAAAAGACTAGGGATAGCCAAATTGATCATGAGAATGACTAACAAAGCTGGAGGCATCATACTTCCTGAATGTAAAATATATTACAGAGCTAGAGTAATCAAAACAGTATGGTACTGGCATAAGACAGATATAGAGACTAAGTGGAACATAATACAGAGCTCAGAAAAAAACTTCACGGGTAGAGTCGACTCATTTTGGACAAAGGTGCCGAGAGTGCACAATAAGGAAAGGATAGTCTCTTGAAAAAATGTTCTTGAAAAAACTGAATATTCTTATGCAAAAGGATGAAATTGGATCCTTATCTTATATCATACACAAAAATCAACTCAAATTGTATTGCAGATTTAGACATAAGACCTGAAATCATAAAACTCCTAGACAGAAACATAGGAGAAAAATCTCATTGCATTGGTCTTAGCAGTAATTTTGTGGATATGACAATAAAGGCACCAACAAAAAACAAAAATAAACAAGTGGGACTATTATCACACTAAAACCCTCTGTAAAGCAAAGAAAACAACAAATGAAAAGACAGCCAGTGGAATGGGAGAAAGTATCTGCAAACCATATATCTAATAAGGAGTTAATGTCCAGAATATATATGCAACACATATCTCAACAGTAAGAAAACTAACAACCATATTAAAAATTTTTCATAATAAAAAGCCAAAGAGAAACACATTTTTATATCACATTTACCTTGATAAGCAGTCCATGCTTATTGAAAAAATTTTGGGTAATCATTAATATTTTTAAATTCTTTCTTACATAAACACCAGTACTATGCAATGAAAGCAAAGGTTAGCATTAAATATAACTATTACTATAACTATATATATTTTCTTTTATTATCATCACCATTAATGTAAACATCCTCCCATTTGTTCTATAAAACAGAATTACATTTTTCCTCACATATAACTTTATTTTTTAGTTTTTTCCTAATATTGGAGTACACTGCATATATCAGGTGTTCAATAATGTTTGATTAATTTATAAAAGAACGAATGGACTAGAAAACCACAGTTAAGAATGCTAAAATGCAGTCCATATTCTTAATTATCTAGTATAAGGTGCTGACTGCTATATATTGCATTTGTTTTCTTTCTTTCTTTTTTTTTTAAGAAGAAATGCTCTTTCTGATATGTTAAGCTTTGATACTCAGGCTTAGTGTTAAACATTAACCTCAGGAAATGAGGCTAATTCAGGAAAATATAGTGTTGACTCCTCACTTAATGTTGTTGATAGGTTCTTGGATCTGTGAAAAAATGATGTATAATGAAACTAATTTTACCATAGATTAATTGATATAAACAGGAGTTTCCATATTTTGCCAAGTATAATGCATTCCCATGTATAATGCACACCCACGTTTTTGGCCAAAACTTTCAGGAAAAAGATATTTTGTTCAAATTTTTTAATTCAATTATTATTTATTTATATTTAGATACTTGTTTTTTGTATTATAAAGGAATTTTCACATTTATTTTTAAACATGTTATTGTACAAGAAATTTTATGTAACAAATAATTACAAAACACAAGAACAGATACAAGGTATCGCAGGTACTACCCATGTATAACGTGCATCTTTATTTTTCCCCTCAGAAATTTGGGCAAAAAGGTGAGCATTATACACAGCAAAATATGGTAAGTTCCTATGGCATCTCATCAACATTATAACAAAAGGATGTTGAATGAAATGAAGTGATTCGAAGACCTACTATATGTACATTTAATATAATTTTTATATTATAGAAATATATACACTCATTTTAGCAATATAATGTTTAGTAATTTCTAATTTCATATATTATGGTAGCTGGGAACTAATATATCATGATATTATTTGTTGGCAACCAGTCATTGACAAGAGTCAAGTATTGAGAAAATATAAATAAATTAGATTGTAGATTTGTTAAAATCATTAACTGAAAAATAGTAAAAGTCTTTAAGTGCCACATCTATTTAGTAAGACTTCAAAATTTACTGCATGGACTTCCGATAAAAAGAATCTATTGCAATTATCATTTTGATTTTTACCCTAAAGCATGTGGTTTTGAATATTCACTGCAAATATTTGATATCATATACTTTGGAAGCACAGGTAGTCATGCTAAAGCTTCACGCTTGTTTTCTTACAGTCGGGAGGGGAAAAGTGATTGAGGTACATTGACTGACTCTAGTATGCCAGGGACCACGGAATGAGAAAACGAGGCAGAGAAAGGAGGAGAGAGGGGCAGAGCTGTCAGCACTACCTAATAGTGTGCACTGTGGGCAGGAAATCAAGAGAGGCTTGTAAACACTAGTCTCCTTGGACCCTGGACTCAAGATAATGACTCAAGTCAAAATCAAATGACTTGGAGACTATTGCAACAACTAATTACTAACATGGCTAGAAATAAAATACATCCAGTTTATTTGGAGCTCAGCTATGATCATGGCTAGCATACATCTTTTCACCAGTTTATATTTCACACTTCATTGAAATATATTTGGAAGGAAAATTATGTAAGAGATGCTTCAAATTATTTTAAATTTTGGAAATTTGCAGACTTGTTAATTCAAATGATAATATTCTGGAGTGACCCAAATCCTTAAGTGATACATATTCTTGTAGTAGTAGCAAGTTACTTGGCTTTTTTAAATGTACTTAATCGCAACCCCCTATTAACACCCAGGACAAAATTTCCAGGAGTACTGTTGATTTCTCATAATTCTAAGATTATAGGTGTAAGATTAACCAAGAGAATAATCTAGGTGCAATATCTAAGAGAAAAAGCAAATCTAAGCAACTTGTTTGCTCAATGATAATTCTTTAAACTTGATGGATTTTTAGGTTTAAAATAAAAATGATCATGTATGAACTAAAAACATTTTCCTCAATTCAGTAATCCCTGATGCTATATTTTTGAGACCAAATGTTATTTCATATTGGATATTGGAAAATACATCAGTTTTAAGAACAGTATTTACCCACATTTTTATAACTGTTAAATGCAGCCAAAGAAACTAACATAGCCCTGACTGGTGTCGCTCAGTGGGTTGGGTGTTGTCCTGTAAACCAAAAGGTCACCCTTTGAATTGCTGGTCAGGGCACATACCTGGGTTGTAGGCCAGGCACCTGGTTAGCTTGTGAGAGGCAACCGATCGATGTTTCTCTCACACATTGATGTTTTTCTCCCTCTCTCCTTTTCTTCCCTTCTCTCTAAAAATAAATAAAATCTTTTCTAAAAAAGAAAATAACATAGTCTAGAAATAATAATGAATAGTAGTAAATATGAAATGTTTTTATCCATAACATCAACAGAACAGAATTAAAAATAAGTAAATGTCAAAAATATGTCTGGTATTTATATTCAAAGTAAAGACTATTCAAAAGGATTCATAATTTTGATCAGTCATCATTTCCTATGCTTTCAGTGTACAACAACCAAATAGTCATACTGCATTATCTTTCCATAAGCTTGAAATATATATTATGACAAAATAATTTTATCTATGTATACTTTTGCTTATCTTTCTCTTTCTTTTGCTCATAACCCACAGTGATCAAGATAAAAATATTGAGCTATCAAACCTGTAATAAAATAAGGGAATTATTACCATGCAATCACTGTTAATTTTGCAATATTCCATTTTTCTGACATAAGGAAATTAGTGCTAAATGCTGAGCAGAATTCAGTTTCTTATTTAAATTATGTAATTCAAATGAAGGGACATTTTCTTGATTATTATACAAAATGTAGGTATATAGTGATTCACCTTATAATAAGAGACCATTGTATCTCTGTGTTGTGATTCTAGATTAAATATTTATTCTCTGTAAATCATGGCTTTGTTTATCACTAGGGACATACCTACTTTCCTGAAAATTTTAATGAAAATAACACAAATTTTATTACTTGTACTAAATAGAACACATTAAAACCATGATATATTTTGGGGGTGAACATCTGCTTCGTATACTGTACAGAAAGTCAATTTCCTAAATTTTCTCACAAGTGATACAATAGAAAAATATTAATAAAATACACCTAACTAGGTTTCTATGATACTGTGAGAGGAAATATTCAAACATCATTGAGAAACAGATCGGATGCAAAACTCTGTACTTAGTGATTTGTGTTTCAACTCAGGACTCCAAGATTTCAACTTTTCCTCTTGCCTGGATCAATTTCAAACACTACCTTGTGATTAATTGAAATGAGAAGTCAAGCATAAATGCTTATGTACATTTTTAAAAAAATCATGTTGCAGACACACACCTTGGATTTGATTAGGAGTAAATAACAGAAAATACATTAATATTTAGATCCATTCCCCTATTTCTATTTAGTGTGATGATGACACATGACTCACCTTATTTTTCTAAAAATAGTTTAAAGGGAAAAAAGTGAGTTGGTGATGATTTCCTAATCAGTTTGAGCATTTCTTTAAATTTTTATGTATACATATTATATTGACTTCAGCTATCATCAGCATTTAAATTGCAGGCTGAGGTAGGTTAATTACTTCATATGGTATGGGGCAAACTCCATTTATGTTTGTTTTTGTAAGTTATTCAAATATCTCTGATTTGGAATATTGAGTTTTTGATAAAGTCTCTCTCTCTGCCTCTCTCCCTCCCTCCATTCCTTTCTCCATTCCGCCCTCCCTTTTACTTTCACTTTGGTTCTGCATCTCTGTTTATGCTGATTAACCATCCAAACACCATTGCCACGTAGAAGTAAAATCAAATTAAGTTTCAAGTGACAGCAAAACATAAATTAAGAAAATTAAACACATTTACTTAGTGATTTAAAAGCTAGTTTCTAAAATTCTCCAACCTTTTGACATGTTATTGGGTATTAAAACCCTAAGTGGTCAAAAAAGGATTTTCAGGCTAACCTTCTTCTACACAATTCTTAATGCCTTAAACGTTCTTACAATCAGTACTTTGACTTTTATATATTTTCATCACCAAGTTTCATGGTATTGGATCTTACATAGAAATTGAAAAAAAACATAACAATTAGAAGAATATCAAGCAACAATCAGTCTATACTTATTTTCTAGTACAATCTGCAGAAGACACTGAGTGTTGAGTTTTCTCCCAAAGTGGACCTATATCTAGTTATAATGAAACAATCATAGTTGCTTTTGATAATAAGAGTAAGAACTAAGCTCCATACCCACCAGTCTCATTTCATTGATGTGCAAAGTGGTTTTAATGTGTAGGAAAAGCTGTGGCTTCAAATCAGTACTAACTGGGGCTTACTGTATGTATAGCCAGTTTTCCTGCCTCTGGACTTGGAAACATAAATAAGGCATGCTGTCTGATCTACTGGTGGCTAAAATGAAGTTGGACAACCGATCAGGGCACAGAATAGGAAGGGCATCATATACCATGCTAAGGCACTTCTATTTGTCTTTGAAGGCAGTAAAGTGGCCTTAAATTTTTTATTTGTTTTTCTGTTTGTTCATTTATTTTTTAGATAGGAGAGTGACATGCTCAGATATGTCTATGCCAGATAATTAGAAAATGAACTGCAGTGAGAGGGGAGTGTGAATACAGAGAGTAGTTATAATTCTTATGGTAGGATAAACGAAGCCACAGATAAGAAGGGCCTGAGCTAAGGCACTGGCATTAGGAATAGAGAGGAAGTAAGAGCTTACCGAGGTATCCGATGGGGAGGATAGATGCAAAGGAGCAAAAGCCTGTGTTTGGAAGGGTAAGTGGCAAGGGGAAGGAGGTGTTATATGTGGTCCGCTGGACATGTAGGTGGCCCATTGGTGTATTGTTAAATTAATTTGGACAGCAGCAGTCAGTAAGATATTTTTAAAAAGAAGATAGGCACAAATGGTCATATTTGTTTGATTCCAATATGAAATATCTAGAATAGGTAAATCTGCAGAGATGGGAGAGTTAGTGGTTGCCGGGGAATGAAGGGAGTGGCAATTTGTAGTATAATTGGCTATAGTGTTTCTTGTTGGGGTGATTTAGAACTTGATAGAGGTGGTGGTTGTACAACATTTTCAATGTACTAAGGGCATGTGTATACATTTAGACAGTTGATTTCATTTCATGTGAAGTTTTTCTCACAAAATAAAAACAGGCCCTGGCCAGATAGCTCAGTTGTTCAGAGTGTCATCCCAATACGCCGAGGCTGCAGATTCGATCTTTGGTCAGGGCACATACAACAATAAACCGATGAATGCATAAATAAATGGAACAACAAATTGATGTGTGTGTGTCTCTCAAATCAATAAATAAAAATAAAAATAAGAAATAAATAAAAACATACAGGGAGAATTAAATGGGATAGATAATATCAGAGGTTACCACACATGCTTTGAGTAAATATTCTTCATGATGTATCCATTTCAAATGTGTGTGGTTTTCTAGGTTACAAAATAAAATAGATTTCTTAACATGGGCCACAGTCAGAAAAGTGTGAAAGTAATGGCTTGCATGGCTGACTGTATGCCATGGAAGCTAAATGAAATAAAATACAGGAGAAAATTTTGCTGAGAAATGGAGTCAGTAGCACATTTAGTTGAATGTCTATCATGTAGGTGGAAGCATAAGCCTGAATTTCAAGTGGGGTTCCAGCTTGAGCTACAGTTTCAATACAAAATAAAACACAGTTGTTCCAAAATATGTACTTACAATACTCATGATTATAACTCATTTATAATGCTATCTATATTTCCATTATAAATGGCCTTGCGATATAAAAAGAAATTGCAATTTAAGTTTTTCCAACATGTATTACATTTCTGAAATAAAATGAACTATATTTCAGAATTCTAGTCCAAGATGGCGACATAAGAGGCTCTTGAAATCACCTCCTCCCATGAACACAGAGAATCTACAACTAGAAGGGAGCAATTCCTTCTGAAAGAAATCCGGAAACTAGCTGACCAACTCTCACACATCTGGAAAATAAGAAAATACCCTCATCATCTACCTTAAAACAGGTCGGAAAGTCAGAGACTCACCATAAAAACTACTCCCAAAACAGTGTCATACAATCCAGAGGAAACTCCTTACTCCAAGATTCTCCTTGAGGAGTGAAGAAGAGTTTGGATCCCATATCCAGCACTCTAACTTTTTCAAAAGATTTTATTTATTTTAGAGAAAGGGGAAGAGAAGGAGAAAAGGAGCAAGAGAAACACTGATGTGAGAAAGAAACATCAATCAGTTGCCTATATGCACCCCGATGGGGAAGTGAACCCACAACCCAGGCATGTGCCCAGACTGGGAATTGAACCAGTGACCTTTTGTTTTGTGGGATGTTGCCCAACCAACTAAGCCACACCAGTCAGACCTAGCACCCCGACTTTTAAAATCCCATTTGACGAACAGACTCCCAAAACACCCAGCTCTGAAAGCCAACTTGCAGGGATCCATCCATGAGACCCACAGGACTATCACAAAGAAATAGTACTTAAAGAGTTTCAGAGGTCTTGGGGTGCTCTCCTCCACAAGACTGGAAGCAGAAGGAGCAGGCAAAAAAATGCCCTGAAAGAGGCCTATCTGCTGCCTGATGGTCAGGCTTCTAATTTAAATTGCATCTAGGGGCTGACTGTGATCCATCCCAGAAACCAGTGTAGCCAGCAGTTACCACCTCTGCCTTCCCCTCTCCAAATCGCCAATATCTCCCTGGAAGGAGCTTGCCCTGTATCTCTGATGCCTCTGCTTCTGTGACTACTGCCCAAGGGATGGAGCCCTAGATCACCTGGTTATGATAGCCCACGGGATTTGCATTCATGAGTCTCACAGAACTGTAGCAAACAAAGAAACAGTTCTTAATCAATCGGCCCTCCGCCCAGGGCTCGGTGGACAGAAATGCCAGTCTCCCAGTCTTTCTCTAAAAGAGGCCTACTTGCATACTTTAAAAAATGCTACCTGTGGGTCAGGCTTCTAATTCAGTACACACCTAGAGGCTGATGGTGATACTTCTCAGACACTAGGGAAGCCTGTAGACATCTCCCTTGCCCTCTCCTTCTAGCCCATTCCAAGTCACCAATATCTCCCTGGAAGGAGCTTCTGCACACTTCCAGTGCCCCAACTTCTGTGGATGTTACTCAGAAGTAGGACTGCTAAATCATTATGCTAAGTGAAATAAGCCAGTGACAGAAAATAGAGGAGTAGACAGTCAATAAATACTGCGTGATTCCATTTACACAAGGTGTCCAAGGTAGTCAAATTTGTAGAAGAGAATAGTGATTGCCAGGGGAAATGAGATGTGTGTAAAGTTTTAGTTTTACAAGATGAGTAAATTCTAGAAATCTGCTGTACAGTTTTGTACCTATGGTTAATAACGTATCATGCATGTAATAGCTCAAAATGGTTATATCCTCTTTAATGAGACACTGAGTTGCTTCTCTGAGACAGAGACAGTAGACGAACACCCCAAAATCATAAAGCCAAAGTGTGCACAGAAGAAAGAGCTCTCACCTCCAACTGAACCTGGAACCCAAGTTTCACCACTAGGCCTCCCATGGAACAAAAGGATTGGGACATGACTGGAACTTGAACACCTGAACACTTTCAGATGAGAAGGGTTCATTGTTCAGGAAGATGTGGTGCTGAAGCCCCTTCCCATAAATGGCCAACTTCCAGTGGTTCCAAATACCTGTTGCCTCTAACCCCTTAAAAACCCTCAGCCTTGTCCAATGAGCAAGATGGATTTGAGGCATTGCTAAGTCTCCCATCTTCTCAGTTGGTGTCTTCTCCATCAATAAGCCTTTCCTTACTCCAAACTCTGGCATTTTGAGTTTTAACTTTTTGAAGCTTCAGGCACAGGAAACTGCACTTAATTTTTTTTAAGAGGGTAGATCTTATGCTATCACCACACACACACACACACAAATGAATATAAAAAGTACCTACTCAGAGAGGACTGATTGATTGTCTAACTGAATAATAAATAAAGAAAACTCTTTAGTTCACATTTCTTTAAGAAACCTGATTAAAAAAATGAGAGCAACATTGTAAGCCATTTTTCCTGTTTAAGGTTTTGTTGAAACCTTACAGGCTGAACTTTCAACTAACACATAAGTCTGGGAGATGCGTCGAAATGGATTTCAGGGCCAATCATGAAGAATGACTTTGCACTTGGAACCATAAACTAATCCACTCGGAGATTAGGGCATCAGCTTCAGACCATCTCAATTCCTGATTGGATTAATGTTCTCTGGCCTGCAGTCTCACCTCTCTTACCTGACTGCTCTATTGCATTAATATTTTTTTTCCTGGCATGAAAAGAAACTATTTTTCAAGGTCACAAGTTACTTCTGGTATTGTGGTTGGTTGTGGTATTTCAAAAGTCACTCTCAGTAAATATCTCAACTCTAAACCTATATCAGGCAGAAAAGAAAATCTACAGACATATGTATACAACCTGGTCATTGCATTTAGTTTTCATAGTAATTGTGATATAAAAATGTACAAAATTATTAGAAGTATACAGTTTAAGGTGCACTGTTGATAAGTACACTGTAACACTCAGGCACAACAGTGGTGTATTTTAGAACATTTTTTTGTTTTATGGTCAGATTACTTCACTGTCTCTTATTTTAGGATACCAGTGAACGCATATCGCATTAATACTTCTTAAACTTAAGGAAGTTAAATGTAATGCCTGAACTGACACAGAAAATCTAATTATATTTGGTTTGTTAAATTGAATGCATGTATATATTTATTTCTTTGTTTTTACAAAGGAAAACAATTGTATTAAAATAGTTACCAAAATGATTTTTTTAAAACCCAATATATGACACTGTAATATACATGCTTTTTAAATTAATACATTAAGTAACAAATTCAGCAGCAGGTCACATAACTATTGTAATTTTGAATGGTAAAGAATGTAAATAATATTTCAAGATCTCTGCAGTCACAATAATGAGTTCTGAAAATATCAGTGATTTTGTGTGTGTGTGTGTGTGTGTGTGTGTATGTATTTCATGGTTATTGGGGCTGTACTACTTGGCTATAAAAAATAAGGAAATCTTAACTTTTGTGACAGCATGGATGGACCTGGAGAGCATTAGAGTATTATGTTAAGTAAGATAAGCCACTCAGAGAAAGACAAGTACCGTATGATTTCACTTATATGTAGAATCTAATGAACAAAATAAGCTAACAAAATAGAAACAGACTCATAGACACAGAGAGCAGACTGATAGTTATCAGAAGGGAGAGGATGGGGAGGCTGGGTGAAAAAGGTGAAGGGATTAAGCAAGAAAAAGAAACCAAACAAACTCATAGACACAGACAACAGTATGGTGGTTACCAGAGGGGAAGCGGAGTTGGGAGAAGTAGAAGAGGGTGAAGGGGCGATAAATGGTGGTGAAAGGAGACTTGACTTATGCTGGTGATCACACAATACAACATATAGATAATATGTTGTAGAATTGTACACCTGAAACCTATATAATTTCATTAACCAATGTCACCTCAATAAATTCAATAAAAATTAAAAACATAAATAAGAATATTAATATTTGGGGAAATAAGATTCCACAGAGGACATGAACTTGGATGGGGCAAAATAAAATCTTTACTTTCCTTAACTTCTAACCAAAATTTAGTACTTCATTCAATTCATATACATATATTCTGCATAAATATATGCATGTAGATTTTCATGTGAATGTTATCAAGTGACATGCATCTCTGGAGGGCCTCATTTATAATCAACATGTGTGCAGGTCCTGTGGAGAGCTTTGCACTCAGCTGGTATCTGAGTGTGCTGGTATCTCAGTTCCATTACATATATTTATGCATTTCTTTGTTTGCTTATTTATCTATTTATTTATTTGAAAAAGGGGAAGGGAGGGACAAGTAGAAAGATAGAAACATTCATGTGTCAGGAAACATCAATTAGTTGCCTTTGTATGCATCCCAACTAAGGATGGAACCTGCAGCCCAGGCATGTGCCCTGACCAGGAATCCAACCGGCAACCTTTTGCTTTGTGGGATGATGCCCAAACCCACTGAATCACACCAGTCAGGGCTCTGTCATGTTTTATTTGTGAAAATTTAAACAAATAAATTAAGATCTAGAAACATCAGTTTCATCATCTATAAAATGGGAAGATGCATTCCTACTTCTTAAGGGTGCTGTGGACATTTTATGTATGTATATGTATAAAATATCTGTTACAATAAAGATAACAGAGTAGACAGTAAGTGCTGTATTAGCCAAGATTATCCATTTAATGTGTGCTGATGAAGAAAATATAATATTTTATCTCAGCTTGCAAAGTTCATATAATCACCCTAGAAAGATGCAGTGGAATGAAAGGTGGTGACCCAAATGATAAATCCAAGTCTAATTCCTGGAACCTGTAAATTTTACCTTATTTGGGAAAAGGAATTTGTAGATATAATTAATTTAAGTGTTAAGATTAAGAAATCATCCTGAATTATCCCTGTGGGCCTTGAGGAAAGAATGAAGAAATAAAATGGAGTTACTACAGTTAAGCTTCTAAATTACTAAAATCAAGTAGGCTGAGGCATGAGGAAACAATTCTATTCTCACTTTGACTAGCCTAAACTTTTGAATTCTCCAGTTATTCCTGAAGATATATATCCTATAGATAACCCTCTGATTACCTCTTGAAGGACTTATGACAGATTGCTCATGTGACCACACCACTAGATTCCCATTATCTAGACCACAAAACATCCGGAAGATTATCATCTCAGACCAATCCAGAAGCTAAGATGCAAGGCTGATTCTTCTCAAGAATGTACTTCTTTACTGTGAGAACCATTAACTTTTCTTTCTTCTTTGGCACGCTCTGGGTATTGCCTAGTTGTACTCCCAGTTTGCAAATCCTAAAACCCTCGAATCAATTTTTATAATTTAGTTTTAGTCAAAGCCTCCTTCTTCATTTGCCCTCAGTCAATACCCTTTAATAATATTAATACAATAAGATTCCTCACTAGAGAAAGGCAGAGGGCTATCTGAGATAGAAGAGAAAACAGAGAGAGAGGAGGTAGAGGCAATGTGACCATGAGAAAGAGATTGGAGTGACTGAGACATGAGAAATGCCTGCAGCCAACAGAAGCTGAAAGTGGCAAGGAACAAATTCTCCCATAGAGCCTTTGGAGAGAGTGTGACCTTGCTCACACCTTGGTTTCAGATGGCTGGCCTCTAGAACTGTGAGACAATAAATTTAATTTGTTCTGAGCCACCCACTTTGTGGTAACTTATTATGGCAGCTCTAGGGGACTAATACGGGAGATGAGAACTTCTAAACTAGCAAAAAAAACCCCACTTTCATGGAATAAAACTAATTGCAATGTACAGATCATACCTAAACCACTTGTGGACCTTGAAATGGCAATAAATAATTTGGAAGGTAATTTTGAAACAAATAAAAGTTGATTATTTTACTAAAGTAATTGAGTTACCCATGTACATATATATGTACATAGATATATGTGTGTCTTTTCACAAATAAATTAAGTGATAAAAAGCATCTGTCAGCATTTTTTCATTTAAATTATTTCTTGTTCTCCAATTAAGTGCTATGTGATTCCCTCAAAATTTAAGTAGAATTAATTTTTATTAAAGGTATTGAAAAATTCAATCCTCCTGATATAATAATTTTCATTTGCTTCTAATTTGTGCTCCTGGCAAATAAAATGGAAAAAAAGGGGGGTCAAAAAATGAATTTAGGAATTATTTAATTAAGTATTCAGTAAGGCTAGTCTTAGGCAGGAATCATTTTAATTTTAACAAGGGCCAGGTGTACATTACATCTTCTCTCAAGAAATGAAGAAGAGAGACCATTTTGGTTGTAAATCAGAAGTGGTAATAGAATGTAATTTAGAACAAGGAGATATTTTTACATTTGTCAAATCAACATCACAAAGTTTCAAAACAACTTGGATAATAAGGTGGTGAAATGAGAGACATTCACAAAAACATATCTTTAAAATGATCATAACAGCTTGGTCCATAGTAGGTTCAGAGGGCCCAGACCCCAGAAAATATGTTTGCTTGTCCCTGCACATAAGTAAATGGCAAAATGGTATACTTTAGGAGAACAGAGACAACGTTTAGGGAAATGAATGGTATCTGATGAGGAAAGACAGAAATCAAGGGTATACACAAGTATACAATTTAACTTCAACAGACATAATTTATTATAAATAATTTTAAATTCTAAAAACAATGGAAAATGGCTATCTACAATAGTTACAGAGGATATAAGAACCATGGATTCAGGTAATAAATAGACATTTAAAAACCTACAGTAAAATATTCAGTTCTTATAAAAAAGGAAGCTTAAAAATGTAAAGCGCTGGACAATGGTTAATTCCCAGTCAACCTAGCATATTTTATAAAACTGGTATTAGATTTGGCCTGCAAGAAAATTTCCAATGGTCACAGAAATCAACAACTTAAGGAAAGGAATGTGCCAGGATAAGAAACACCATCAACCATTGCCCTAGAAATCTGGCCTAGGGTTTAAGACAGAAAATTAAAATGATATATTTGAGCTTAGACATTATTCTGGTATAGTACTCATATATTTATTAGAGACAATCAGTGTCAGTCAAGTGAATGCTACAGTTTTAAAATGGAAGTAAAAATGCTAATGATTTCCACAGAGTTTTCAGCACAAATGAGAGCGATTCATCGTACAGCCTGATCCAGTCTATATATACATACCATTGAAAAAGGATGGCGGGGGGAGGGGAAAGGTTTTCAGGAACTATTATAAAGGACACATGGACAAAACCAAGAGGGTGGGGATGGCTGGGGTGGTGGGATTGTTGGGGGGGGCGGTAAATGCAGACAACTGTAATTGAACAACAATAAAATAATTTTAAAAAAAGGTACCAGAAAACAATTCCTACCCTTACCACTTGATTGAAGGGGTTCAAAACAGGCCTCCCCAAGATATACTACTTTGGCACATGAATTATTTTGAGATGAAAGCAACCGAGACCCTGTAGGTTCATGGAAGCTTTTACCTCTTACTTAAATAATTTAAACTATTGGCCTTGCTTGTAATGATTTATCACCAGATCAGCTGAAAGAACCTTAAGACTAGAGGGAAGCTTCTTCCTTCATCATATGAGGTTCTCTAATTTTTTAAATTTTATTTTTCTGTATTAAAAATTATTTTATTGTTGTTCAAATACAGTTGTCTGCATTTACCACCCACCACTCTCCCCAACCCCAGCCATCTCCACCTCCCTCCCCTGCTTGCACCCCCCCTTTGGTTTTGTCCATGTGTCCTTTGTAGTTGTTCCTGAAAACCCTATTCTAGTTAAATTTTTTAAATAATGTGAGTTTTGATCCACTCACACGTTGACACCGGCATATTTTAAAACCCTGGCCTAAAGAGAAACAAAATACAGGAATATAGGATTGATTTGGGTCTTATCATCATTTGTAAGCCTTGAACACAAAGTTAAAAAAAACACTTTAAACCTACTGTTTTCTCTGTGAACTATAACTTAGGTAGCACAAGCATGCCCTCATGTTATAAAGGTATTGTAACATTCTATGGCTGAGTGAATCTTAATAGGGAATGGGATTAGCAGCTATGGGGCACTTTCGACACAGCTCCTTCTTAGATTCATGCCACATCCCTGGCAAATATCACTAACTGATCACTTCACCCTTATCAGTAATTCTGGACACCACTTCAATGTCTTTCACAGAGCAGCCCTTCACACAGCCAATGTTAACTGATTAGAGCTGCCAGCATTGCAATCTCTTGGAAATCCCTGAGATATAATTCTCTGGATTCTCTAAATAAGCAAGAGGCTCACTAGAAAAGAATTTTTCACTGTGATACAAAGTTTAAGCTTCCAACCAGAGTGATGTGAGCAAGATGGTGAAATAAGAAGCCCCAAACTTTCCTTTGCTCACAGAAACAAAACTTAACAACAGTACTAAATACCTCTATGCACAGGCCAGAAATCAGTTAAGAGAATCCCACCCTCAGGTGGGATATGGACAAGAAGAACCATACTGAGTCCAGTAGAAAAAATTATGGCAGTTACTCTCCACAGGCGCTCTCCACAGAACAGTGCTACATGATCGAGGGGAAAAATCCCAATGCCCACCTTCTCACTGGGGAGGGAAAGAAAGAGTGAAACATATATCCAGCGTTTTGACTTTTCAGGGGAATGCCTAGGAGACTACATTCAGTCTTGCCCAAATGTAAATGCTGACAAGGACATGAAACAGGCCTGGGGCCTCTGAAAAGGAGATCACCATAGCTTAGACTATTGGTAGAGAGTCTGCAGTACCACAGACAGATACTAGCCCAAATAGTCTTGGAAAAGTAGAAGATAGTTGGAGCCCTCACACTTTCTATTTTCAAAACATATCATGAAATAACAGTAATCAAGATGGTGTGCTGGTGGCATAAAGATATAGAGAACAGTGGAACAGAATAAAAAAAAACAGATACAAACTCTTCTGTATATGATTAGATGATCTTCAACAAGTGTGCCAATGTAACCCAAAAAGACACTAGTGTTCAGGCTGCCTGTCACTACCAAACACAATAAGCAGTGACAGTGATTGAATCTTTATGGGTGCTTTACTCAGATGGCCAGGATCTGAGAAGATGGCAGGTTCATACCCTCACAGACCATCTTGTCTTCTCTTTCCAGGACAGACTGTTTACAACAGGGAATAAACCAGGTGCAGTGAGGGCTTTGAGATTCAGAGAGGGTCAGGTGAGTGAAGCTGCAACATTCCTGTCCCAGGCACTTAGCTGTTCCTAGGGGCAGGTGGTCATCTGCCTCTCCCTGGAACACAAAGGTCCAGATGCCTCCAGTTGTCCCCAGGCGGTGACCTTTAGCAGTGTCCCAGGAGGTCAGCTGTTTTCCCAGGAGCCAGGGAAGACCTTATCTGTAGTTTCTGAAACAAAAGCTTTAAGGAACACATTCCTTGCTAGACTAGTAAGTTTTTACCTTAAGCTAAAATTTTCCAAGTCTTGAGTCCCCTGTCACCAAGACTACTCAATGGGGAATGGCAAATGGTGTTGGAAAACTGCATATCCACATGCAAATGAATGTAGATAGACCCTAACCTTATACCATATACAAAAATTACCTCAAACTACAGTAAAGACCTAAAGACATAAACCACCAAACTGTTAAAGTTGTAAAAAAAATAGGAAAAAGCTTCATGACATTGGGCTTGGCCAAGACTTCTTGGAATGACACCAAAAGGATAGGCAACAAAAGTAAAAATAGACAAATGAGACTACATCCAACTTAGAAACTTCTGTGTATCACAGGAAATAATCAACAAAATGAAAAGGCACACTATGGAATAGGAGAAAATATTTGTATATTATATATCTATTGATAAGGGATTAATAACCAGAGTTTATAAGTAACTGACAACTCCACAACAAAAAATCAAGTAACCCAATCAAAAAATAAACAAATGACTTTTGCCCTGGCTGGTATAGCTTAGTGGATTAAGCGCGGGCCTGTGAACCAAGAGATCACGGTTTGATTCCCAGTCAGGGCACATGCCTGGGTTGCAGGCCAGTTCCCAGCAGGGAATGCACAGGAAGCAACCATACATTGATATTTCTCTCCCTCTCTCCTTCCCTTCCCCTCTGAAGATAAATAAATAAAATCTAAAAAAAAAATAAAAAAATAAACAAATGACTTTAATAGACATTTCTCCAAATATTATATACAAATGGTCAAAGAGCATATGAAGAGATATGTAACATAATTAATTATATGAGAAATGCAGAATAAAACCACAATGAGATATTGATGCAGACCCCAGCTCATGGGGTCCACAGCATTATGGATGAGACTGGCTGAGATGAGACAAATTCACATAGACTACCCGAGTTCTGTGGAGGAAAAGGGACAGCACAGTCACTCTCTCAAGGGGAGAGCACCCCGTCCCTTGCCTTGACAAACTTTTTTTTTCTATTTATAATTTTCTCAATTTTTTTAAATTTTTTATTTTAGTTTATTCAGTACAGTTTCTATCCTTTATTCCCATTCCAGCTTGACAAACTTTTATTGCTTTTCTGGGCACAGTACACGATGGTTCTCATTTACTATGCACAGGTTCAATTTAGGTGGTTACCTTTTACAGAAAACAAAGGAAAGAATGTTGCTAATTACTTCAAAGAGAAGGATGTTGCAGACCAAAGGGAAAAGTGCTTGAACTGATTACACTCCATACTGGGGAGGTTTAGTACAGACTTTAGGAAGTTACAGTAAGCATTTGCTGCGTCAATTCAGGGTAAGGGAGTTTTAGCAAAAAGCAAGTCTCAAAGCGGCCTAGGTGCAATGCAGGCCTGTTTTCCCACAGGAGAACCTATCCGTGGGCGTGGGTTCTGTGCATCAGACCTCGTTTTCCACTGGCCTTTCTGAGTGGGAGCTAGGCCCATGCTATGTAGAACAGGCTCCTATAAGATATCACCTCACATCCAATAGGATGGCCTCTATTAATAGACAATAATAGGTATTGGCAAGGGTGTAGAGAAATAGGAACCCTTGTATATTCTTCCTGGGAATGTAAAATGGTGTAACCATTATGGAAAAAATTAATAAATGTTCTCAAAAAATTAAAACTAGAATACCATATGATCCAGCAATCCCACCTCTCAGTATATATCCAAAAGAATTTGAAGCAGATATTTGCATACTGATATTCACTGCAGTATTATTCAAAATTGCCAGGAACTGGCAGCCAAATGTGCATCAAGGGATGAATGGATAAAGATTAGTGGTATAAAACAGAATATTATGCAGTTTTTAGTAAAGGTGAAGATCCTGTTACTTGCTTTCATGAGGACATTATGATAACAGAAATAAGGCAGTCACAAAAGGACATATATGAAGTGTCTAAAGTAGTCAGTCATAGAACTAGAAAATAGAATGGTGGTTGCCAAGGGCTTGTGGGTGAGGGGAAGAGAAGAAGAATCGGTGTTTAATGGGCAAAGAGTTTCAGTTTTATAAGATGAAAAATTCTAGAGATCTGTTGGATAACAATGTTAATAATACTCAACACTATTGAATGGTACACTTGAAGATGGTGAACATGGTTGTTATGAATTTGTCAAGTTAACACTTATGTGTATAGCACAGGATGACAAATGGTGAGCCATAGTTCTGAAACAGACCACATGGGCAGATCAAGGCAGAGGAGAGAGGGAGGGAGGGAGGGAGAGAGAGAGAGAGAAACACACACCTGGTGAGCATGCCTTTGATAGAGTTCAGGGATAAGTGTGCTTCGAGGTTTCTAGATTGTGGCTGAACTGGGCAAGTCAACCTAAAAGAGTGGGCTTTGCTAAGCTCCACAGGGGATTTAGCCAAAGGGAGCATAACAGGAAGGCCCTGGCAGGCAGGAGAGACTGTTGAGCACAAGGAATTTAGGGGACATTAGATCAGAAATTTATACTTACTTTCGCCCCTGCTCGAGCATGAGGAGCTAGTGTCAGTTTAAGGTCCCTGCAGGCTGTACGGCCAAATGAAGGTGATGCTGAAGCAGCAATACCATAGAGGATGTTAGCCAAGCTCTCAACAATAGTAAATACAATGGTATGGGTTTTTTATCACAGTAAAAATAAAGCTTTGAACTTTTAATTAGCCATAATAGGTCTCTCTAAGGTTAAAAATATCAAACTTAACTATAAAAATAATTTCTAAATTTAGTAATAGTTTGAATACTATTTCCTTACAAGTTCAATTACAGAAAAGTATCTAAATCACACCTTTAAACTATGTTATTACATAAATAACTTTTAAAATAAGTATCCATCTGCCAAAATATTATCACTTCAAAGCTTCAGGAAAGCTAGTATTTCCTAATCTTAGAAATTTCTAAGATTAGGAAATACTAGCTTTCCAACTAACAAAAATTTTAATTCTAAACAAGTAGATCCATTTTAAAGTATATATAATACTCAGTAAGTAAATGAGAACATTTTGTTATTCATCATTTTATGAGGTAGCCAAAAATATATAAGTTCATTCTTGAAACATCTCCCTAATGATAATTATATAATTCCAAAAATGCACAAAGATCTTGAGCAAACAACATGCAAAATAAAATGTACCAAAAAATCCATATGCAAAAACAGTTTATCTTGTCCTCTATGGTATCCTGCCCCCATTTCATTTTGTGATGACTCTTACATAGGAAGGTCAAGGAGTACAAAACTCTTTGAATTTCTATGAATAATTTATATTAATATTTTTCAATATTTGGCTAGTATCTGGTTGACCAATGGCATATTCTTCCACTTTGATGGGTGAGATTTTATTGTTAATTTATGATTATAAATGTTTGACCAATTTTTTTAAAGTCAGGTATGATACTAATGACTGTATAGGATGACTGGAAAGTGTCTTTTCATCTTCACATGGAGTCTTTTAGGTTCAATGACAGAGAGCATGCCTTTATAAGGTGTCCAACATTTTCTCTTGTTTTTACTTAAAGAATAGCTTAACCAATATAACACACTGTCTTAACATTCTCTGTAAAAGAATGTCTGCCTATTGAGAAAAAAATGTTTCCATTTCTCACAATCGTTTGTAAAATTACAATACCATGTATATTTAATCTTGTGAAATCTAAGTAGATTTTAAAATAAGAAGTAGATCTGAAAGATACTGAAATTTAGAAAATTAAAAATTTGAAGTAATCAGAAAAGATTAGGATACTATTTAAAAATATGAAGAATCCAATTAATAAATGGGCAAAGGACCTGAACAGACACCTCTCCTAAGATATGCAAATGGTGAACAGATATATGAAGAGATGTTCAACCTCACTAGCTGTTGAAGAAATGCAAATGAAACCTACCATGAGATAATACCTCTCACCTGTTATAATGGATATTATCAATAAGACAGGTAATAAGAAGTGTTGGAGAGGTTGTGGAGAAAAAGGACTCCTCATTCACTGCTGGTGGGATGTAGACTGGTACAGCCACTATGGAAAAACAGCATAGAGGCTCCTCAAAAAATTAAGAATAGAGTTACCATATGACCCAGCATTCCTTCTCCTGGATATCTACCTGAGAAACTTGGAAACATGTATTTGCAAAGACATATGCACCCCTATGTTCATTGCAGCATTATTCATGGTGGCCAAGACATGGACACAACCAAAGTGTCCTTCTATAGATAATTGGATAAAGAAGATGTGGTACATATGTACAATGGAATACTACTCAGCCATAAGAAAAGACGAAAAATACTGTCATTTGCAATACTTTGAGAATATTATGCTAAGTGAAATAAGTCAGTTGGAGAAAGTTAAGAACCATATGATTTCACTCATATGTGGGATATAAAACTGAAACTAATGGACACAGACAGCAATATGGTGGTTGCCAGAGGGAAGGGGGTGGAAGGTGGGAGGTAGAGGGTGTCTAATATATGGTGATAGAAGGTTGTTTGACTGTAGGTGATGGGCACACAATGCAATATACAGATCTAGTATCATAGACAACTACACTTGACACTTCTATGATATTATTAACCAATGACACTCCAATACATTTAATAAAAATTTTTATTTTATTTTTAATTGTAAAAAACCATGAACAAATGGATCTATTGAATTACAAGTTTTAGAACTTTTTAGAAGAAACTTATGGACTACCTGAGTATAAGACCAGGCTGGTGAACTTCAAAGGATAGGGAATAATGGGAAGAACTTTGGGGATACAGGTAAAGGCTTATGGAATACTATTTTAACCACAAGTGACAGAGACAAATTAAAGATATACTGATTTTCCTTTATTCATTCTGCTATGAAAATTCTGATCAAAGAGCATATTGTAAGGATGAAAAAAAACTATATTTCATAATACTCTTATTTTTAAAAGGAGAATCTTCCTTTGAAAATTTCTGCTTGCTTAATATTGACTTCAACTAATTAAACTGGGAGAAGGGATTTTTCCCCCAAAAGGGAGCCCAATCATTTTTGCACTAAAATATTATGTCTAATATTATTATTAAGTTAAACAAAGCTACAATGAAATCCTATTAACCACTGATAATTTAACAATAACTTTAAAGGTCATTGGAAAAGTCATTTCTAATTAAAAATTCCAGGTTTAAAAAATACAGCATAAGACCCAATGAAAACTTAAAGTAACTTTTGAAATGCTTTCATTTAAAAAATGAATATCTCAGTGTTATATAATTTATACTTTTATGAAGATTTTTTCTTTTTAAACATATATTTTCCTTAAAAATTCTAGTGTATATTCAGATAAATTTATGTTATCTCTAAAATAGCCTATAAATATTTGATAAAAAAGAAATCAAATGTGGTTTTATACTATTTTTTCTTCTAATAAAACAAACAGAACAGAACTCATATTCAGAAAGCCTGAATAACAGTAGCTGCACAGTATGTGTAAACCATAGTTTCTTGATTTGAACACAATGCTTATCTTTCAGGAATATTAAATTGTACAGATATTTACAAAATATTAAATGTAATTATTCTCCTCCAAATGATTGATAAGAATTGTACTTGCTTTTACTGGCATTATAACTAAACTCTTAAAGAACCATTATTCCCACTCTAAATTATTATCCAGCAACTATCATAGCCCTCAAGAAAAGTAGTTACAAGTTAAAGTTGGGGCAACAGGGGGAAAATTACTTTGATTTTTGCATGTGAGCATTGGTAGAAACGTAGGAATCGTTTTTTTAATTGCAGATAAAAACCATCAATACCAAAGATGTGCAAATACTGTAGTTATATGCTCTGTTAAAACAAGACAAGAGGCCTAAAATGGAGTCACTTATGCTAAGCCCCACATTGCTAAAATGAGGATTACATTTCTGTACTTCCAGCGATGGAATCTTATACCAGTCAATCATGAACCAATTCATTAGCCCTGGTTAAGAAATCTGCCTGATAGACCCCTGCCATCCCCTAAATGAAAGAAAGTGACTGTGCAATAACCAACC
Source organism: Trachops cirrhosus (assembly GCA_028533065.1). Lineage (NCBI taxonomy): Eukaryota > Metazoa > Chordata > Mammalia > Chiroptera > Phyllostomidae > Trachops > Trachops cirrhosus. The sequence goes on from CM052552.1 coordinate 50,916,804, forward strand.
CGATTTTTTGCGTGGTATATGAGGTCTGTCCAGAAGGTATCCAGCCATGCAATATGAAAAAGAAAGGCATTTACTGAAGAAGATACAAGATAAAAGAAACGTTCCACACAGGACAATGATGCCTCAATCCCCTTCAAAGTAGGCACCTTGGGACCTCACACAGTTCTCCCAATCGCCATCAGCTGCCCAGTCATATTTTCCTGAATCTCATTGATGGTCTGAAATCTCTTCCCTGAACCTGGAATCAGAACAGCTTTTACAGAGCTATGATCCTAAAATATATTAATAATGTGATCTTGATCAATTTATTTGACTGATCTGACAAATGTTGATATATTAAGCTTGCTCACTGTCTTTCCCATTGAGTATATTGGCCCACTTCCACTCAGAAATCAGTGAGCTTTCCATGCAGGTAGTGATGTTACCTGGGGATCTCAATTTTTGTAATGGAATGTCAACCCTACACCTGATGTAAAATCCTTTAATAATAAGACAAGAGCCCACATTCAGAAGTACAATCTGAAATTCTCTGTTATTCAGCTCCCATAAAAAATTTATAGAGATGTGAAACTTAGAAAACTTTACCTAAGTCTTTAGTTTTCAACTACATATGTTTCATGAAAAAAGAGGGATTATTATCATTCACTGATAATAGCACGCATTAAGACTGTTGATGATAGTATCTATTGTTAGAATCCTGAAACCTAAAATAATGTTGTTACCAGGAAAGTTTTTTTTAACAAAATCCACAGCCTGTAGGTCTATTTTAGTCACATCTACTACCCAAGGTTTTTGCTAATGTGCCAAACTGTACCAAGGTAGGAAAGATTAATAGGGGAACCAGAATATTGTTTTCTTTCTAGCAATGATAAACTTTCTGTTAATAATAAAGAACTTGGTGACCTATTATTTCTAATGACTATATAATTGATTATGCTTCTGTTTTCTTCTTTGACTGTTAAAAAATCTCAAGAAAATTTGAAATGTATAACAACAAAGTTTACTCTAATGTCTGATGTATGTTCCATTAACTATTTCTGCGAAACAAATCACCTCAAAACTTAGTAGTTGAAACATTATTTTTCAATATTTTACGGGTTAATTTAGGATATCTCATGCGGCTGCAGGCAGAAGGAAGCTGGACTGGAGCCATCTAAATGCTCAACTGGGCTGAATATCAAAGACGGCTTCTTACTGACATACCTGGCAACTTAGCTGACATGGCCAGCCCAACTTTGGGCAGGAAAAGTCTGTCTGTTGGTAGGTATGCCAGACTGTCTGCCTGTCTCTTTCTCTTCCGCTACACTTGCCCCTCCCACCTTGGCCCCTGCAGCCTCTCCACATGGCTTCCTTACAACATGGTGGTCATAGGGTTGCAGAACTTCTTACATGTCTTCTGGTTTCACATAGAGCAAATCGCCCAAGGAGAAAACTGGGGGTAGAACTAAGGTTTTTTTTTCTGACTCAGCCTCACAACTAAGGCGGCATCACTTCTACTGTATTTTATTGATGCAAAGCAATTCACTGATTCAGAGCTGATTTAAGGAAAGGGCACTGCAAAAGCACTTGAATATCAAGAGGTATGATTTATTGAGGACCATCTTTAGAGACTACTTACCACAGTATAATTAGTTTTCCTTTTCCTTGTAGCAAGCTTGCTTTTATTTTACTACTTTCTTATATGTATTTATGTTTTTGAGTTTAATGGAGAAGTCAAATAATAAAGATAAATTAATGTTTGTACAAATGGAATATTAATACTATACAGTACAGGCTATGTTATGAGAATTGCTTGAGTTAATAAATGTATGAATAATTTGTAAATAAGATCATACTATAGTGGTAAGTTTAAAATTAGTTTGTCACGGATATTCTTGTTTTTGTTAGAATTCTAAGGATTTTTGCTTCAGACCAATGTTCTTAATGTCAGTCAAGGGATCCATGAGTACATGATGAGACAAGAGAGAGGAGCTTGGTAAACTGAACAGGGGCAAAGGGAATTATGTCCCAGTAAAATTTCTGGAAACTCTTTACATTGTTCTATTAAAATATAATCAGCTGAACCAGTTATTAACATTTTATATTTCTGTTTCTATCTCTGTTTCATAGAAGTACCTCTTAATTAATACAACAGTACCTGAACATGTACTTCATTTCCACACTTAAAATTTGATGAAGAGTGAAAGTGAACTGAATAATCTCCAAAATTTCTTTTATGACTGATTCTAGCAGTCTTCCTCAAAATTCCATTCTGCATTCTCACTACTGCCCAATGCATAAAGTGTCACTAAAGAATTCTTACTGATATCTCTTCCTGTATATTTCTCTTTCCCCTTCTACCATCTAATTTTTGAAACATTGTGTAGTAAGGATTTTACCTTTGTGTCACTTTGATCTTTGCCCTTAAAATTATTCCAGCTTTCCTAGTGCCAGAAACCTTCCCTTTAACCAAAGAGCCTGTTATTCTGCTTGATTTAGGACTATCCAGCTCTTGGCTGTATTTGGCAATCCTGCAGACTAACTCCCACAGAAACTATGTTCTCTTTGGCCTCTATATCACTAAATATGCCACTTAATCTACCCAGAATGTCATCCACACTTTGCAGTGTCAGAGTCATCTGTCTCACTCATTAAAAACCTTCTCAAAACCAGTAATTCTAATTATACAATGAAACCTCTTCATTTAGCCTTTTTACCAGTTTAACACTTAAGCACTTAATGGGAACATCTATCTATAATTGTCTCTGTAAATGTTTCGACATATGCATAATTTTCTTTAGTTCTTCCATTAAATCAAACAGCTGACCAGGAAACTTGTCTTTTATTGCCCTTGACACTCTTCACTGCCTCCAGCAAAGGAGTCATCATTTAGTACATAGCCAACAAAATTGTTGACTATGAAAATCAAAACCAGATCCCGGTCAACTATTGCTCTCTGTGCTCCAGCGTTTTGCAGTTTACAGAGAGGAATATTGTGAAAGTAATTTGCCATTAGAAAAGTGTTTTTGAAATCCTTGAACTGAGAATACTTTTCAAAAATTGCATGAAATCCTGCCGCAATTTGCAATGCTTTCTGGATGCCACTCTGCTACAAATCTGCCTGCCACCTATGTACAAAAGATGATGCCACTTGAAGAAAATTGGTTAACAAAATGATGTACAAGACCAGAGTGCCACCTACTCTAGCCTACATCAAACAGGGGACTTTGCTTTAATCTCCTGATACTAGAAAAAAAATAATTTTAAGGAAATTTCAGCTAAGGAAAATCTCTTTTTTTAAAAAAAGGATTTTCTATCAAGACATTCCAGTCTGGAATACCTATTTTCTTTTTTGTAGTTTATCTGATAGAATTAGAAAGGTTCTACTAGATAGACTATTGACTGGAAAGCAGTTTAAATAAGTGGTTATTTAACACCATAAAAGTCTATAAAATTTTTTGAACTACTAGTTAAGAAAACATTCTCCTAATCTAATGACAATGACATAATTAAAAAAGAACATTTCAATATTAAATGCTCATAACTGAAATTTGAACAGAGGATATAATCAATACATTACAATAAACCTTTGAATCTTGAAAGACTTTTGGAATAAGACTTTAGAAAATTAGTATGGTGGCTTGAAAATAAAATTAAAGTTGGACAATTTTTAGAAAAACTACTGATTTCCATTATTTAAAGCAGTTCTAATGTCTTATAATACAAATTGTTTGAATAATGCCTCTGAATTGCTCTTATTATCAAGTTGCTGTTTTTCCTTTCTGGAATGATACGTACCTTTCCCTCTTGCCTAGAGTAACCCCTTTCTTATGTTTCAGACTGCAGCCTAATTGTCACTTTCTCAAAACAGTATTTTCTTAACCCCCAAATATTACTATTTTCTCCCTGATATCATTTCCCACTGCATCTTTGTATATTCTTGCAAAATATTTATCAAAATTTGTAATTGTAGATTTTGTGTGTTTATTTCCTTAATGACTATCTCCGCCACTAAACCTTAACTTCCATGAAGGTAAGGCATCTGTCTCTATTCTTTCACATTCTATACCTGGCAACTAGCATAGTGCCCAACTCTTTGTATGTGAAAAATAAATACTTGTAGTATGAACAAAAGAATAAAAAGTGATAGTGCCTCATCATGTTATTCAATGTTACCAGAACACTGATTCATTTTTCATGAAAATGTATAATTTAAGCTTAGAAAGAATTATTGGATCCCTAAGTTATCTGTGAGTGGTACCAATTAGATGGGCAAACTGTTTTACTTTCCCTTCTCATCCTGTTTTTTTTTAAGATTTTATTTATTCATTTTTAGAGAGGGGGGAATGGGGGAGAGAGAGGGAAAGAGAAACTATGGTTGTGTCTTGCATGCCCCCAGGTGGGGACCTGGCTCACAACCCAGGCATATGTCCTGACTGGGAATTGAACCCATGACTTTTCAGTTTGCAGGCCAGTACTCACCCCACTGAACCATTCCAACTAGGGTCTTTCTCATCCTTTTCAAGCCTATCATGAATTAGTTTATATAATAATATTTCATCTATGGATTATTCATATAAGCCTTTAGGAGTTAGAGTTTATCATAAAAGCTTTTCCTCTGAGACTAGATCATGTAATAAGCTTAAAATTTCCCACCTTCCTTCTAAGCACTCCTGCAAAATTGGACATATGAATATTAAGGTCCAATGAAGCTACTGTGATACTGTCTAGGCATTGCATCTAGTGGTTTGCACAGTTGTCAGTGGCCCGTGTAGCACTTGATATGTCAATTCCTGAGTTAAGTAATCGACGGTATCCTGGAAAGCTTCAATATCACACAACCCAATTCTCTCTATCTAGTATATACCAGTCCAGTCCAACCTTTTAGTTCAGCCTGCTTGTTTACTTTTTTCCTTCTCTCCTCTAATATCTGCCTCATCTGGCTGGAAGAAAAACCAAGCAGGGGAAATAAACACATTTTCTAAGTTCCTACCCTATCTTCTCACCTTTCCCATTTATTATTATAATATTCTTACTTAGAAGCTTCTGGCAATAAGACATTTGGAGATAATGGGTAGGATTTGTCATATACAAATGCACACACTGACACTGCACATGTGGAAGACAGATGATAGTTCTTTAAAATTACCAGGGCTAGGTCAGAGGTTCTGCAGACCTCAGGGAGGCATTGTGTCGGACCTGTGCTTTGACTGCCCAGAGTCAGTTCTTGCTCGTGGTCCTCTTCTTTCGGCCCTGTCTAGGTGCAGGTACTGAAAGTGGCCCGCAAGTCCGATCTGAGTCCACAGAGTGAAGAATGTACCCAGGCGGCTTAGCCAGCGCTCTGGAGCCGAGCTGCAGCGGAAGGTGGAGCTCTGGTGGACAACCAACCCTTTGAAAAGTGTGGAATCCTTCCTATCTATGCTGAGACATTCTCCTCACCCACTGATGGGACCTGCCAAAGATAAAGTAGTCATTGGATGAATCTTTTATGTTATGGAGAAGGATATTTTTATACAGATTTTGGTGGCAAGCTTCAGTGTGTGTGTAAAAAACTAGAAGTGGATGGAGAGAAATACCAGTTATTGGAACCACAGTCAAGCTGCAAGTATTAGATCTTGAACTTACATCTAGGTTTATGGGGGCCACAACAGACACAACTATACTAGAGTCTGATGCAGAGCTCTTAAGACTCCAGGAGGGTAAAGACTTCAAATCAAAAGAGGGGCATCATGAGAAATAAGTGAACCTGGCTTGGAGCATTCACTCCTTCTTTGAACAACCTGGATATTCATCAAAAATGCAAATATAAAATTGTGAATAAATCATTGAAAGAGGGCATAATGAAAGCTATAATTATAGCTCTTATTTGTTAGAATTGTCTTTAGTTGTATATCCCTCCCTCTCTTTTTATGTCTGTTTTCCCTTCATTTGGGATAGTGTAAACTGTACTGAGAAATTCTGTCATTGAATGAAATGTTTTGAACAAAAAAACCCAAGATTATGATATATATACACACATATGAATAATATCTTCTCTCTCTAGTATACTTTTCAATTATTTCTTTTTTAATTTTTATTTATTTATTTTTTATTGTTGTTCAAAGGCATTTGTCTCTATTTCAGTTATTTCTCATGTTAATCATTATTAGGATCTCTGTCTGAGAGAGAGGAGATATTTTTCATTATTACGTTATGTTGTGTAACTGGAATTCCTTTCACTTAATATAGTTGGCAGCCATCCACAGTATTTTTTATATTCTTAACAAAAATTGCTTATCCAAGATTAGGAAATATAATTGAAGTTTCAAAACACAATTTTAATGGACAGAGATCCCCACAATCATTAATATAAGAAATAATTGAAGAGTATTTAATGTATAAAGTAATGATACTGTCTATTCAAAATAAGAGTACAAAAACTATGTTATAATATTCAGTACCAAGGTAGTTTCAATTAAGTTAATGAAACATATAGTTTGACATATGTAAGGATTTCACTCAGTTGTTTACAAATGCATGTTCTAATTTTCTCATAATTTTATTTTAAAATTAATCCAATCAGTGCATTTATAAGATAACATTCTAGTCTCTCTCTAAGTACCACAGAGCTCTGCTGTCTAATATAGTCCCCCCTGGCCACATATGACTTTTTAAATTGATAAAAATAAACAATGTTTGAAATTCAGTTCTTCCATTGCACAAGAAACATTTCTGGTGCTCAATAGCTGTACGTGGCTAGGGAAACCATATTGGTGATACTGTATTCTATATGAACATTTCCATCATGGCAAAAACTCACTTTTGAAAGCAATTATATATAGAGAGAAAAAAAATTGGCAGTTGCCAGAGGGGAGTGGGATGAGGGGATTGGGTAAAAAAGGTAAAGAGGTATAAGAGGTACAAACTTCCAGTTATAAAATAATTAAGTCAAAGGGATGTAATGTATAATATTAGGAAAATAGCCAATATTACAATAACTGTATGGAACAGATGGTTGCTAGAATTATTGTGATAATCACATCATATGATATATAAAAGTCAAATCACCATGTTGTATATCTGTGACTAATAATACTATTGTATGTCAACTGTACTTTAATAAAATGAATTTTAAAAAGTTATTTTAGACAGTTGATTTAGTGATAAACAGGGCAAATGGATAATATGTTTTCATGCATGTTTATAGGTATTATTAACAAGATACGTTTTTTTGGGTATGTTACTATTTTGGGCTCTGCACCAAATTCCAATGAGGGGTTCTTCTCACACTATCACTCAATTCAATTCTGACAGTATCTACCTGGAGATAGCATCAGATTACACAGGTTAAGGGCTCAGACCTACAAAAGTTCCCCCACACCCCTTTCAGATGCCTGTTGCTAGCCTGGGTTATGACCTGTATTTCTGACAGAATGGCTATAATTTAGTTAATTGGTTAGAGCAGCTCACAAAACTTGGAGAAACATTTTATTAATAAATCACTGGTTTATGACAAAGGGATATAACTCAGGAAAAGTCATGTGGAGGAGATGCTTAGGGCAAGGTATGGGGAAAGGGGCAAGGAACTTCCAGGACCTCTCTAGGCAGGCCACATTCCTAAAATCTCCTGGAAGCTTTCTGTACTCAGTCTTTTTGACTTTTATGGAGACTTCATTACATAGCCATAATTGATTAAAACATTGACCATTAGTGATTGATTCAACCTCTAGCCCCTCCGGCCTACCAGAAAATCAGGGGGTAAGAGTGAAAGTCCCAACCCTCTAGGCAAGGTTGGTTTCCCTGGCAACCAGCTCCCACCCTTAGGTGTTTTCCAATATTGGCTTCATTAACATATACCCAGTTGTGGTTGAAAGGAAATTGTCATGAATTATATGATACCCATTTCACCTTTATGTATATGAAGAAATTTTAGGAATTGAATACAAGAAAGCAAATATTATAACAAAAGATGCTCTCATTGCTCCTTTGGCCCAGAAAATTCCAAGGATTTGAGGAGCTGTGAGCTAGGAACCATGATGAAGACCGTATATTTATAAGAAATATTTTTTGGTCATTTAGATCATGATATAAATCACAATATTGCAAGTGCAAAATACAGAATACACAAATCTCCATTAGTTGGAAAGTATAATTTAATTTTACAAATAAAGTTTTATATGAGCTGCTAATTAGTCATCAAATTTTATTATAAATAATCTGGGAGTCTTGATAAAATATAGTCATTCTCATAAGCACATTGATTCTGTCTTACCTCCATAAAAGGTTTAGGAAACTAGCTGTGATCTGTAAAAAAAGTTATTATATCCTTTTTTAGGACCTGTATTTTCATACCCAAAACAATGATACCTCAGGTAACCAGAACCTTAAGATAATAGTAAATGCCAAACCTGGAAGTTTGCAAAAGTATTACCAAAGAATAACAGTCCACAGCTTTCAGTTAAAAGTAACATGGTTTCTTACATTAATTTGAATGATTTTACAGAATTGTAGGCACAAAAAACTGTAGTGATAAAAGTACTGGTGGTGTACTTATGAATTAGCTATTTTGATTTTAAAAACAAAAACATACTTAAAAAGTAGAATATCTATTCTAGAAACCTGAAATTAAAACAGCTGAAAAGATTTTGTTGCCCATGCAGAAAACTAGATGGACAGTTTACAAAATGTCTCATGAAATGCCTTTATCTTTGTGAATTAACCACAATATGATCTATGTGTCTTGGTTTTACAGCATATAAATGTTTAGATTCACTACAGAAATATTTAAAATCATAAAGACTAAATTGTCTAAATCAACTCACAAGAGACCAATGATATTACAAGAAAAATTCTCCAAGTGAAGGGTAGATTTGCACTGAATGATCAGATCAGCACATTCCCTTTCTTTAGATGGAAAGCAAATTGTCTCAAGGTTGCTTGATCAACACAGGATCAAGTGCAAGGAAAGCTAGTATCTTAATACAGACATTTATTGACATCAGGTTCTGATAGATTAACACACATCTTCAGTCCTGCCAGTTGGGATTCTACTTGCTAGCATGGGTAGTAGGCGTTTTCCTATGGTTTGATGGACATTGTTAAAATGAAAACCACAGACCCAAAATGGTATCAATTGTTCTAAAGCCCATGGCACCCAATCTAGATTTAATATTCGATCTAATTGCTGTTTTAACCTCTCCCAGAAACATAATCTTAATCAACCAGTTTGGAATTTTCTGGTCAACACCAGTGACGTATGTCATGCAGGCTCTCTCTGTTTCTGTCCTCCCCCTACCCCAACCTTAGAAAGAAGGAGCAATCTGCATGATAAAAAAACCCTTGCCATTCCCTTCCCCCTAAAGTAAGATGTCCTGATGTAAAAATAATCTTTTTTGTTTGTTTCTAGATCCCTTGCCCCAACCTTCTTCCTATAAAATTCTTCAATTTTATACATCCCTTTGGATCATCCTTATAGTTGCTAGGTGGTATGCTGCCCAATTAATAAATTGCTTAATAAAGTCAATTAGATCTTCACATTTACTTGTTTGAATTTTCTTGTTTAATAACATTATGATCCTCCCGATTCTTGTCAGAGTTGTCCACCTTTTGTATAGCATAGTCTTTCTCTGTGCATGTGAACACTTCCTGTTGCATCAGTTTTCACCTGGAACACATTTCCTTCCTGGGCAGAACTCTTTTCTGTCTCTAATTCACTTTCTTATCTATTTATTTTATGCTACTAGTCAGAACAAACAAATATGTGGTTGCTTATAAAACTCCTGCATGTGTGCTCTGCATACACATATATCCAAATAAATACTACAGTTTAAAAGTATAAGAAAAGTATAAATGCTGCCCAAAAGAGAGCTGTGTTTACAAAATCAATATCAAATAATAAAACAGACATATCTAAAAAATATCCTTGTTATGTGGAATTTAAACTGAAATCATCAGCTAGTGTTTTATTAAATATATAAATATGAAACATTACTAATGTTTACTCTATCATCATGATTAATTAACATTTGTGAATGTTTTATTTATGCATACATTTTTAAAACACATTTACTTTTACCAAAGAGCTTCTGTTTGAAGAGTAACAACATGTCATAGTCAGTGAGAGAAGATGCTTATGGGACAGAACACTAGATTGGAAGCAAGGAAAAACATTCATTTAAACTCTCTGGGATTCTGTTTTATTAGACGTAAAATGAACAAGTTAGATGTTACTATTTTTGTCACAACTTCTAACATTATATTATAACCCCAATAAGGACATGAGGCCATCACAAAACACAGGGTTAGAAAATCAAATCAAAGTCAAATCAATAAAATGTGTGTTATTGTACCATTAAATAATTCTGCCCCATCTTGGGGATATTAGTCTTCATAGTGTTACTGTAGGCAGTTAACTAGTTACTAATATGAAATAGAGCAAAGGAAATTAGATATTGAGTTTAATAAACTGGGGAGCCTAAGCCTGCTTGCTCAGCCAGGAAGCTACAGTATTTACAGACTCGTTCACACACTCCAGGGGACTGCTGCCCAGGAGACTTAATCCTAGGAGCAAAGGAAATCTCCCCAGGATCACTGCTCCCCCTCAGGTACTGGATTGTCAAAGTGAGGGGGCACAAGGGGAGGTGCTTGACTATAGAGGCCTGTCAGTCTAACTAGGGGGTGGCCCATCATAAACACACAAAAAAGCTTGGAAAGTTGCTTGGTTATTTTGAAAAAGCTCCCAGATATAACCCCAGGGGAACAAAGACAAGCCCTTTCTCTCTCTCTCTCTCTCTCCCTCTCTCTTGCTCATTGACCCTCACTTTCCCTGTTTGTTCTTGCATTCTCTCTTGTCTGGGAACACATGCAGCCATGTGGGTCTAGCAGTTACCAAGGCCTACAGCAGAGTGTGTGGGCTCCAAAGGACTGAGCTTTAATATGAAGCAGAACTCTGGACACTAGCCTTCGTTTGGGCCTTGCTGAAAACACAGTTGGACTTTTTCCATGGTGGGATGGACAGAAAGGGGACATTGAGAACCCAGGAGGGGCGCACTTTGATTTTGCATCCAGCACCCAAATAAATCTGAACACCAGAGCTCATCCTCCCTTGTGAATCCCTGAAAATGCTTTTTCTCATGACACCACAAGGCTCCGTTTCCACCACCACCACCAACATTTTCTTAGTAAATCACAATGAGTAAGGATTATCACTCCCTTGCAAGCTAGGTGGTCTGTTCAGTGTGTTAATCTTCTTTTTTTTTCAGAACTCTAAGGAATCATTTACCAAGGACAGTAATGGTTTAAGAGGATAAATGGTATTCTAGTGGCCTTAATTTGTACAATTAGATTTTTTAAATCTAGCCTAACTGTGGAGAAGTGTCATTGAGGCTTAGGAAAACAATCAGAAAGCAAGAACATTTAAGGAAGAGAGCAATTTTTTTCAAATTAAAAGAATATATAGAAAAACTATTTATTGAACAATGATATATCTGGATAATTTACTTTAGAAAAATCTAAATGTTTTGACAAGAAACTTTGTGGAAATAAGAACCCTGGCACGTGAGAGGGAACAGAATGTACCACTTTGTCAGTGGGTTGTTTTGAGCTGAAGGCAACAGAGACTCAGCAGACTGAGAAGAAGCTCTCCTCTCCTTTAACTGCCTCAAACAATTTAGTAACATGCGAAAGATTTATACGATCTAAAGAGAAACCAGAGCATCGAACAATTTAGACAGGGGGCCTCGCCTGGAAAGAGAGCTACTACCAGAGATAACTTTTTATATCAGAAGGACTTATCTGCAAGGCAAGGCAAACCTCTGTTGACCAAGTATCTGCTTTTCTCATATCCCTGTGAATTGTCTTCCTGGCTTTGATGCCCAGGTCCCCTAGCCCCTTCTCCTGAGTTTAAGATGGTATAGAAGTCTCAATTACCTGAATGTCTGGCAGTCTCATGTCTTTGTGGGACTCCTGTAGGTACATAATTAAATTTGTTTTTCTCCTGTTAATCTGTCTTATGTCAATTTAATTATTAGACCAGCCAACAAACCTAGAACAGAAGAGGAAAAAAGTTTTCCTCCATAAGACATAAAATCCACAAATACATTTTGGGTCAAGAGGAGTTAATCTGCAAAATAACTCCTTTTCACAGTTTGACAATTATCTGGCTTAGCACTAGAAACAAATAAGAAATTCTTCTCCCTCTGGCTTAGCACTAGAAACAAATAAGAAATTCTTCTCCCTCTGGCTGTACCAGTCCTATTTCTGGTGGAGATTTTGACTACATTATGAATTGGCCTATTATTTACACAGGATATGCATAGGCAAATTACACTGAATCCACTGGCTTTTTCTTTCTTTGTTTTCATCTTTCAGATGAAGAGCACATACACTCTCTTTGTTACAAAAGCCTTTCTTTGTCACAATATTTCCTCATTAAAGGACTGTGACATGGACTTAAAAAGTCTTAAAAATCACACAAAGGTATCTAGAGGCAACTGGGCCCTTAATACTTAATTATTTGTGTAAAATCAAGAATGAGGACACCTCTGAAAAGCATACTTTAAAATCCTCCTCTTCAGCCTTTTTTACTAATGACTGTTTAGTATGGTATGTGGGCTGTTATGGTGACTGAATGAGATGGGATTTGAAAATTTTCAAGGTGCTATTAGCAGATAAGGGCACTGGTTTCTGACTATAGAGGCAAATTTCCTGAGTTTGAATCCAGGTTTAGCCATTTCCCAATTATGTGACACTGAACAAATCACTTAATCTTCCTGTAACTCAGTTTTCTCATCTGTAAAATGAGGATAATGGTATTACCTCAAGAGGGTATTGTAGGAATTAAATCAGCTACTATTTGTAAAACACTTAGACTAGTGTTTGGTGTCTAGTTAACGCTATATAAGTGCGTGTTAAATAAAATAAAAAATTGGTAAAATGTATGAACATTTCCTTCTCTGAATGTAACTGGAAATGGAGCCAAGCTTGATTTCATGGTGCCAGAGGGCATCGCGAGAGCAATAAAGCATGCTAAAATTCACTGTGCCTAATGTTCCTTTTCTTTTATTGAGTATCACAGAACATTAGAGGATGATGGCTGTAGGAGACCCAAAGGGGAGAGTGGGGAAATGATTCCATCTTATGAAAAATTTATATCTTAGATTTCATAATTTTTACAGAGAAAATCAATAATTTTTTCCTGTATTTAAAAGTTATCACAAAGCATAAATTAATGGAACTCAAATTAATGAGATTTAGCTGAGATGTTTTAAACTAGCAAGATCTGACACATTAAATTGAAATTATACATGAAATTAAAGCGCGCAGAACTCATTTGGGAAATGATTCATTCTTTTCTTGTGTTGCCAAAGTTCTATTTAGCACATCAAAGGAGACTTTGCCACTTATTAGCTGTGTGACTTTGGGAGAATTATTCAGATTATCTAAACCCTTTTCCTCCTCAGTAAAATAAAGTTGACAACAACTCCATGACCTGTCCTCTAACTCTCAATCCACCCAATCTCCCTGACAGTGCAGTTGGGAGAATAAGATGGTTTTGTGTACAGTAGAGCTGTATAGATTAAACTGAGTGTGGATCTTGGCTTGGGTTTCCCTGATAGCAGAGTGTGCAGCAAGATTTTGGGAATATGATATTACTTCATAGACTATCCATGGAAAAATAAAGGAGAGAGCAGAGAGTGTCAATAAAGAACTGGTTTTCCTGGTGGATAAACAGAGTCAATCTCCCTGTGAATCCTATGAGAAATTACATAAAATTCTCTGTGGAACTGGCTTCCCTTGAGGACAGGTGGTTGGAGCATTTCACTGCAGACTCTCATCCTCCATTGGTTGATGTGTTTCCTTGAGGGCATTAAAGCCCTGATTAGACTTATCTGTATGCAGGATGTGGCCTTGAGGCAAAAAAGCAAAGAGGCAATAATGCCCTTAAATTGGCATTCTGGGAGAGTGCAAGGTGCTGTGCACTGTAACGATAGGCGAGGCTAGAGGTGGGGAGCAGAGATATGGCCTAGACAGTAACAGTATGTACTACAATGTATTTTACCATGTCATTGTGAGCAGAATGGAAATGGAGATGCTGCATAGGGAGTAATAATTCATTCTGTTCCATCAATGCCTTTTTGTTTGCTGAGTGTCTGTTTGTGATAGAGTCTTTGCTGTAAGTCAGCAGGGCAACTGCTCGGCTAGCTGCCTGCTGAGCAGCCCGGCACCAAGGAATAGACAAGTCACACACAGTAACTATGCTATTCACTCAGCTTTTATTGAAGGCAGGTTCACTCAAAGTAGAGCATCAGCATACATTACTAGCCTGCTCACACTCTAACATTTTAAGAGGAATATAACACACACACAGTAATCAGTGGGGGATAACGATCCCGAGTCCCAGAGTCTCCATCTGCAGGTCTGGGGGACAGCATAGTAGTCAAGGGAGTTGTCAGCATCTTGCAAGGAAGGATCTCCAGAGCCAGAAGGTCAGTAGGGCAGGTGAAGACCCCAGGCCAGCAGGGCAGAGCCTCTGGTGACCGATGCCAAGGGAGATCAGCATGGCATGGAGCAGCACTCTGGTGTGCCCGGCTCAGCCGTCTCAGCAGTGGTCTGGAGCCTGCCTCAGTTATACCTTGAAAGTGGTGCACTCCACCCTTCTGGGTCTCTTGATAAGCTTTTTGGCTCCCCTGATGCCAAGTGGGGAATTTCCCTAGAAGCCTATTTGTGGGTGGTTCCACTCTGCAGACATGACTATTCTGACCCCATGTGCAGAGATATCTTAGGTGTGTCTTCTTGATAGATGTGTCTGCTTTGACTTAGTAGTTTCCCTCATGAACCAAAGTGTCATGGCTACCTGGCAGCCACCTTGGTTCACATGAGTGACTCCACTTTGTTTTATATACTTTATACTATCTTGACTGGACCAATGCCATTTTAGTGGTCCTGCTCTCCACACTGGGTTGTGCTGCAACAAAGTGTGCTTACTCATTCTATTATTCAGAGCAAGGCTAGCTTTCTCTCATCAGCTCTCCACGATCCTCCAATTCCTCTATTTTTCCCTAGACAGATTCTTCTACCCTCACATGTTGGAGGCAGAATTTAATAAGGCTATGCCTGCTAGCATCTACCTGGCCTTGGCCACTATTACTAAAACTGATATCCTGCATTATGTACACTCATATATCTAGCTTATCTCTGCTTTCATGATATTTATCACATTCTGCTATAGGAAAATATTTGAATTTCTACTTTTTCCCTCCCTACCTTAATCCATATTAAACTATGAACTACTAGAAAGCAATATTGATTGATTTTTAAATGCAAATTATTACATTTTCTACAACCTACAGAATATTTACAAAGTCTTTGTGGTGGTTAATTTTAACTCTTCACTTAATTGGGCGACAAGGTTCCCAGATATTGGGTTAAACTTTATTTTTGGGTGTGTCTGTGAGGGGGTTTCTAGATGGGATTAACGTTTGAATCAGTAGTCTAAGCAAAGAAGACTGTCTTCCCCAGTTTGGATGGGCCTCATCCAATTTATTGAGGGCCCTAATAAAATAAAAGGCTGAGTAAGGAAGAATTCTCTCTCTCTACGTGACCATTTCTGAGCTGGGACATTGGTATTCTTGTGCCTCAGGACTCCGACTTGAATTAGAATGGGACCTTACACAATCAGCTCTCCTGGGTCTGGACTTCTCAGCCTCTGTAATCAAGTTAGCCAATTCCTTTAAAATATAAAAAGGAACACACTTACCTAGAAATCAAATGCTCATTTTCTAAACAACGAATGTCATATTTTAAAACTACCTTCAATACATATGATAATGATTAAGTGCATATGATTGCTGTATTTAATAAGTTTTCTTTTGAAAAATTATTAAATATTTTATAAAGATTCCTTCTCAAAATATAGCTAAATTTAGAGCATCAATCTTATTTTAAGCTGTATTATCCTCCAAATGATATGCAAAGTCATGATAAAGTTTGGACTTACTACTTTTATGTTATCATAAGCACCAATAATTTCTAATAATTTTAAGCATATAAACATAAGTGAAAAGATGAATTATAAAACCATTAAATTACTATTGTCATGGTTGCTGTGGCAAGTAATGTCCCCCCAGAGATGTGTATGATCTAACTCCCCAAACCTGTGACTATATTCCTTTACACAGCAAAGGGTCTTTCTCAGCTAGGATTAAGTAAAGGACCTTGAGATGGAAATATTATCCTGGATTATCTGAGTGGGCCCATTGTGATCACAAAGGTCCTTATAAGAGGGAAGCAGAAGAACCAGAGTTAGAGGAGATTCGATGATGGAAACAGAGATTGGAATGATGCTGCCATGGCAAAGGAATATAGGCAGCCTCTGGAAGCAGGGAAAAGCAAGAGACAGATTCTCTCCTTGGGCTTACAAAAGGAATGTAACCTTGTTGACACCTTAAGCTTAGCCTCATGAGGCCCATTTTAACTTCTGACCTCCAGAATTGTTAGATACCAAATTTCTGTTGTTTTACGTAACAAAATTTCTGATAATTTGTTACAGCTGTAATATAAAACTAATGCACTTAGATAGAATTTGAATCCCCCATATTATTGTACCACTTTTTTAATATTCCTAAAGATATCTCGCTTAGCTCAATTTTGACCCTGTGAAAATATGAAGCATGTAATTGTTATAATTCTAATTAGTAATCACATGGTTACAAGAAACAAAGGTTCACTCAAACTAGTTAAAATAAGTAAGGAATTGATTTTATTCTATAGGAGGAGAATGGTAGAGGGCCCAATATTGAGAAGTATAGCTGAACCTTACTGAGACTAGAAAATTATCAGGCATATAGTTTTTCACTATCACTCTTTCACTCTCTCGTCCTTGTTCTTGCTCTCAGTCCCTTCTCATCCACCCTCTTTCTCATCCACATGGTGCCTTACCTTTGTTTTTACTCTGTAAACTTGCCCTAGCCTCCTTTTGATAGGGGACTCAAGACTTGGAAAATTTTAGCTTAAGGTAAAAAGTTACTAGTCTAGCAAAGAATGTGTTCATTAAAGCTTTTGTTTCAGAAACTACAGATAAGGTCCGTCCTGGCTCCTGGGAAAACAGCTGACTTCCTGGGACACTGCTAAAGGTTACCGCCTGGAGACAACTGGAGGCATCTGGACCTTTGTGTTCCAGGGAGAGACAGATGACCACCTGCCCCTAGGAACAGCTAAGTGCCTGGGACAGGAATGTTGCAGCTTCTGAATCTCAAAGCCCTCACTGTACCTGGTTTATTCCCTGTTAGAAAAAGTCTGGCCTGGAAAAAGAAGACAAGATGGTCTGTTAGGGTATGAACCCACCATGTTCTCAGATCACCAGCCATCTGAATAAAGCGCCCATAAAGATTCAATCACTGTCATTGCTTATTGTGTTTGGTAGTGACACGCAGCCTGAACGCCAGTGTCTTTTCTGGTTACACTTTCTGAACACTGACTTCTTCTGAAAATACTTAGGATTTGCTACCCCATAACTTTGATTTGTGTAGAGCTTTAAACTTCTGTAGTGCCATGTCTAGTCTTAATGCAGTATTGTGGGTCTGCTCTCTGCACATACAGCTTAAAATGTCCTCACCCCCAATTCCCCGGAGGGGTTGCCAAGTGTGCACTCTTGGTCCAATGAGCTGTAGTCACAAAGATCGAATCATCTCTCCCCAGTGTGACCCCTTAGGCCTAAAGCAGAATTTCTTTTAAAAAGGAATGAAAGTTGAGGCAATGGCAGAAATTAGTTGTGCAGATATTTTATAAACAAACTTACATGATGGCTATGTTTTTATAGAAAATGTGTATTGTGTTACTCAGCTACAGCTAATTCATTGAATTTTAATTATGTAAACCACTACTAAGCTGTTGGGAAGAGCAAGCCCCAAGCACTGGCCTTCAAAGACAGGAGTACCATAAATCCTTCAGTATGGAAACGAGACATCAAAAACAATGAAGCAACTTTAATTGCTTCTCATAGTACAAGGGGTTCTAATTAGATGAACTTGTCAAAATGTCTTCTTCAGTAGCAGCTTGACCTAAAACTATTTCACAGCACAGAATTCAAAGAATTATTTGGTAGGCTACAGAAAGCAAATCATTGTTTCTGCCTATAAGGCAAGGACATCCCTGTTCTGCAGAAATAGAGTAACCATAAAATGGCTCAATATTTCTCCTCTGTAATGGTGTGCCTATCGTGGGTCAGAGCCAAATATCAGAATCATTTAAAAAAAACCTCTTGTAAAATACTCAACCTCTCTTCAAGATACCTATACCAATGATTTACTTTCCTCCTCATTTAACAGGGAAGGAAATGGAAGCTCAAAAGAAAAACAATTTACTTACAATAAAATAAGTAAGAGATAGAACCCAAGTTTGAGCTAGATTTGTCTGATCTGTGGGGGAGGAAAAATAATTTCCTTTCTCCTTTATAAGTTCTTTTAGCTGTTCTAATAATCAAACTGATATTATGTACATTAGCAGGATAAAATGGAAAAATTTATTATTTATGGGGTGCTCCATAAGGATATGCTGCTTTGATAGGGAACTCAAAACTTGGAAAATTTAACTTAAGGTAAAAAGTTATAAGTCCTGCAACTAATGTGTGTGCTAAAGCTTTTGTTTCAGAAACTACAGATAAGGTCTGCCCTGGCTCCTGGGAAAACAGCTGACCTCCTGGAACATTGCTAAAGGTTACCGCCTGGGGACAACTGGAGGCATCTGGACCTTTGTGTTCCAGGGAGAGACAGATGACCACCTGCCCCTGGGAACAGCTAAGTGCCCAGGACAGGAATGTTCCAGCTTTGCTCACGTAATCCTCCCTGAACTTCAAAGCCCTCACTGCACCTGGTTTATTCTCTGTAATAAAAAGTCTGGCCTGGGAAGAGAAGACAAGAT